>VWZF01006969.1:57432-337985 GCA_013396755.1 Sclerurus mexicanus | reverse complement strand
CCCCCCGCAACATCCCTCACACCCCCAACAACAAATCTCTGTGATTTTTCTTCCAGGAGGACATGTAAGAAAACACTTTGAAAAAACTTGTTAGGCTTTTATACGGTTATTTTATGTGTGCATTTCACTTTGCTGCAGGCAGTGGCAGAAGAAAAAAAAATCAATCCATATTTGTGCAGAATGAAAAGATGAAAAGAAAAAAAAACACCCTTCTTCCAAAATAATTAGCTGTGTGGTATAAGGAATGAAATCATTAAAAACACTTGATCTGTTCCCCTGCTGCTGCTGCTGCTGCTGAGCCCTTAAAATACCCAAACACATTAAGAAAAATGGTTAGGAATATTTATTTCAAATTTATTTATTGCTCTTTTTTTTGGAGACTAGTACCAGACTTCCTTTTCCTGAAGCCTGGAACATCCCCATTTCTAATTTAGGGGTGACTCTTTAAAATGCAGCTGAAGCCAAAAATAACATAGCAAAGCATTTCTTTAGACAAAGTGGATCAACCATTCATTCAGCAGTGGATTCAAATGGGTCTTCAATAGCCACAAGTGAAAACTTTCATGCATCTATATCTGTACCTATGACATATATATATATATAAATACAGAAATGCATATAATCACATGTACATACATGGTAAATATGGTTAATCTTGCATCTTTTCCCAAAGGGTGGATGCTTCTATTAAGCCTCTGGGAGAGGCAGAAAGGAAATGTACTTGCAATTGGTTTGGTTGGAATATATTGAAGAATAGTTTATTTAAAATGGGAGGACTTCTGAATGGCTTAAACATACGACCTTACCATGACAATGCATTAACAGTGGGTAACTCCAGCAGGAAAGATTAATGTTACTTATAAAAACCTTGGTGTAGAATGTTTGTTGTGCTGCCAACAACACTGTAGAGAAGGCGATTTTTTGGTCCCTGGCAATGATTTTTGCACAACATACTGAGTAATCATTGTCTACAATGCACTTTTTTTCCTACCATAAAAACTGTGGAAGGAATAATACCACTCTCATTTTTCCTCTAGCTTCTAAGGAGAACTCTAAAATATATACCTCGTGCCAGCAGTCCATAAACTCCAGTTGTGCTCAGGCACTATGCAAGCTGAGCCTACCAAGATCAATAAAATCGTTGAACCCACAAATACTTCTACAACTGGAGTTCTGTGAAAATTTAGAGAAGCATATATATCTGTATGGAGGAAAAATGGCCAAAGAGGCTGTCGGTGGTAGGAGGAGCAAAGTCTGCTGGATTTAGGCTGCAAGACAGTGACCATCAGAAATGTGATGTTCATGGTTTGATGCCAGAGCAGTATAAACTCAAGAGAAGAACACGCTCAGGAAATGGGTTTAAGGGGGATGGATGACTGGCTCTGGCAATTGCTAATATGACGCAGAGTGTTTCCTGCCAAGGTCACTGATTTTACTCCATTTCATTATCAATTATTAAATATCTTTTCCTCTTATTATTAGTTTACAAGTTGTTTTCACATGAGGGACGCCATTTGGTGTCCTATGTGGGGTGAATTGTTGATGGTGAAGCAGGCTCAAAGCAGAGTGGTGTCTGTAACAGGAGAATTGTTGTAACATTGGTAGTTTCTTGCACTCTGTCAGGAGTCTCAAGAGGAAGGACAAGGTCTGTTCAGGACTACAGAGCTTGATTATCTTTTTTCTCTCTTCTTCTATGTGCTACAATGCATCAAGGAGAAAGACAGGCCTTGATTTTCCCCCAGTGTGGTGCTTCATATGTGCAATAAACCCCCTCCCAGAACGATAGCGGGGAGTGGGCTGGGTGGTCAGCCCAGCACAGAGTAGTTGTCTCTCTGCTCAGGCATGCTTATGTCTTATGAAATAAAACCAGGGAATTTTAATTTGCCTTCTTCACCAAAATGGCAGCTTAGATTAGAATTTAAGATACTGAGAGGCAAAGAAGGGATTTGATCATGTCAGAATAGTAAAAAATTAATAAAGAAAAAGGCTGAACTGCTTCAATACTGTTACTAAGAGCAAGAGCACATTCCAGTTCCTTTTTTCTCACAGAATTCCTTGTTTAGGGGACAGTGTGTGAGGTTCATTCAGCAAGTCAGTCCTTAAACAAACAGTTCTCCTTCAGAATAGATATGGTGTATTTTTCATGTTGCCAAAAGAGGAAAAAAAAAGATTAAATATTACTGAGAAGATAAAAGTGAGCAGAAAATTCAGAACACAATCATAAGGTGGTGTGAATCTCTCCAGAGGACATGCTGAAACTCTGAGACAGCGCAGTTATCTGCTTTTTGTCAGGATTGGGTAAGATGAGGTTTTGGATCCAGCTGTGCTCAGCCTTTCCCTTGTTCTGTAATTTTTGCACCTTTGCCATTGGAGCAACTTGTGTGATTGTCCTTTAATCTGTTTCAGCCATAGACAAGCGAGTTGGCTTAAAAAATTTGAAAGCTAAGTATTTATTGAGGTTGTCCCAGCTGCCATGAGATAGTGAATAATAAGAAGAGAGTATTGATATCTGCTGGAGGGTCTGAAGAGGCAGCTGTTTTCAGCACTTAGGGATAGGGCTGAGAAGGGCTCGCAGTAGACAATCCCACTCTTGCAGGTGTTTGCAGAGCACACTTGCATATGCCAAGAGAGAATCATGGATCATCATCTTCTGAAATTGATCTTCTGCCTGGATCTGGATATGAGGCTATGGGGGAAGACCGTACATTGCACCTGACAGCTGTATTTAGTCTTTGACTCTGTTCAGGTTGTGCTACAACCACTAAGGGCAATGGAAAGCAATGCCCAAAACACTGAAGGAAGAATCACTAGGACTTACCAAGCAAAGGCGTGGTGGGAAAATACATTTTATCTGGACTGTAATTAAAAATTGCCTTATGCAAGAGAAGGTCTCCAGGACTGTATTTTAGCCCAATTAGCTGTATTCCTTAGCTAAACCATCAGATTTCCCATTTTGGAGACCAGCAGGTGACCCCTGCAGTGCTGTCCAGCTCCTCAGTGTCTGTGGCTGGGCAGTGGGTCTGCTCCCTCATCCACAGTGGCACACTGGAGTATCCCCAGGGAGTGCTCCAGAGGTGTGCATTGCAGGGTTCCTTCTCCAGCCACGGGGTTTATTGCCAGGCAGCTCGTGGAGAAACCCCCCAGTGTGGCTTTTGGCTTGCACAGTGCTTGGTGCTGGGACATGTGTTCTCCTCTTTGGGCGAGGGGTCTGGAGAGAGCTTACCTCACTGCCAAGCAGGATTAACCTTCATTCCAACAGACTGAGCTGGATACAGACTTTGCTGGACCCCTCTAACCCATTTTATGGCACAGGGGCTGAAGGCAGCGAGCTCCAGAGCTTCACTGAGAGCACATGAGTGTTTGGAAAAGAGGAAAGCATTGAAATGTCCAAATCCCGTGCAGTTCTGGAACCAACACTCCAGCAGCTAAGCCACAAAGTTCCTTAAGGTAAACCTAAGTACCCCAGGTTAAATAGGCTGTTTCCGGTGTGAAAAAACCCTTGATGATTTGCAAATATGGATGGCCTTAAACCTGCTGCAGTTTTTGTTAAATTAATGAATGAAAAATTGTGTTTATTTCTCTCCTGCGTTCACAGTTTGGCCAATTTTCTGATACAAATGCTGATCCGGAAAAACAGACTTTCTAAAAGAATACCTCATAAACAGTTTGTACAGGACGCTCTTTTCCTCTCCTTCTTCCTTTTAAACACCTTCCCAGTGCAATGGGAATGGAATGTTTTTCCAGCTAGAGATCTTTCTCATCCTAAGCTGCAGTATATGTGCTGCATTGGAAATTGAAGACAGAGGCTGCTTTCTTTTAAAGACAGCACCTCTCCACAGTGAGGAACAGATTCACAGGAAGTTTAGGCCCATGGAGGTGTTGTGCTGGGAAAAGACCTGTCCCCGTTTGTTGTAACTGAAATGCACCCCTGCAAAGTTTGCTCCTCTGGAAAAGTTAGCAGTGGGCTCTGTGAGAGGAGGAGCGTGGGACCAGAGAGCGGTCCCTTCTGGTGTGCCCGCTCTGACACATCAGTGCTGGTCTCACAAAGCACATGAAAACTACAAAGAACTGCAAGCACCAGGACGAATGACATCTGGTCTCCTGGGAGGAGCTCAGGGTGATAATTTTTCCTATTGAGGTTTTGAGAGGACTTCCTTTCTGCTTTCCCACGTTGATTCCCTCTGGTGTTTGTTGAGTAAGGTTTGATCTTACTGAAGAGTTTTTTCTTACCTGGAACTCTAATCTGCCTCTTTTTTCTCTGGGCTATTTTCTTTAAACCTATAGTAATCTGTAAGTCTCCCTTAGGTCAGATTAATTAGAAACTGGCCAATGCTTTAAAGCATTGAGGTTAAAAGTGTATGAAATCTAAGTAGATAAACAAGGCAGCATGCAATGAATCATGTCTCTATGATGCCAAGCTAACATGGCTGTGCAAACGTTTAAATACATGCAGCTTGCTTACCTGAGGCATGTTTGGACTAAGCTTTGCATATAAGGCGCATTCATTTTTAAGTATTAAAGAATTACATATTATTGAAAAGGAAAAAAAATTGAGCTGTGCACAATCAAACAATAACGATCCCATGTGATTCTTTGAAAATGAACATTTCCTTCCTGCCCTCTAAAACCCATGAATGATTACATATCAGAGAATATTTACATTTTCTGTAGGGAAATTATCCCTATTACTCCTGTAAAATAGTCTTAGGCTCAACATTTATATTTTGAAGAAAGTTGTTTAGAACAGTCGGGTTTGAATTTTAGTGTGAAATTCAAGCCATACCCAGACACAAATTTAACTTGTCATATTCTCATCTTCAGCTGATACCTGGGTCCACAGGACCTGTTTCTGATACCACACTTTTAACCACAGCAGTGAATTTGTTAGGGTGCCTTCAGAAGAAAGGATCTTAAACACAGTGAAACAATGGAGACTATTGTAAACCATTTAATGGCTCATGCTCTTGCATTCATCCTGTTTCCTTCCATGGCCCCTCCAGATTATCCTCAGCAGTGTTTTGGGCAGTCAGCTGCTGAGCCAGAACCAAGAGCTCCATCAGCTTGGGAAGGAACATGCACATACCTTCCCTGTTGAGGTACAGTCCCCTCTGAGATATTTGTGTTTCAAAAATAATAGGGGGCGTATCAAGATTTACTTATGGATGAGCTAGAAAAAGTGATAAATACAACTATTAGATCACAAATGCCCAGGGTGGGTCCAATCCTGTGCAGGCTGACACGTGTCACTAATGTATCCATGAAGGTAGCATCCAAACATCAGTAACACTAGTTGGGCAAATAAATGAACTTGCAAGATTAGTATCTTTAGTTTAGCATCTTTAGATTCCACGCCTGGAAATATTGAAATAACTGAAAATAGCTGCTGCTGTTCAAGAAATACCTGTTTCTCTTCAGCCCTTTTTAGCCTGAATGAATTGAGGGGTAATTTTGGAGAAAGTTTCATGCTCCTCTGTTTAAGAACACATAATTGAGCTGGAAGTGACAAAAGGACAGAGGAAAAATGATAAAAAACACCATAGTGCCTTCTTCACAAAAAGAAATTAAAGGATGTTCTTAGCTTTGTCTTCTTTTCATTTCAGTTAATCTTCAAAAACCAAGGTAATACGTTTTAGAGAAAAGTATCAACAGTTCATGAGGACACGAGGGGTTAAAAATTAACAGCATTACTTGGAATTGGCTGAGGTGGTTGCCAAGCCACTCTCCATGATATTTGAAAAGGCAGGTGAAGTCCCAGGTGACTGGAAAAGGGGAAACATTGTGCCCATCTTTAGAAAGGGTAGAAAGGAAAACACTGGGAATTACTGACCAGTCAGCCTCACCTCTGTGCTCGGGAAGATTATGGAACAGATCCTCCTAGAAGGCACGCTGGAGCCCATGGAGGACAGGGAGGTGATTCAAGACAGCCAGCACAGCTTCACCAAGGGCAAGTCCTGCCTGACCAACCTTGTGGCCTTCTGTGATGGAGTGACTGCATCAGTGGACATGGGAAGGGTTACAGATGTCATTTATCTGGATTTCTGTCAAGCCTTTGACATTGTTTCCCACAACATCCTTCTCTCTAAACTGGAGAGAAATGGATTCGATGAATGGACTGTTGGATAAAAAAAAAATTGGTTGGACAGTCACATCCAGAGGGTTGTGATCAATGTCTCAGAGTCACAATGGACGTCAGTGACCAGTGGTGTCCCTCAGAGGTCTGCATTGGGACCAGTGTTATTTAATGTCTTCATTAATGACACAAACAAAGGGACTGAGTGCACCCTCAGCAAACTTGCAGATGACAGAGATGAGGGGTGAGGCTGCCACACCTGAAGGATGGGATGCCATCTAGAGGGACCTGGACCAGCTCCAGAAATGGGNGGAGTGACTGCATCAGTGGACATGGGAAGGGTTACAGATGTCATTTATCTGGATTTCTGTCAAGCCTTTGACATTGTTTCCCACAACATCCTTCTCTCTAAACTGGAGAGAAATGGATGTGATGAATGGACTGTCAGATGGATAAGAAATTGGTTGGGCAGTCACAACCAGAGGGTCGTGGTCAATGGGCAGTCACAATGGACGTCAGTGACCAGTGGTGTCCCTCAGAGGTCTGCATTGGGACCAGTGTTATTTAATGTCTTCATTAATGACACAAACAAAGGGACTGAGTGCACCCTCAGCAAACTTGCAGATGACAGAGATGAGGGGTGAGGCTGCCACACCTGAAGGATGGGATGCCATCTAGAGGGACCTGGACCAGCTCCAGAAATGGGCCCATGGGCATCTCATGAGGTTTAATGAGGTCAGGTTCAAGGTGCTGAACCCCCTGGATGGGGGCAACTCCTGGTACCAATACAGGCTGGGGGATGAACAGATCAAGAGCAGCCCTGGGGAGAAGGGCTTGGGGCTGCTGCTGGAGGAGAGGCTGGACATGAGCCAGCAGTGTAGCATTGCAGTCTGAGAGCCAAACGTGTCCTGGGCTGCATCACAAGCAGCATGACCAGCAGCGTGAAGGAGGTGATTCTGCCTCTCTGCTCTGCTCTGGTGAGACCCCACCTGCAGTGCTGAGTCCAGCCCTGGGGTCCTCAGCGCAGGAGGGACATCGACCTGTAGGAGCAAGTGCAGAGGAAGCCAACAAGATGATCAGCAGGATGGAGCACCTCTGCTATGAGGGAAGGCTGAGAGAATTGGGCTTGTTCAGCCTGGAGAAGGGGCAGCTTTGAGGTGACCTGATTGTGGCCTTCCAGTACCTGAAGGGAGCCTGCAAGAAAGATGGAGAGGGACTTTTTACAAGAGCATGCAGTGACAGCACAAGGGGGAATGGAGGCAACCTGAGAGTAGATTTATATCAGGTATTAAGAAAAAATTCTTTACTGGGGGAGTGGTGAGGCAGTGGAATAGGTTTCCCTGAGTAGTCATGGATGCCCTGGAGGTGTTCAAGGCCAGGCTGGATGAAGCTCTGAGCAACCTGGTCTAGTGGAAGGTGTCCCTGCCCATGGCAGCAGGGTTGGAAGTAGATGTTCTTTAAGGTCCCTTCCAACCCAAACCAGTCTATGATTCCATAATTAAAAATGAACAGGAATCACCGAAGGGAAGCACAAATTGTTCAATGAACTCCAAAAAAAAAAACAAACAAACAAAAAAAAAAGTGTGGGCATGCAGATGTTACACACTGCAGATGTTACACGCTGCAGCCAGGAAATCCAGGCTGCTGGGACAGTACTGGATCCCTGGAAATCGATTGCAAATTGTCACAAAGTTGAAATTTGTGCAGTGTCACCCTCCCACTGTCTTCTCAGACCTTCAGCATCCTGCGACTGTTTGAGGAACTGTTCTGGGACTGTCACTGACCGAGCACATACAGGGTGGGAGATCTTCCTCTTGATGGTACTATTGATGGATAGATTGGATGGAGCATGGACTTTTGTTCATTGAAAGCCAGGAGCCCATTAGCTGAACACAACGTTATGTGATGTCTGGAAAGCAGGCAGTGAGCCTGTACCTGACAAGGTTCTTGATGCTGTGCTGGTGGAGACTGGGCCACAGTTTTCAGCTGCTACACCACAGAACCAGAACCTTGTGTTCTTTTAGGACTGGCCAATCGTATTCCCCACCACAGTTTTAGGACATCCAAAGCCATTTTTTGCTGCCTCTTGATTTTGTGTGTGAGTCTGTGGCCTGAGCCAAGACCCACCCACACTGAGTGTGCCTGTGATCACACACACAGCTCTCATGCTGAGAAGTGTTTTGACACGAGGCCGCTGATCCTGCAGTAATACAAGAAGTTCAGTGACCAATAAAACAAAAGGCTCATTATTATATGAGCTGCTACATGTCCTCCCTGCAGCTGCTTTGGTGGATTACGCAAGGCCATTGCTGGCATTTTGGAGAAACCGGGGCAATTGGGGTCTGGATTGAAAATCGTGCTCACTGCTGGTGGGCTACCTGGTGACTCCCTTCTCAGTTCTGGCCACTGTTTGTCCATAGCATGGCAAAATGCAACAGTAAAGGACTGTGAATGAGAGAAAAACCCAGCCCACAGATCTGTTGAGCACAGGGAGAGAGAAGGAAAAAAATTTTCCAAGTCCTTAATTATCAATTATTTTCAAGAACTTCACAATCTCATATGGGACTGATTCATATTAGACCTGAATTCTCAGATTAAGAAACAAACCCCAAGAGAACCTTCATTCTTGATAAGACTGTTTTGCTTCCTGAGTGCTTGTTTAATTGAAGTTTAAGTCAGTAGAAGAGAATTTTTGCTTATCAAAGTCCTGCTAGTGCTCTAAGCTTTTCTCACAGGTATGGATTTAGGCTGTGATCAGTCCTCAGGCAGATGCACAGGGCAATAGGCCATATAAAAACATGCATTCTCCAACTTCTGTGTAGTTCTCTGCCCTTAGTGCCAGCTCTCCTCCCATCACACCTGTCTTAAGGGAAGGGCAGGGCACAGCCAATGTTTATTGTTTATCAAGAATATTGCAAATATATTTTCCTTCTTTTTGTTCAAAGTACAGAAGAGAGGCATGGAAAGCATTGTGGTCCTAAAGCTCTTTGTCCTCTGTGTTGTACTTAAAAAGCTCTGAAGTACTGCCCCAGCCATTTCTGGGAATTTGATTTTTAAGCAGTTAGTGAGGGGGTCCTTATAGTCAGCGTTCAGTGGCTTTAAGGCAGGATCTGTTTTGAGATTTCAGTGATCAGTGGGAACACAATTGATTCAATTTGCAAAGTCACCTTTTCCTGTGACAAAATAGATCCAAGTTATTTGAATCTGTAATGGTTAGGAAGGGTCAATTGCCTCTGAGGCAATAAAATACCTACAGTATGATCAAAAGAGGAAATGTTGCATTTTTAAATAGGGTAGGGGGAAAAGCCTCTAACCAATGTTTGATTGCTGCTTTATCACTATTGAATGAAAAGATACGTGTTCAGCATTTAGTAGTTGATATGGAAACACAAAGGGTCCTTCTCCATACCCTTGTATCATATCAGGAGATGAATTACTTGGGTTTTAGCTGTTAGGCATGATGCCTAAAGGAGCTGATGCAATTTTGGTGCCCCCATAGGTCCAGGGTGTGCTGGGCTGGACACCATGAGAGCTCTGCTCTGGAGCAGGTGTTTGCCTGGCTGGGTACATGCCAAGGCTCTGCAGTCCCAAGGCATCCCTCCTGGGCATTAGTTGTGTCGACCCTCCCCATGAGTGGGTGGCGTGTGGAAACCTGTAGGCACTACTTTTGAAACAAAACAGACACGTGAGGGGCTAGCCCAAAATGCAGGGAGCACTAAGAAATGACTTCTTTCTCTTTGCTCTCAGCTTCTGTTTGCTGTCAGCTTCTGGATTTGGCTGCTTTTGTTTCAGGCCAAAAGAGGATTTGGGCACTTAAAAACTTGTCTAGTTTTTCCACACTGCTCTAATAAAAGGCTGTGCCTCCTCCATCTCTGCCTTGTTTATGAAGCCTCCATCAGCATATCTACAAGCAAGCTTCCTTTTGTCCTCTTTCTTATGCATCCCATAAAAAACAGGAAAAAATGCATGGAAAAGGAAAATTCCAGTCTGGGAAAAAAAAAATCGATAAGTAAATATTCCAGGTGCTCCATATGTTTTCTATGCAAATAAATATTTTGGTTTAGTTTTTGGTTATTTGACATGTGTACTGGAAATGTAAAACAACGTTCAATAAAATCAAAGTAAAAATAAAAATTCTTTCCAAAAGTTTTGTTCCTGAGTCTCAACCACAATATTCTAAAATCATCAGAGCTTTTTTGTATAGGCTGGGGTTTTTTTCTTTTCCAAAACAACTTTACAATACAACTAATTCATTTCTCAAAGCATGTTGACTTTTCAGAATCGTGTTCAGACACAACTCAGTATGACTCCAAGCAAGTGGCCTAACACCATCGTCACACAAAGAAATGAGCGATGAACCTCACGAGCTCTGCACAAAGGCAGGAGGACTCATCGGAGCAGCTGACCCAGGCCGGCTGCCACGCTGCCCTTCCCTCACCCACCGGGACGTGGTTATGGAACTGCGGAAGCTCCGGGAGACACAGCCCATCTCTGGCCGTCGTGTCCTCCGTGCCTGGGGGATGACACACTCACTTGGGTGACTCCAGGACTGCCCCGAGCTGGATGTTCTCCTCCCCACACCTGCAGGGACAACGAGACATCGCCAGTGCACACGCCCGCTCTGGGGACGGGAGCAGCGCTTGGTTTCGCAGCCCCAGTTGTGCTCCACAGTGCCAGTGGATTCGCTTTCTTCCCTTCTCTCAAGCGTTGAACTATTGTTGTATTGAACTGATGCGAAATTACATGAGCCCGGATAACGTGAATAATGCATGAGGTTTAAGACAAACACGTGAAAGGAGCTTATTTTTCATGTCAAACAATTCTTTATTTTTTATGGTACAAATTAAAAGTGACAGATCTGAAGCTGTTAAGAAATACACAAAGTGCAGCTTTACTGACCATACAGATATTGCTCTAGATTAAGTACAGTTTTTGTCAGTTTTTTTGTATTTTTTTTTTCATGTTAAGCAACCTGTGCAGATAAATCAGCTTTGGTTTCAAAGTCAGAGTAGTAAGGAGCTTCTAAATATCCAGTTTGTTTTCTTGGTCACAAGTCCACCATAGCGACTCCTTTTGCATTTATTTGTAGTTTTTAACACCACAATGCAGTCCCTTTTGTACTGCCGTCTTTCCCGCTGCATGCTCCATGCATGGAAAAACAGATCTCCTTGCAGTGCTTCATAAGTGACCCTGGTGACCATTCTGTAGATTATAGCACATAGGACAAAAATAATAATAATAATAATAATTAATAATAATAATAATATCACCTTTTAACAATAAATAAACAAATGTGCCCCACATAATCTCAAGTTGGAAACAAGCAAACCACGTGACAAAAAGCTCATTACAAAATGTTTTCCAAACAGATTTTACAGTCAAACATTGACATGGAAATCAATTTCCTCTCTTATCTTCTTATTTGAAGGGTGGTCAATAACTGGGTACAAGTAGAGTGCTGAGGTAAAACACTGATGAACAGTTTTATTTTTGTATTTTTTTTAAATAGTAACAGTTTAGTATTGCGAGATTGTCAGCAACATTTAGCCATATCTATACAATGTGCATATACCTACATACATTGAGCTTTGGTCCAGCATTGAGAAGACGAGCAAAGGCATTTTACATATTTCTTTTTGGTTATAGCTTGAGTTCTTTGATACGCCTCTACTTGTTCCTTCCTAGCTCCTTTTTGCTTCCTTGTTCTCTCTTTTTCTTTTTTTTTTTTTCCTTTTATTTTCTTTTTTGGCTTTTTTTTTTTTTTCTTTTCAGTAGTAACATAAAGAAATTGGAACCATTTGAATGCATTTGATTTCTTCAACTGTCCAAAATAGCTTTTTAGTGAAAAACATAAAAAGACAAAATCAGAACAGTAAGTGAATTCTTGGTTCATTATTCAAATAGTATTTATATATATATATATATTTTTAAAAAAATTTGATGACCAATAAATTGGAAAATCATTAAACCTTTACATATGACTGAAGAGACTTTTGTTTCATTTGCTGGTAGCACTCTATCTTTTAGTCACATGCAAAATTAAAAGGTATTCAAATGTTATCAGTACATGAAAATTGTTTACAAATGGAAGTGAGAAATGTTGCCAGTAACAAAATAAACCAAAATATTTGTGGCCTTCCAAAGATGTATGACTCACACATAATTTATCTTCCTAAGAATCTGTTCAGGCACCATTTATGCCTCATAGCAAAAATTTGTTTATAGAAAAATTAATATAAGAAGCATTACAACACTTTATAAATAATTTACAAAACATAATACAAAATTAGAAAACTGTAAAAAAAAATCACTGCACATGAATGGTTTTAAGACTGTGGGATGAACATTATTTTTTCTTCCAAGCTGGCAATTTATATTTATTTTACATTTTCACTGTCCTAGTTATATCCTTCTGATATGTACTTTGGAACAGAAAAGAGCTTATGCAACTGCTGCCAGCACATTTTTAAACATTTAGCATCTTTCATACACTGTTTAGCTAACTTTTCTTCTTGGGGGATTTTTCTTCACAGAATTTAGAGCAGTTCCTGGGAGAATTGAAAATTTCGTTTTTAGGCAAAGGATGGTTGGTGGTTTTTGGTTTTCCCAGGAAGTTTTTGGGGATGGAGCGGGGGTGGGTATGGCCTTAAGGATGCCTGGGCATTGGGAGGGTACAGAAGAGCACGGGGAGGGTTTCAGGAGTGTCTGCTTCCAACCAGGATCTGTTCTTCCCTGCTTCCCTGTTGGCTTCTGGATGGTGGTCTGCTTGTTATGTAAATGGAGCTGTGGCCACAATTTTAGGACAGTTTGATATTTAGATAACAGAGATATTTCTGTGGATTGTAATGTCTGTGCAGGGAGAGGACAAAAAGAAAACCCAGAGGGGCAGATGTCGTCATGAGATTCCCTTTACTTTACATGCTCAGCTCGAGTAAAGCACCTCTTTTTGTCCCTCACAATTTGCCTGTGGTTACTGAGGTGTTTTTCCTCCAGCAGTTATTTATATATCAACAGCTGAAAAAGAGTCAATAACAATTCTCACTCTTCTCCTCATAAAAGCAATACTGAAAATATCCTCAAACATACCCTGCTGAAGCTTAAAACCTAAAATGCGTTTGCTGGCGGTGAGCCCATCCTGGAGTACTGGATCGTCAGTGCTCTCCAACCCTGACCTTGGAGAGTGCTCACATTTAGAAGCAGTTTCTGGCCCAGATGATGGCCTCTGAAACCTTAAAACTCCACCAGCCATACAGCGAAATGCCACACTCTACAAGGCAAATCCCATTAATAAAATAGCCAGGGCCAGATTCAAAGCCCGTTGAAATCAATGAAAGTCTGTTTCTTTCACTAAGTTTTGGATATAGCCTTGAGTACTTGAAAACTCTGTAATAGAAAGGTGTTATTTGAAGACTCCAGCACATCAGGAACTTCCTTCAGCATCCTGGATAGACCAGCAAAAACCCAATACATCCATCCTAAAGTCAAGGAATGCGATGAGGAGCGATACCAGCAGAATTTTACCATTTCTACGGTGAGCTGAACCAAATCCCTGACGTTTTCCTTTGGGAAGACCTGGTCAAGATGCAGCTTCTTCCCTGACAGTGGGCTGAACTCCAAAGGCTGGAGCAGAACTCAGCCAAAGGTGAAAATTGCAGACAACCTTCACAGGTTATCCCCTACCCCCCCAAGGTAACACCTTTCTCTCCCCCTGAGCCCTGGTGTGCTTGTAGGTCCAATGACCACAGTATTTTAGTGATGCTTGTCCAGTCAAAAAGGAAGCCCCAGAGATAAACTGTCTTTAAAGGAAAATCAGTGCACCTGAAATACATTGCAGGTGCCCCACCTTACATTGCCAAGGGATGTTTACCGGGTTTCTCTGTATCCAAGTTGCTTAGGCTAGCCAGTGGCCACAGCTAACACCTGCAGAAGCACACCCTCCTGCTGAAGGAGTCGATGGGACAGGCATCAATACCAGGATAACATAAAGAAAAGGCAGAAGGAACAGAGCACTGCCATTGACACAGTCCATAGAGACGTAATGATCGAAACATCCTCCTCACTTCTCGGCCTGTCCGTTTGTTCTCATCAGAACCTCCAGAAATTTCTTTGGCTGGCAGACTTTGGAGAGAAATTCCTTCAAATGGAACCATAATATAGATGCAGTGCTGAACCAAGTGTGCAGTTCATATTTATACTACAAAATGGGCTTTGGTAATCTCTCCAGATTCGTGGCCAAAGGACAGAGAAATCCCGAGCCACACGTTTGACTCAAAGCACAGTGTCCAGTGTGGGCTGGCAGTCCATCAGACATCATCCTAATCCTTCTTGGTCCTCTGCTGCATTCCAGCATAGCAGTATAAAAGCCTTCAAACACTACGGGGTTATGTGGGCTTGGGGAAGGGGTGGAGAATGAGCTGGAAGGGAGGAGGCAGTAAATAGAATCAGAAAAAATAAAAAGAAAAAGAAATGCAAACCAAGACATACACCCTTAGAAGAGAAATGCCAAACCCCACAAATCACAATAAAAATAAGTTCTTTTTTGGCACCCAAACACCAGGAGATTGCAAAACTGTCGACTAAAAGAAAAGAAAAGGAGGTGACCACTATGGGATGGCTTTAACACCTGTTTGTACGCACCTGCGGGGGTACAAACAAGGATGAGAGAAACTAATCCTGCTGTTTTTCTCTTTGCAAAATACAAATGTAAAAATTCATAACACAATTTGACACTCATAAAAGAGTAGACTAACAATCTAGTTTGCAATGCCGTGTTTCTGACTTTGGTTAATAGTTTTCAGTGAATCAGCACTTGATACCTGAAAGGCCACAATCACTCCTCCAGGTGGCAGGCTTGTATTCTCTTTTAAACAGATAAAAGTTTTTTTTTTCTTTTTTTTTGTTTGTTTTGTTTTTCCTTAAAATGTGTTCATATTTTCATAATATACAGAAAAAAGTAAGCAGTTATTTGGTTTACTTTAAGTCCATTAAAAAAAAAAACTGGCTTTTTTCTTTTTTTATTTTTTTGGGGGGGGAACTAATTCTACTCCACACACACACACTGAGTGTTGTGTATTTTTTTTGTTTTGTTTGTTTTTTTGTTAAATAGGAAAACCCACGGACATTTAGAAACCGTTCTGTCCTTCTCGTAGTTTTCTCAGTCTTTTACTTACAAGGGTGATGAATAGGTATTTTCACAGAGTTCAAATGGTTGCATTTATGTCGGTGCAGTTTTATTTTCTGTGTGGTTTTGTTTAGTTTTGCTCTGTTTAGTTTTTTTAGGAGTTTTCTTCCAGAGAGTCTGTTAAAGGCTCCATAGGAACTGCCGTCGCGGGCTCGTGTTGTTTCAAGCGTTTAATTGTGTTCTTCAGTGCTTGCCTCTTATTGCAGAACCAAACTCTAACTACTTCCCGGTCATAGTTCAGTTTCTCTGCAATCTCTGTCATTTCTTGCCCAGAGGGGTGCGTGTTCTTCTCAAAGTGGGCATTCAAGATTTCAAGGGCTTGTGGCGTGAATGAGGTGCGCCTCTTGCGCTTTTTGGATGGCTCGCTGCCGATAAACTCAGTAAGGTTCTGCATCCCTGCTCGATGGCGGGCCTCAGCCTCAGCCATCCACCGCTCAAGCACCGGCTTTATCTTCTGGGCACTTTTAGGGGTGATGTCCAGCTTTTCAAACCTGGCAGGATACAAAAGGCCAGGGTTCAGTTTGGCTGTCAGACTGCTAGCTATAGTGTTCTCTTGGGCTTCCTGTGGTAGGAAAAAGTGGCTTCTCAGGATGGTGTGTCTGAGGGAAAATTGAGAAAGAAGAGTCTTACACTGATGCTCTGCCAGGGTGGGACTTCCTGCCTGCCTGACTAATTGACTGGCAGAGGTAATTTACAATGGATCATGAAAACTGTCAGATAGGTATATCTATAAGTATATATATATATATATATCAAACTAGATATTTAAACTAACACAAAATGAGCACTACAACAAAATTCTAAGTACACTAAATAATGCAAGTTAAGAGTCACATTTTCATATTTCTGATGATCTTCAAAACCCTTGAGACTAAGTCTAATTACAGGAAATGATATCAAAGGCAATTGCTTTTTATCATCCAGTTTGTGATTAATCCTTTTGTCTTCTCCCCATCCTGTGTCGTGCAAACACCACAGCTTTAATAATACAAACCAGTGGAAGTTAGTAGCCTCTGAATATCAGCTTTCCTTTCCATTTTTTCAGCAATTTTCACTGTTTGTAAGTTAATGCTGTATCCCTTTTCTGGGTTGGAAAAAGATTCCCATAGCCACAGTGGTGTTCAGCTGAAACAGCTGGACACTTTGCAATTACCTTGACTGCCCCCGCAATGTGCAAAGACAGACTCATGTTTTCCAGATGAAACCCAGCATAATAGTCTACTAATATGCTGTGGCACCAAGCTGAGTTTATTGTGGGATTTCTGCAAACTGTACCAGAATGATATCATTTCCTGTAAATGAGGTCTTCTATATATCATTTTGCCATCAAAAGTCTTTTGCCAAACCAGATTTTACAAGTATTATAAAACATCTGGAAAAGCAGCCACGCAAAGCTTTAATCCTGTCAAAACCAAGCAGAAGAGCTGAGTGCACGTTTCAGGTCTTAAAAGTAATTGTTTCTTTCATTTACTGAGTTCATCCTCTTTTGCTACACGTTAAAAAAACCTTGACCCAAGTCCTCTGGTGCCCCCCATTTGTATTTCCCCACTTTGCTCTGCCCACTCAGCACGCTGCAGCATTTCATGTTGCAGAAAGGCAGCAACTATTGCACGACGTTCTGTGCTGTCCAGCCCGGCTGGTGCTGAAGCACCACCACCACTGATCACACAAGCGATGGAGACAAGACCGACCCAACCAGTGCCTTTGTGCAAAGTTGCTCCGTGAGTGGAGCTGGCCATTTTAGCGTCACTACTCGGCATGTGGAGGCAGCAGAAAATATTTCAGCAAGAAACAAAGCATTTCTCACAACTAAAGAATAAGACAAGGAATAATTTCAGGTAACAGTGCTCCAGAAGATCTGTAATTGGTGCCTGACATCCTGATGTGGTGTTGACTGCAAGGGGTTATTCCTTGGTGCCCAGTTAAGTTTCAGGCTGAGGGGTGTGTTTTTGAGTGTGTTGTCTCAAGTTAAAAAAAACCCAAACAACACCATTATTTGCATGCAGAACATATTCAAGGTGGTGTATTGCTCATGTGACCTGCACAGGCCACCAGGAGACTCTACTTGTGTCTCTGAGTTTGTCATTACTGCTTGCCTGACTGCCCCTTCCATTAACCTGGAGTTCGTACTGAACCTCCTTTGATACCATTAAAAGAAAAGTTAAGTCCACTATTTCTGAGGATCACATGCTGACACTGCAGCACCTTCTCTTGGTGCTTCAGAAAAAATGCACGGTCACAGCATATTATTACACCCTGAAGTGGTATCCAGCTGGGGCAGGCAAAGGAAATTTAAAACCCCATAACCCTGCAAGTATTTGGGACCAGTCTGTGCACCCATTGCTCTTGTTCTGAGAAATTGCCCCTCTAAAGAGCCCTCTGTAAAATGTCTCACCATCCCCAATGTTTTCTCAAGGTGTGAGAAAGGATGAAGGAAATGAGAAGACAGAAAACTAGACAAAAGCAAAGGAAACTGCAACGTGTCCTTTAAAGGACAGTATATTAAACAGCAACTTAAGGCTACAAAAAATTGTAAATTCCTAAAAACTCCACCTATTTTAGGCATTCTTTACCAACTGACCACAAGAAAGAGGAAAAAAAAATAATCCTTAGCAATAGGGAGCAATAGCATTCATGTCATTGGCACTGCTTCTTAGTGTTGATACTGCAGTATGTGTTTGGTGTAACGATATACAAGTCTTGAAACAAATTTCCCAGCAGTAGTATCCTTGTATAGACTGAATAAAGGTTATTTTCTACAGGGAGGTATCTTATAAGAAAAAACAGTAGGGGAGACCATAGAAGTGAGAGGATCCTATGGAGCTTTTTGTATTTAATAACAATCAATGGGTTTTATGGAAAATCATTGAGCAAAATGTGAGCTGCAAGCTCACTACCCCATACTGATGTTATTTATAACCTTAGTCTTTAACTGCAGGAAAAGTACACTTCCGTTCTATGGGGAATACATTAAAAGTATAAAGAGCAGATAAAAAGACAGAGCATTTCATGGATCACCAAGAACAAAATCCACTTAAATGAGCTTAGAGTTGGTTTCTTGGCTTTCATGGATGGAGAAGGACTATAAGGCATTGCCCAAGAGGAAAAAGCTGTTACCTAAGTGTGTTTGTTACCTCATGCATAAACATGGGACTACTTTAACACACATACATGTCTATAAGGGGTTTGCTTCTACTTTAACTCTGTCAAGACTGTATTATGATTTCTTATTATCAGGGCAGATTTCTGCTTTTGCTTTGCATACATGGGTTTGCATACATGGGTTTGTCTATTTTTTTAGTAAACATTTGGGTGATAGAAGATGAATATCTTCTGCTGGTTTGCAAGCTAGCAGGAAGGCTATTTTTTTCCCTTCTGTGTTGTCTAGGTAAATCATCATTAACATCCTCTATGTGAAGTGCTAACCACAGTAATACAGGTTTTAACTTAGCAGGGATGCAGCCATGAAATATTTGTTCAGTAACCCTATCTGTAGAAAATGGCACAGTATGAAGAGGGTCAGCTGGTGCTTATCCAGCAACAGCAGGGTCTCCAGCTCATCTACGGAATTAAGTCTCAGTGCCAGGAACATTGTTTCTCACTTGTTTAAAAAAAAAGAAGGAGGAAAAAAATAAAAGACCAGAGTTACTCTATGGGTACACAAGGAGAACATTTTATCTGTCAGTTAACAACATTATTGGCTAATTTAAACCTCAGATTAAATAATAATCTGCAAAGACAGGAGATTCAAGCACAAGCACGCTGCTGACAATAAGCTGCATAATTATTAAGAACAAAGGGAGGAGAGGAGAGTTTATGATGTAACTTGTTACCTGCAGATGGCAGACTGGCTATAGGCAGGGCCTTCGGTGGCGCTCAGGGCTTGGCCAACTTGAGTCTGTGTCAGGCCAAGAGACAGGCGCCGGATTTTAAAAGCTTTGGCAAATTCTCGGATTTCTTCCAGGTTCACCCCATCCACCTCTCCAGTGGCTGTTTGAGGATCTGTTGAGACATTTTTTTTTAATCATGTCAGTTCTTTGCATCACGTATCAGTGGGACAGGCTTACACCAGATTTCACTGTCAGGATATTCCATTTTTTTAAGACTTATCCCTTTCTCTTCTTCCCCAAACAGAAAGAGACTTGCCTTGTCAAGGGTGTTAGGAAGCACGTTCAGATGGCTAAAATGTTAACTAGGCTGCAGTGTTTGCAGGTGCTGGTGGAAGATTTTCAGAGACATGAGCTGTTGCTGAACTCCTGGAAATGGCCAGCTAACCCAGAGTGAGGGCTCTTCTCTGCCATTTAAGCATTGCAAAATCTTCCCTGGGTTGAGGGGTCATGTTCTCTGTTTTCTCTTCTTATCACGTAGAGAAAGAAGGCTGGCGTTAATATATTCATTTCCAGCCCCAGGGAGGCTAAATATGTATATGAACTGCTTGGACTGTTACCTTGAAATCAAGACTTTCTGCTTTACCTAAAATTAATGCCAAATAAGGAGATTCACAACCATTCCTTCCCTTTTCCACAACACCCAACGCAAACTGCCAGCTGAACATATGAAATAACCCAGCAAATGAACAAGCCCAAACCAAATGCTGCCTTTAAAACCTCCTTGATTTAAAAATCATCTTTTAAAATACACCCTTCTGAGAAGCAGCCTTTCAGGCTTTTCATTCTGCCTCCCATCAGGCTGACAATCAAGGAGCAGCAACATTGGTTTTGGATGGCAATGCTGCACAGTTTTTTACTTTTACATTAGCTCCTCCGAAGATAATGCTTATGATGCTGTGAGAATAAATCTGTCCTTCCTCTCCCTAGCAGTTTACTGATGCAGAAGCCTTTGTCCCTGAAAGGGCACATAATAAAGCATGTCTACCACAGGAAAGCTCCTTTGGAGCTGGATAACTCGGTCAATTTAGGACTTATCAAGGGAAATGACACAACAGCTGGAGAATGGAACTTTCTCCCCCCTCCCAAGCTACTGATCCCTGACTAAATGAAAGTGTTTGCCAAGTCAGAGACAGCATGGGACTGGGACGGAGGAAGGTTTCAAAGTGGTGTACAATCCGGCATGTAGTGAAGCCATTCTCCCAGTGAGACATCTCTATTGTTCTTCCCCTCATTCCTCAGACTTTGAGGTGAAAAGTTTGCAGCACAATAACCCCTCAATTTCTGTAAATGCAAGCAGTTGTCCAAGGACAGTGCTGCCTACATTACTATTCTAAACCCTATGTGAGAGAGGTTCCTGCTAGTATGGACATAGCAGAGGGCTTACCAGCATTACAGGAACTAAGCTTTTATTTTCAGGGGTTTATAAGCATGGTGGAAAATTTCCTTAGGATGGAAACATTCTATTAAAAAAATGTCTTTTTGTCCAGTAATAGACAGGGAAAAGGATTTTCTCATATACAAATTTAGCCTGTATCTATTTGTCACTTGAGTGTAAGAAGCACACACAGCAAGAGTATTTTTAAAATTCTTATGTATGCAACTGGGGACCACACAAACTGTGCTGAGCCTAGTTTTGATGCTCCACACTCAGAATCATCTCTCCTGTTCTCACTGCTGTACTTGGGCTCACCTGTACACCCATGCACCCAGTCAGTATGAAGCTGGGTGCATATGACAGTGACCACTCAGGTTTATAAAGCAATTACAGAATCATGGAATATTGCCTTTAGAGGTGTGGAATTTTCCTACCTACCCCATACACAGTCTATCTGGCACACCACTGAATTCAGAGACACAGAATGGAGCTGCACACTTACCTGCCCTTTGGGTCTCAAAGGAGCAAGTGATAAATGTACAAAACATCATAAATGATACTGGCCTCGAAAACTCCCTTGAGTAAGGTACACCAAGATGCCGACCTTCCTCACCTCTTTCCTTCCTTTACCTTAAGGCCCCTAACTAAGGCTGTTAGGGATGGGACAAAGGACAGTTGAGGTGTTTCCAGACAACAAACAAAGTGCCAACACTATGGCATCTGGCACCTGTAATCCTCCCCAACTTCCATTAGGAATAAAAAGGGAGTAAGAAAACTAAGAGGTTATTTGCTCACAACATGATTGTAAGGAAATACCGCCAAGTTCTGCTGGATCCTTCTGGTATGGCACTGTTGCAGCTTGGATGAGGGAAGTCTTAGGCTGAGATCTCCTTGGGATGAGAAAAAACCTGTGATGCACTTCACTAATATGGAAGCAGAACGTAGTACATGGTGGAGTATCTTCTGAGAAAAGGACTTCATTCTTACATAGCACCTTTGGAAGTAGGGAAGTACTAACAGAGGTGGACTGGAACACTGAAGCCCTTTATCCCTGAACTCCAGGGCAAAAGCATTTGTATGAAATTGGAACCACTTCTACCCTAGGTATGATTCAAACCCCTTTGAAGTCCCCAGATCTTGTCTTCTATCCCCTCCATAAAACACAAATGAAGACCACTCTATTGACATCATAATATAAGAACACTGGTCTGGTTTACTCCTTTGCCACTAAAATACCATCAATACATAGTCCTGGACTCTGTGGACTAATGTATTTGTATGTACATGAATATATTCAAATAGATAATGGACTTTGTTTAGCACATTCTGAGCTCTCAGAACAGCTGAGCATATAGTGCACTTCACATTTTAGGAAGAGTGGCTTATTGAAGACAGTAAATAACCAGTTGCTTCTTAAATTAAGCAGATATTCCAGGGAAGGGAGTCCAGTGCCAACAGGAAAATAGAGAATACCAATCCCATTGAGTGGCTGGGATCTACAGTAACAGCATTTCAAGACCCCAAATGCACATTATTGCATGAGAAAACAATGGCTGTTGTGTCTTTGAAACTACTGGGTGCTGGAGCAAGGTCAGAGAGTTGGCTGGGACTGTTTCAGGGGATATGGGTACATATCCCATAACAAAAAGGAGGACAGCTCAAATTCTGCCAGTTCTCCTGCTGGATGGCAAAGGTAGATGAGCGGAGTGGAAGAAATAAAATCCACAGGCTCTCCTCCATTGAAATCCCCTTTTTTCCACTGAAGGGAATACTTCTCCCACTTTTGAATTCTTCTGAAAATCCCGCATGAGTTTGTTGGTGAGTGAAAATATGCTGTGATTTTAATAGTTAGGGGAGAGAGCTGCTACAGAGAAAGCAGTGCACCCCGAAGGAGAAAGCAAATTTCTGCTTCACAGAGTTCTGCCACGGGAGGGATTACAGGGGGGAAGATTTCCCCAGTTAGACAGAAGGAGAAATAGCTGGCAGAGGAGGTCCAATGGAAAGCAAATTGGATAAGAAGGGCAGGACAAAACATTGATGATGGAAAATGGACTGGAGCTCAGGGGAAAAAAGGAAGAATAATTTGTTTATGGGAGGCATTTTAATTTTAGAGTAACAGATGACAGTAAAATGAATTTGGAAGGAAGAGAGGAACTTCATGGAGACACAAGTCTCAGCACAAGGGGAGACCAGTGATTTCCACAAAGAAAACATATGGTGGAGAAGTTAAAGAAATGAGCAGAGGGACGCATTTCAGAAGAGGAAAATGAAATGGAAAAAGTGAGGAATAATGATGTAGAATTGAATGAAGAGAAAATAAAGAAGACAAAAGAAAACAGAGACAGGATGAGACAATGCAAAGAAGGAACGGGCAGAGTAGAGATGAACGTTGCAGTCCTTGCTTGAGCAGAACTTCTTTTTAAACATCCTTTTTTTTGGAAATAACCATTGTTTTGGTCTTTGAAATAATTAGCACTTGTTGCTGGTTAGGGGTGAAGGGTTGATGATGAGATAAAAGGGAAAAGCTATAAAGAAGACCACAGTCCAGGGTAAAAAAAAAAGAAAAAAGACAGGAAATAAAAAAAAGAAAGGGAAATATAAAAAAAAGAAAGGAAATGTACCTTTTTAAATTAAGAAACGTTATAGAAGAAATGTTAAATCATAAAGAAAATATTACTAGAATGAAAAGTAAAAGGAATAAAAACAAGGAGCATGGAAGTTATTAAAGGCCAGTTCTTATCACTTTCTCATCGTGCTACAGTAATTTCTCTGATGTGAGGCAGCCTTTTGTAAAAGAGTTCCTCTCTTTACAGTCACTGTGCAGAAGTTGCCTCAAAGAATTGTTTACTGAAGTCGCGTTGCTCTGTGCACTTCGATTAACCGAACAGCCTGGCTCAATGTGCCTGGTTTTACATGAACCTTGCTGTATTTGTCAACAATTTCTGGAATACGAAAAATCTCTGCCAAGGTACTCAACTCTTGGACTTCTCCCGGAGGTCTGGACTGCAGCTTTGGAAGGAATGAGGAAAAGGAAAGGACAGTATTCCTAGCTCAGGAGAGATAAAGCGAACACAGATGAGGTTCAGGAGGCCACAGGTTGTGTCTTTCTGCCCTCATGCCTAAGAATTTCTCTCAGAACCACTGACACGTTGCCCGCCCCATCCTGCTAAAAGACTTGGAATCTTTCAGACACGGGATTTCAGTAGCAGGCCCGGTACACGAAGCTCTGCGGCCAGGTGGTGGCTGGGACGCTAAGGAGGCTTTGCTCAACTATGGGCTTGACAAAGAGGGGCTCCCGCCCTTCGGGGATCTGCATCCAGAAGCTGAGCACATTCTACAAAGAAGCAAAATGGGGATGACTTTCTGTTTATTTATTTCCCCGTGTGCAAAAAGAAAAATGTATGCAAATAGATGTTCTGTCGCACGAAATGATTTTCAAACTCCCGAAGATCACTAAATACTCTTTGCCCAAAAAGTATCACTGGATCCTGTCTGACTTCTCATGTTTCATTACACAGGCGGTTTGATCTTTTCTCACTGAACTGACCGTGTTTTTTTCCTTCTTGTAGGCTCTTTCCACATTCCTAAAAACCAGGAGGTAGCTCTGTGGCAGCTCCAGCGCCTGGCTGGCTCCGTGCTCTCCGGAGTCTGCTGGACAGACACCAGGGATCCCGGAGGTGGCTGGGTTACTCCTGGCCGTGTGAGAGCGCTGCCTCCGTGGCAGAAGTGAATTGATCTGCCCCCCACGCTGCACATTGTGTTGGTCTCGAGTAGCTGGAGGCTGGACGAAGCCGGCAACAAACATTCCAGACTCCAGAAGTTTTTATTATTTATGTGTCATTATCTACTATGTTTTGGGTTTTTCTCTAGGAGATCCCCATCAGTAACATCTTCCTTTGGAATGCTCTTAAGATCTGAATCCCAGCGAGTCAAAGCCCAAGTGCAACACCTTCCTCAGTCTGACTGTGTGAAAAGTCTCTTCTGGCTGTGGCCCTGGTCTGCTTTGGGACAGGACAAGAGTACGGACTGACAGAGAGACTGACTCGCTGCTTTTCTTGGTGACCATTTTCCATACTCCCCTGACAGCTTCCAGGGAGCGTGGCAGTGGCATCAGCAGGATTTAGATGCAGAGGGGGCAAAAAATTAGCTTTTAGTCTAAAGAAAAAGAAACTATGGAAGAAAAAAAAGGAAAAAAAACCCCAAACCTGAAGACTACTAAGGAGCAGGGATTTGAGTCTGGAGTGGGGGGAGAGAGGGCCTGACTGTGCAGAGTAGTGTTCACTGTGGTAGAAGAAAGAAAATCAGGAAAAAGAGATGGCACTGGTGATAAAACAAGATAGGGGAGGACAGAAACTACCTAATAAAAAGACTGGTAGAAGGGCACAGATACAGTGTGGGGAAGTGACTGCCAGGAACCAAAATGGGAAGAGAAGTTGGGCAATGTTGGACTGTGGTGAAAGAGCTGCAGGGAGAAGGCCAGAGGAACAAGGAGGCAAAGGGAGAGTAGATTGTGTAGAGAACAATGTGAGGAAGTAATGGGACTGGAACAGGACAAGGCAGTGAATGGAGTGAAGCCCGAGGGGATCCAGTAAAAATTCTACATTCATTTGTGTGTCTCCCACTTATGCCCAGGTTGATACCCCTGTGCCCCATTCTCCTCCACTCTCAGTCAAATCCATAAGCACAGCCTGTGTCTTATTCCTTTTAGAGCAGGACCAACAAGATGATAACAGAACTATCTCCTGTGAAGCTTTTCCATCCATCCAACAGAAGATCTCCTATTTCCAACTAGGAACACAAGCATTATCTCACCATAGGACTGATTCACGTTACTATTCTTCCTTTTGTAACAACCTTGAAATTTATTCAAGCAAAAAATGAAGGAGAAAGAACATCCTTAGAGTTGCACAAATAAATACTCAGAAGCTACAAAATGCTGGAGTTACAGCACATAGAATAGTCTTTGAGCCTTGGAGCATCAGTTCTTTTTCATGTGCCCTGTCCAGTGCACAGGATGAATTGTCTTCCATTACAGATGAACTGATTGATGTGTTGCCTTTTTACTTGTTCAGTGCATGGCCCCAGACCTCTATTAAAGCTCTTCACTAAAGACATCTCCTCTTGAGCTCTTCTGGGTTTTTTTAAAATCTTAATTTATTTTCTTGTGTTTCTACAAGATGAGGGTCTTCCCCTTCTCATTCACAGAGAAGTGGACAGACATTAAGGGAAAAAGCATTTTTGGGTACCTAGTCTAGGTCAAGTAGGAAATGATTTTTAGACTGTGTCTTTAAATGGTTCTTGATACAGTTCCATAGTGAAAGTGCACTTAAAATTGCAACTTGTGAGTACCAGGTTCTTCTGTAAATTAAAGTCCAGAGTCTCAAACTGGATATTGAGTGAGCACTTGTGAAAAATCTCTTCTAAGTGATTTGCCTGCCATTGCACTGGAATTACAGAAAGCTTCAGCTCCTCAGTCCTCAATTGCCTGAGGCAAGACCATCCTTCACCCTTCTCGGGCTCCCTACCTCCAACGCTGTGCTAACTGGGCAACAGTTTAGTGAAGCACGTAGGGAACAAACCTTGGGACAACAGCCCACCTGTTGCATTAGTGATTCTGGTGCATCCCTAGGACAATTCCATTGGGAATGCACTGAAAGAGGGATGAGGAAAAAAGCCCCATGACTGCATGATTTTAATCACAACAATATATTGTTATAATAAAACACATGTTCTAAGAGGACTTGCACGCAGTTGAACAAACAGCTATTTTTCTAGTATCCCCTAATTTTTGATGGATTTATTCTGCAAACTTAAAAGGTTTTGTTGCATGTTGCTTTTATTTAAAATAAGACTGTCCACAAGAAGGGCTATTCTGGACTAGCCACTGAAAAATAACTTATTCCATACCAGCTATTTTACTCAATTTTCCCACAAAGCCAAGGGGTAAACTTTATGTATTTTTAACATGAAGCCTCTTATTTGTTTTCCTCCTACAAGCAGGTCTACATGAGAAAATGCGCTGACAGAGCAATAGCAATATATTTATATCACTATAATTATATCTGTCTCTATATGCAGATGTATTTATTCCAGAATAAAAGTATTCTCACTGGGAGTTCTATCAGCATAATTTTACCACTATAGCTCTACTAGTTATTTCCCCATGTAAACAATCTCTGAAATAATCTAACCAAGACTTTTTCACATCTTTCCTTGCATGACAGTTTCTCTAAGCCCTTCATAAACCTGTATCAGTCACATAATTTACATTACCAATGTGGCATGAGCTATAGTGTTTGAGTATCACTGAACAAGGTCACCCAAATCACGCAGATTTCTGCAGATGTGCAGAAACTGTTAATGCTTCACATGTATACTCTCAGCCTGCTGGTTTTGCTATGTAAAGGCCAAAGTTAATGCTGGTAAGGTAATAGCAAAGACTCTGATCCATGGAAGATCAAGAAGCTGCCACAATCCTAGCACTGAGGCTCAGTTCCTTCACATGCTTCTCTCTTCTCCCCCACATGTCCCAGTTCATTCTGGTTCAAATTGTGCAAGCTTTTCCTGGCAAGAAAAGTCTCTTACTGTAGGTTTGTGTTGTATCAGAGTTTGTAAAATGGCTCACTATATCAACTAAGCAAACAAACAAGCAGCTTAACCAAAAGTAGGAGGATCTGTTTGCCCACCAGATTCTGAGAAATGTAATTCATTTTATTGACCAATTCAAAAACTTCTAATTTCAAAAAAACCAAACTACATTTCAGTTAAAAGACTTGCCCTCACAAGTCAATTAACAGCTGCTATCATTTTTATGACCATTTTCAGCATCGATTACCATTTCTCAAGGCATGTTGACCTTAAGCCCCAGCCACAACAGCTCTTAGGAGTTCTCACTGGTGAGAGTCACTCTACTTAGCAATATACGGTCTACTGTATTTCAAAAAACAAAAGGAGGGAAAGCAGATGGGGAAACTCAGCAGTGAGGAGGACAAACAGAGGGGAGAATTAAGGAGAGCCAGGGAGCAATACTTACTGCTGACTAACTGGCCAACACTCAAAGCTGAAGAGGAGGAGGATGAGGAGGAAGAAGAGGAAGCCTGACGCACTGGGCTTTGAGACATAGATGCTTGACTGTGAGCCAAATGCAGGAGATTGGACTGGGAGGCTGCTTGTCCCACTTGCGTCTGGGAGGGCTGATGGAGCTATATGTTAAAATGTAAAAATAGGTATTTAGAAAGTGAAGCAGTCACAGAAAACTTTCAATGCACCATCTCACCCATCTACTTCTGGGGAACAAATCACACAGGAGCACTAAACACCATGGGCTTTGTTCAGGTGTTGCAGGAGCAACCTGAGCTGTTTTGAATGTTGTCTTTCAAGTTTTACTCGGTTTAACTGGATACTTAATATAATTAGAAGTTAAATACACTTTTTGAAAATGGTGATAAGAGACCTATGACATTTACAGCAGCATTCTGAGTTATTAAATATATGAGCTTACCTGTTTTCTGACTCATGAAGTTAGGCTTTTATTCCCTACATGGATTCTCATATAAAGCAGCATTGTTTCAGAGCAGTCCTTTCATACTGCAGGACCAGGGCCAAGATGAGTGGGAATGGGGAAGAGGACATAAACCAGGGCAAAATCCCTTTCCTACAGGAAGGAATCATTTGTTTCATGACATCAGGTCTAGCAAACAAATGAAAACAATGAAATCTTCCTTCTCAATGGATAAATTGTCCTTGACTAAAACACACAGGGAAACTTCTCAGCCCCATTCACGTCAAGACTGTATCCAGTAAGACACACCTAAAAAGTCTAGTGAGTATGGGAGGTGCAAATGGCCCACTGTGACACATGAATCTGACTGTCTACAATAATTTTTTACAAATTTTACGGGAGTGTAATCTTTGGTTGTTCACTAGGGGAAAGGACCATTAATCCATTCTGCCTATAATATGCTTTCATGTGGGATTGAAAACTGGGAACATTCCCTGGCACTGATTTTCACATTAAATTCCAAGGACAGTCTGTCTAAGAATGAAGGTACACAATGGACCTTACAATTCTGAAATGGATTCTAGCAGTCCAGTAAAGCCCTTTCAGAGCATAAGAATACAGTAATACGTTCTGATATACTCTGCTGACCGCTACTTATTATACCTTTATTTTATGCTGATTCTTGGTAGTGATCAAAAAAGATCATAAAAATATCCTGAAAGGCTTCACTTTTCAGCAATAGCTGTTATCTGCATTTTCTAGAAGGGGACAAGATAAAGGCCTATTTGGCCTTGCTTGAAGTCAGTAATTCAAATCTGTGTCTTGAATGCTAAGGAGTATGAGTTTTTTGATATCTAACTGAACAAATGACTTTAGAAAAGGAGCTACATTCATTAGTAACAGTCAAATTATATGTATTATGCTCCCAGCACACAGAAATGACTGAAGCTAAGTAGGCAACAAATTGTATAGCAGTGTAGATAAAGGTATCTGTTCACATTCAAGATGACATGCTCCTGTGGAATATGTATGAACTATTTTAATGACAGAATTCCTATTACAGTCTGCTTAAGAGTGGAAAAATTTACAACTTCTTTTTCTGCCTTCCACATGGAATGACAGAAGACAAAGCAAGAAACTTTGATTTACCCTTTAATTATAATGATAATTATTTATCTAACCAGTTTTAGCCTATTCTGACTTCCTTGGAGATCAATAAACAAAAGCATTTATTATCTCAAGGATTTTTTTTCTTTCATTTTGATCAAGAGCATTTAAAAAAACCCCACAACCGGTAATTAATCAAGGGGATAATAGTTGAGGAGCTGATTGAAAGGCTTCCAGATTTCAGACTCATGCAAACACTGGGCTTCTTAACAAAATTTCCCCAAGGACTGAATGTTACGTATAGAGAATTCCCAACTCAGAATATCTACTTTTATAGTCTCTTCTCCTAGGGAAACACCCCTCTAGGAGGGCTGGCCTCCTCTGAACACTGCAGGAATGGACTGTCTCCCATCCATTATACCCCCAGCACAGCCAGGCTGCAGCTTTCAGAAACAGGCAGGCATTTGAGGTCTGGGTCTGTTGTCTGAGGGAACCTCTGGCAAAACTAAAGATTTCAGCCTCGGCTCGGGAAGATAAGTACTGTATTTAGATGAGTTAGATGCTTTCACACTATGTGGAACAGTCCTAAAGATGTTAGTACTTATCTGTGAGGGTGGAGGAGCAAATGCAGCAGCTATCTTTAAAGGGAAAGATCTGCCAAATTATAGCCCAGCCAACTAAACTTCAGCCGTGGAAAAGTACTGAAGAAAATAATCAAACAATTTGTAAGCACCCTCAAGAAAACAAGGTAGAAACAGACAACATGGATTGTTAGGAACAAACTGTGTCAAACCAATCTGATCTCCCTCTAAGACAGGGTAATTGGCCTTGAGGACAGGGAAAAACCAGTAGGTGGTTTGACTTTACAAGTGTCTCGACACTTCCTCGTGTGACATTCTTTATAGCCTAAGGAAACATAGTTTAGGTGAAATTGCTGCAGAATGAATGCAAAAGTAGCTGGAAAACAAAACTGAGAGGGGAGATATCTGTGGAAAGAGCAGTGTGCATGCATGGTGGTCCCGGAAAGCTGTTGTCATTGTGCACCACTCAATATTTCCTTAATGACCTGGGTGGTGGAGCAGAGAATATCTTTAGTCAACTCCCATGATGATGACATGCTGGGAGGGAGTTTTGACAGGCTGGATTACAGGATTAGGAATCAAGATGTCCCTGTCAGTTTGAACATGCCAGCTGCAATCTTGGGGTGTTGGGAAAGTGAAGGCAGTTCCCATACCCAGCTGTGCGAGTGGGACTGATGTTTGCAGTGCATTTGAAGTGCATCTTTTCTCCTGAGCACTGGAAAGACCTCTGGAGAGAGGAGTGCCATGTCCACAGCTTGGTGCCAGACCTCAGGAAAATCTGGACCAGCCAGAGGAGAATAATTGGAGTGGATGCATGTCTGGGAGCTTCCTGAGGGTTATGAAGACACCTGGAATGAACTGGCCATGTTAAATCTAAAGAAGGGAAGACCAAGGGGGATATGATGCCTGCTTTGAATACAGGTAGAACTAATGAAAAGAGAAGGTAATTATTCTGTCTTACATTTTATAGTGGAGGGAATGAGGCACAGTAACCTGAAGGTCCAAATTTTTTCTGGGAAAAGCTGTCTAACGGGTCAGTGAAGCACTGGCACAGGTTGCTGGTGGAATCTGTGGGTTCCTATGAGAGTCCTTAAGAGCAAATTAGCTAAAAACTGAAATAGCTACTCCACCTGAGAACAACAGAGTGGACTGGATAACCTCTTAAACCTTGACCTCCCACCCATACTTTTGCTACGATACTAAACCATTTCCCATTCCAAGAGATGGCAAATGCAACATTTTCCAGCCATGCTGCACAGACAGTCCCTGAACAGCTGACCTGCTGAGTATGTGCACAACAAACCTGGAGCCTCCAGGAAGCTCCAGAACGGGAGGACATTCTGCCTTCTCCAGTTGTGCAAGCAGGACATGCACACGGTGAGAGCACACGCACAGTGTGATGGTTCAGCCTGGCAAGGGCTTGATTCTCTGCACAGGTATTATATGAGGCATTTGCAAACATATTTTGGAAATAACTGGGACAGCCCAAAGCCGGGCAGTTTTCTTGTTGAAAGCCCAGAAATCTTTAAACAAATATAAGAAATTCTCAAAATTTAGCTGGGCCAAAAGGAGTATGGCTGGTGAAGTCTGGCTATACGGCAGCCTTAGGTGCAACAGCAACATGTAAGGGATATTTACAGATCCTTGCTTTCTAACTCATTGCTTGTGAGGGAGAAGCGAGCAATTGGGTTGAAGAGTCACCTTAAGGCCTGACCAGAGACTGAGGGAGGATTCAATTTTTAACTCCCTACATAATTTCCAGCACCCCCCATGCTTTACAGACATGATGGTTAAGCTGTAAATGTCCTGCTTAAAGAACAATGATAGTTATCTATGTCATGAAATTGCATTAAAATACTCTCTCTCTTTTCATCCACTATAATTTCCACTCCAGAAATAGCCTTAAGGAGAGGCAACGATTAGATTATGAATTAGATTCTAGATGACAGAATCAATTTGAACTCGCAATAGCTGACTTTTCCCAATTTTGGACACGCACATGTGATATGAATTATATTTATGACTGTTGTGCATTTTCCATCCAAAGACAGAAGGAGGCACAGAAATTACAGAAGCAGTTGCTGTAAGAGCCATTCTGTGGAGGTGGATATAGCAGACATGCCAAAATGATGACTGTATGCAACACTGATCAGTATCTGGCAGGAATATGTGTATGCACACTACAGCTTAAGGAGTGAGGTGAGGATGAGAAGTGGAAAGTGCATCATAATACTTCATAAGAATAAACTGAAAACTGCAAAGGGCCTGATTCTTATTTCTTTTACATCCATTTTACATGCTGCTGCCAGCAGTGAAGGTAGTATTGACTGATAATTGGTGAGACAAAGAATGGATTAGGTCTGTAAGGCTGAATTTTATTCTTAAATGATGTATGTCGGATATTCCTGTGCCTGGGATGGTTGACTGGAGTTCTGTATTAAAGGGATGTTGTTCCCTGCATCCAGAAAGCTGCACACCAGTGAGAGAGTAACAAGGTGTTTTGCATAATATAAGGAAAGAGAAACTGAGGGGAAATAAAAAAACCCTTTTGACAGAATATTGCCCTGTATCATAAGAAAACTGCCACGTGGTTTTACAGAGTGTCTGGACAAACAGCAAGGGCAAAATCTGGATTTAATGGAAAGGAGAAGAGAGTAATGAGTTTAAATTGCAGTAAGGAAGGCTCAGGTCAGGCATCAGGAAGACCTTTTGAATGCTAAGGAGACTGGCCTGGGTTGCCTAGGGATGTCAGGGAACCTCCATCACCGAAGATTTTTAAGAACAGGTTAGACAAACATCTGTCAGGAATGATATAGGGACAGTTGATCCTGCCTAGGGGGAGGAGATGGACTGCATGACCTCTTCAGGTCCTTTCCAGTCCTATTTTTCTATGATTCAGTGAAAAGGAAATCTGAGAGATGAGGAAACACAACAGATTAGAGAAGACAAAGGTGAAAAAGACAAGTATAACAAAAAGGGCAGAAGAGATGAAACTAAGAGGAGTGGTACAAAGAGCAAGAAATACGTTTTAAACAACCCCCTTTGTGATATAAATAAAGATCTTCAATTTTTTCTCACATCAGCTGGTTCTTCCTGGGAAGGATGGACATCAGCTCTAGTAAAGACTAAAGTCCATGGAAGGTGCTGAAAAATAAATATCTTGATATGAAAAGACATTCCCAAACACTTGGAAACTCCAGGATAATGCCTTTCAGAAGTAGCAGTTTAAGTGTTTCATGTTTCCATTTTTCCCATAAATGGAGTCCTCTGCCCCACTTACATTTACTAAGACATTCCCTAAAATGTCATACATTTGGTTTTGAGAAAGACTGGTGGTGTGCTGAGGCCACTGGATGGTTCCAGAGCACCATGGCAGATGAAGGCTGTTCTCAAACGTACTCATATTCCATTACCAGGCACGGGCTTCAAAGGTGTTTCCCTAAATCTTCCAGCAAATGGAGAGCACAGGTTAACACACATACCCACACCCTTCATGCCAAATCACTTTCAGAGTCAACTCTGCCAGAATATTTCACAAATACTCTACCCCATCACCCTAGTTTCCTTTATTCAAATAAGTTCGAGTAAGTGAATATAGGAATCTGCAGATGGAAGTTGTTTGATACTTAATAAGCACAGTGTAGTATAAGGTAGTACAGAACATACAGTACAAGAGGTGTCTATCCACACTGCTTAGACTGACAGAACAGGTTCATTTGGGAACTAGCATCAAAAAGGTTTTCACACAGGCTGTGCACATACTCAGCTCAGAATGAGGACTACAGCAAAGAAGAGCTGATGTGCTGTGGCCAGAACTGGGGTAGGTCTTTGACAGCATCTGCTGATGTTTGTTCAAAGCCTTTCTGTCGGATCACAACTGCCTTCAAAGTACAGTGCAATTGAAGGTCTTTCAGTTTGCTAAATGAGGTTCAGGATACAGCTGGACTTGTGTAGAAGATATAATTTTATACGCAAATCAGGAGCATCTGTCATATTTTTGACCCCATCAGGAAAGATATAAAGTCAATATAACAACAGTACCACTACCAATACATTAATCACTGATTACAGAACACCTGTTAATAATGCAAATATTACAATAATATTACAGTAACAGTCCTAAATGTGTAATGGCATAACTCAAAGGTCACACTAGTAGTTGTGCAGTGAGCAGTGCTTTACTCTTTCTATGTCTGAGTTGCTTAAAATGACACAGGTAGTGCAGGGATCTCTTCCTGTTCCCAATGGTTTGCTGCAGTGATCGACTTGAGATATCCTTCTCCTAAAAGTGCTGGTGCCACAAAGAAAACTGGGCAGGAAGAAATGTAAAATACAAGTCAAGTGTCGTGCTGTGGCATGAAAAATCTGGTCCTTTGCACTAGTAAATAGTCTAGTCCTGACCTTCAAAAATCTAGTAATTTATGCGTGGATGAAGTAGAATTGTGCAATGATGATGGTAAAGGGAAAGAGCAAGGAGTGAGAAAAACTGTCACCCTCATCACTGAAAGTCATATGAAAAACAAAATAAAACAAAACCAAAGTTGGATTGAGACAACACGATTTAGTGACTGTATTGAAACACAGGGAAAGAAGAATGCAATTCTCATAAAACAAGAGAGCATCAAAGCAATAAGGGCATTGCAGAGAGAAAACAATGGAGAGCTGGTTGGATGTTACTGGGAGAGGATAGCAAGGATTGCATGGAGTTGTGACGAGATGGTGGCAGGCTGAGGCTGCAGAAAAAGAATGTCTAGCATGAAAATTGGAAACAAATGCACAAGAATCACCACAGGCCCATCTGAGAGGTATCTGTGTCTTTTCAGCAGTTGATCTGGAGCATGACAGGCAATGACAAGGAGGGGGAACTGACGGTGTAAGAAATGCTGCCCAGTAGCTCATTTTACTGCGTTGGAGTTGGCAGAAGCCCAAAGCTGGTTGTGCTTTAAGACACAATGAAATATGAAAAGTTCTGGCAGGCAGTGTAGGTAATACAAGACTGAGGACAACTGGGACTACAGGCCTGGTTTAATGACGGTGGTATGTAGGAGGAAAGAGCCAGGCAGCAGCGAGAAGGGAACCCTCCTTGTGAGGTGCTGCAGAACAAGAGAATGTGCAGAAGGTGCTTCTGTATGGGTAAGCAAATAGTTATGAAAGCACCAATTAGTAGGGAAGCTGTTTAGGGAATTTATAAACAAGAATGTGTTTTGAACCTCAGTGATCACTGGCAGCTGGATTCTTACCTAATTTAACTCACCTAGGAGTTAACTGATGAACCCAAAATAGCTACCCTAGCCCCCTCTTCTGTCAGTGGAGACAACAGATACCTTAAGATACCTATTAGACATTCAACCTATCTAAAAATTATTCTATTTTGACAGCTTGAGTCACCCACTGGACGTGCATATGTCTCCTTGTCTATGTCTATACAGGAAATCCAGTTAACTAGCTTATACCAGATACCTAACTACTCTGAGTCAAGCAAGGTAAATCCTTCCCTAAATTTCATAGGACTGAAACATCAAGTTCCTCTGTCAGCTCTGCTGGTGCTAACATTGTGCTGTTAAGGATATGAAAGAATACCTCGAAACAAAGTTTTCAAATCTGATAGGAAACGACAATGCTAACAAGCTGTTACAACAAGCTCATCTGCTCTTGAAAACAACGTGCATTTAGCCATTCAACCTACATTTTGACAAAATCCCTCTCGAGAGGCATGGAGGAAGTGCAGAAGTTAAGGTTACAAGGTACTCTTCTATTATGGGACAAAAAGAACTTAGAAAGCAAGCAACATAAAATTAGGGAAGTAATCATCCTTTTTCAAGAGTGCAAAGAGCTGTCTGCTTTAGAAAGCCACTGCAGTTTCCAGGAGAATTCCTGGTGTGTGCACAGACATTGCTGCTTAGATTAGCAAAATCCTGTAAAGCAATAAAAACCCTGAAGATTTACCTACTCAGTGTAATTAGAAGAGAGACAATCCCTACTGTAAGTAGTTTAAAGAACATAAATCAAAACCTTCTATTTATACTTAAAGACAAGAGGAACAGAACTACAACAGACTTGCTTGTGTACATTAAAAAGCAACCTATTTATAGTACAGAAAAAAAAGCACTGCTTTACACTCTATGCAAGTAATCTATGAACCCATTTCCATGAGGAGACGTTGAGGTTTTAGCCTGTCAAGTTTGAAAAAGTTGTATAAATAAATAACATACGTGGTCTGCCTAAGTAAAGCTGACTTTACCAGTATCTGAGGCATTTGAGTCTGCAGTTATCAGGCACGAAGTGAGCTCGAGCACAAATTACTTGGTGACTGAACCAGTTTACACAGGTGCAATTCCTGTGACTCAGCGAACAAGCACGGCTCGGCTCACTATCTTTGCTTGCAGTCCCCTTTTTCTCCTGCAGTACTTAGTTTCCAAGGAAGCGACAGGTTGAGAGTTAAACTAGGATCATCAAACTGCGGCATTTTTCCTACATTATTTATGTCCTGCATTTATTTCTCCATGACGTTCTAAAAACTTCTCTCAAACTTGTGTTGTGATCTTTCCCCATGCTGAATCTCCTTTCATGAAGTTGTAAGACACCAAATGCCATGTGACACCACTTTCAAAAATGTTTTGAATCCCTGCTGAGCCCTCTGGGTTTAAGCACTCACTCAGTTCTTTGAAAAATGAGATTTTAAACTTTATGACTAAATATGCTATCATTCGCCAAACTGTACAGTTAGGGTAAATCTCTACCCAGGCAATAAAATACATTTGGGATCTCCTTAAACTTTGTGTAAATCTATTTGCTTCTCAAATGTTAGAATAGTTTGTATAGTGCTAGCTCAATAGCTTTACACTGTCCATCAGCATCATTCCTAAGAGGAATCTAGCTTTTATAGGCCTTTTCTGCTCCCACTGAAATTCATTTCCCCTGGCTTCCTTCAGTGAAACCAGAAGAGCCAGTAGAGGGAGCACAAATACATAGAAATAATTTTCTGTGGTTCCCATAAAAATGATAACATGTACTGGTTTTTCACATACTATTTGCACCACTTTTTTTCCCCCTCCCCAATCAAACCTGATCAAGCTCCAAGAGAGCCTGATCCAAGGTAAGGAGACCATGTTGTTCGGTGGCCCTTCCTGCAACCTCTCGGACCCTCAAGACTCTCTGTAAGAGGCAGAGGCTGAACCCTGTAAAACTGGTATTGGCAAAATACTGTTTTCCACCTCCACAGCCCTGCGGGGCAGAGCAGCCCAAAGGGGAACATCTCTGGCTCCTGCGTGTCACCAGTTCCCTGCAGACTGATGAGCTCTGCCATGGGTGCAGAGGTTGGGTGAGCGGGCTCAGCACAGCATGGCGTGGCACACCAGAGCTTTGTGCCTTGCAGCCCTGCTCAGTCAGCAACCTGCAGCAATCAGAGCTTGTCCCTTGATGGGAGCCAAGTGCCACAAGCTGTGCAGAAAATGGTCACATCTCTGTCCCCTCTCTGCCCACTGGCACTACTGGCAGACAACACTGCCTGGGAGTTGTTTTGTTGCAGGATTCAGAAGGTGAGTTGCTCTGCAGGTGAGGATGTCTCAGGTCTTCTATCCTCCTCCTTATTTCTAAATTCCATGAGTTTCAAACGGGATCTCAGGATTGCTATGAGTTCTGAGAGCTTCCCCCATAAAGGAGGGGAAGACCTAATCTCTTCAGGGGACTGACTCAGAAATAAATACCCCACCCCACACACCTCCAGGAACCCAAATGTAAACTGCTGAGTTTCTTGTTCCATTGTCAGGCTTTCCTGTGGTGGGGAATGCAGAACCTGCCCTCCCATCCATTCTGCTTTGTTTCAAACTGCATGCACACAACAATTGAAAAAGCACTTGCCAGTAGTGCAAATATGTTCCCACTAAAGAAAGGAGTTAGACAAATGGCAAGTGGCTTGGAAGATGCCTCTACTAGATACCACAGAGGATAGGGTGGGGAAAAAAGCATGTCACCATTTGGATGTGAAACATTTCCAAAACAAACAAAGAAGTCACCTTAGAGATAAATTGGTTCTCTACTTTTAAATTTGAAAAAAATTAAAAAAAAGGATAAAATAATTAATATGGAGTTCTGGGTGGCCTGGGATTCTCAGCAGCATACAAGAAGCTACTACCTGTGCCTGGAGGTGGAGGCAGGACTGGCAAAAAAGCACTACCAGCAATAGGAATTCTAAGCTGGACATTTAAATGAGGGACATTTCTATGAGTACTTCTTTGGTAATCACTTTCGATGTATTTTCCATCCCCAATTTTGTCTCTTTCAGAGAGGAAAGTGTGGACCACCACTTCTTGCTCTACAGATGTAGGCAAAACTAATGAATTTGACTTCAGAGTACTATGAAAAGAACTACAGAAATCTTTTTGGATGTCAGTGTGGTCGTTGGACCCACACTTAAGTCTATGAACTCCCTGCTGCCTTACACTGAATAATGATTTCCTTAGAATACTTTCTGTCTATGCAAATGTACACAATAACATCTGATTTTCCAGTGAGGAAGACTAGCAAGATTTTATATTTTTCCTAATTTTCCCTCTATGTTCCAAATCATTTAAAGCCCCCATCTACTAGGTGACCACTAAGCAAGGTACTGAAAGGTAGAGGCCAGATGGGTCTCCCCTGTCTCATGTTCCTATTGTACTTTCTCTGCAGAAAATGTCTCAGTTGGCCCTATATTGACCTTGAAAAGAAAAAGAATAACTGCACAACCCTTGAATGTATAAGCAAACTATATAATATGACATTATTAATAACTACATATATAGTATGCAGTAATACACCAGGCATGACAGAATTAATTTGTGCTATTAAAAACGATAAAGAAGGGGGAGTTTTTAGAGAGGCCATGAGAGTGCCTGTGACAAGTAGATTTCTGTGTGTCTGTTTTGCTGGTTATTCAGGTACAGACACTTTACCTGCTGGCCTGGTTTGAGCGGCGACAGCGTTATTCCCTGGGTATTGATCACTGGCAGAATCTGGTTGCCGATGACGGTGGCGATGATCTGACCCTGGGCATTGGTCAGTAACTGTGGAGTGATGGGCTGCACCTGAAGTCCCTGAGCTCCACCTGCCGCCTGGCTGGAGGGGACTGGATTAGGCATCAGTGGGATTGTCCCAATAATCTGGAAAAAACAACACAGGGAAAATGCACACGTGCCACATAGAGTTGCCACAGGTGATTACTTACATTATGCATGTTAAATCAAACTTAGGTGAAACAAGCACAGAGAGACAGGTAAGATGTGCTGAGGGTGGGAAACAACCAGTCCTTTACTGGGGTGATGAGGACTTCCAAACTCATTTGTCATGTCACCACATGTTTTACCACTGTCCGCTGCCACCTGCAACAACCTGCTGTGGCTGAGAATGTAGGAAACAAGTGCTGGGCCATGGTTTGTTCCCACCTCACATTTTAACACAGAGTGAGACAGATACAAATATCAGTGCTTTTGTCTTGCTTTCTACAACTCATCCCCACAATCTTACTGACTGTGCCTGTGTAATTTTCCTTGACTTGTTACCTAGTACTGTGGGTGACCACCCATTACTCCCACGGGGTCTCAGGAAGAAACAGAAGGAGACTGGTGCCTTTCAGGACATGCCTTATTAAGATACATTCATAAAAATGCAGCTGGTTTTGGATGACAACTGTGAAGTACAACACAACAGGAGGGCTGATGTTAGATAAAATATATTAGCTAACATTTCTGGGGCAAGTACTTGCAGAAAGAGACACTTGTGACATCTCAGACTTGAGAATACAGTGATTTCCTAAAATGTGAATGTGACTGTAAAACTAATATTAGGATGAGATGTCAAACAGATGTCGTAAGGAAGCTTATCAGTCAATAAGTTGCTAGACTGGAAAAGTTATGCTGTTGGAAGGTTCTTTTTACAAGTATTAGAACATCTGAAACAAACTTTGGGCTAGACCCAAACTTTTTGTTTATTTTCAAACAGCAACATACGAAGCTGGAGTCACAGGATTATTACAAAAGGAAAAGTAAAAACTAAATAAATAAAACAAAGCAAAACATCTCTATTTCCTTCACCATGCCTCCTCTCTGTTTATCACAGCACCCCATTGTAAGGCTCACAGCGTTCCCTCTGCAGAAGCCTGGCTTCCCCCTTTATCCTCTGCATCCACCACACTGCACTGGCACTTTTGACCCCCACTAGCCTCATCCCAGTCGCCCTGTGTCCTTACCACACACTGGTGTACACCTGCTTGTTGCTGAGAAGGTGCATTTTGGCTGAGTTTTCCTTCTTTTCCCTCAGTAGAGAGAGTGACAGGATAGCTTTCCTCAGTCTGTCTGCTGATTCTCTTGCCATTTGGGAGTTTAATTATCTTTATATGTCTCTTTGCTTCTGATAAATTTTGTTGAGACTGAGCGGTTGTTTCAAAGCCATTAAGTGGATATGGAAAGATGGATGGATGGAAAGAGAAAGAGAGTCACGGACTAGTTTGCTCATAAAAACAGGCAAAAGTTTTTCTAATGAAACTCAAGGGCAAGTTTTATTTCCCAAAAAACCCCATACAAAATTCCTACTAATTGTAACAATTAATTTAGATTTTATCCATTGAACCTGTACAATATGGTGTAAAACTAGCTTCAAAATAACTGTCTCGTGAAAACATCAGTTAGCTTTGTGGGCACAGCACTGAGGTACTTTGTGAAAGTGCAAAACTAGAGGAACGACTCTGAATCTCTTGCTAAAGACATGAAACAGATCCAGGTGTGACCTGTGTGGAGAAGAGTACCAGAGATCTGTGGAGACCTCTGCCTACTTAAGTCATCAGAGATAATATGCAGCAACCCCAGGAAATCCATCCTCAGGAAAGCAACAAGTAACTCAGGCATAGCTGGGGGGCAGGGGTCCTCATCAGAGAACCACCCTCTTCCATGATGAGACTGGGACATGGCTCAGTGAGGTGACAGGACCTACTGAGTGTCTGCTCCTTCAGCAGTCACAGCCCAATGGTGTCTCTGGGTAGGCTCAGCTATGAGTGACAACTTAAACCCACTCCTGGAGCAAAAAGAGTGCGCTTGGTTAGCTGTGGCAGGTCAGGTAAGGAGTGGCAGGTGTTGAAGTCATCACCAGTTTACCAAAACCGCCCAGTTAGAAGTTAGGATGGGAAGACCAGAGAACCATAAAGAAAAGCAGGACAGCTCTCCTGTGGGAGAACCTGATAAAGTGGCAAGCCCAGCTCCTAAGCTGTATTGTAAGAGCTGCATATATTAGACTGCTCAAAAAGATTGTAAAGATACCATTTAAGTTCTCCTTAATGCATTGCTAAAAGGTAGATAGATCAATAAAGATTATTACCCCCATTTTACAGAGCATGAAAGTGAAGCATATTCAGAGTTAGCCTTCTAAGCCAGAATTTCCTGCAAGTTGTTCTTTGTAGATCACAGTACTTTTATTCTATGATTTTTAAGGTGTCCCTAGCTGAACCGCAGCTATTCATGTGAGAGGATGGCTGTTCACTGAGGGGGGGGGGCATTTATTTACATCATTATCAGGTTTCAGATAGTTTTCTAAGATCTGACTTCCAGCATGAATGAAACACAACTGCAATGCCTTGCAACACGTACATTTCTCCCAGTGTCTGTGACCTAACATATTTACGGGTCACAAATATATTCTTTCACTTTTGATATAATCTCATCAAACACAAGGAATAATCCTTCTTAATTTTATCAGCAGAGACATAGCAAAGGCCTCGCCTTCCTTTGCCACGTCCGTAAAGGACACAACCTTGGAGTGTCATTACTCCAATGTAACTTTAACTATCAAGGTCCTAATCCCAGCAAAGCAAAAAATGCTGCGCTGGTGTTATCAGTAATAGAAATGTTTGCATTCACATTTAAGATGCATTTCTTGGACTGCAGCTGGACATTTCATAGAATGACAGTGCTGAAGTGGACAGTTTGTAAGGTCAGAAGCAGAAGGCTATCTGTATGTATTAATGTGTGTCACACAGCACAGTGTACATGGCATGCTGTACATGCACACAGCCAGAAATGGAGCGGGGAAAACACAGATGGGAGAAGTGTTCCAGAAGGACAGATGAACAAATGCCCTCAGGGCTGTTACTGTAAGAGCCAAGGGTAAATCTGAATGGGAAGCAGTTCTTCCACTTTCTGAAACTTACTAAGATTTCAAAGGCTTTCTTCCATTTTACACAAAAATAAAGTAAAGTCTTGTCTGGTTAAGAAAAAGATACCCACTTGTCTCTGCTCGGACAGCAGGGCTACTCTTTATTGCATGGAACTTTGATATGGCTAAAATCAGATTAAAGGTTTCCCCTTTCAAGTTCTCCCTCTTCCAAGTATCCTTCTAAATATCCTAACAGCTCATTAGTTCACACATAAGGAGTGCTGCGACTGGATCCCCTCCTCAAGCCTTGTGTGACTGTCCTCCTGCTGAGCCAGATCCCCCCGCCTTCTAATTTTGGTATGAAATTTCCCCCCGGGCCTTGCTAATCTGTCCTCTTAAATTATCGTAGAAGTTGAAGACAATTTATGGTTTTGATACATTTAAATCTTGTCAAGAAATAAAACAAGGCCATGCCACAGGCTTGAGGCACTGGCGTGCCACGGCACAGACTGTTTAATTGCCAGTGATTTCCCTGGTCGGGAGGCATTGCTCCTTTCTAGGAAATGCTGCTAGTTCAGATTAGATCTAAGGATGATTCAGGAATAGCATGTGACAGGGACTCATCCCAGAAGATACTTAGAGAATCACACAGTCACAGAATGGTTTGACTTGGAAGGGGCCTCTTAAAGACCATCTAGTTCAACTCCCCTGACATGGGCAGTGACATCTTCCACTAGACCGTGTTGCTTAAAGCCCCAGCCCTGGAACAGTTCCAGGGATGAGACATCCACAACTTCTCTGAGACATAGCAGAAGTGGCTTCTTACTCTGTCAGTGTTTGGACTTGAATTCATAAACAATCCTGCTTGTCGAAGGTGTTCTTCAGGGAAAAAAACCACACCCACATCCCTAGAAGCGCTCATCTACAAAAATATAATTTAAAAAGTTTGGGTTTGGTTGTTGGTTTGTTTTTTTTTTACACTGTGCATGTGACTCTCCCAACTCCTTTATACATCACACAACTGACAGCAAGCAAGGCAGGTGTGGTATGCAAAACAAGGTTTGAAAGGCCAAGGGTTAATTCAAGGGACCCCCTCACCAGCGCTGCTCTAAGGCAGCCAGGCACAGTAACCTGCAGGGCACTGCTGGCTCAAATAAACGGCACCAGGTTGTCTCTATGTGAGGGACAGGTTCCACCTATAGGCACAAAATGCAGCGGAGGTGGAAATTGCACTGAGATATTTAATGTAAATTCAGACCTCAACTCTTTTACAATAGACAGGGCTTTGCTCTGCCTCTAATTAAAGCACTAAGTCTGCAATGCTGGCCCTTTTCAAGGGACATAGTGTTGTCAGAATCCTTGGTGGAGTCAGATTTTCACTTCAAGTATTCACTATGTTTCTTTCATTTTTGTTTATGGATTAATAGATACACCAATTTTATCTTGAACTGCTTAGAAAGAAGTTTTTACAGAAATTAATTTGGGTTTTTCATGCTTCCCAATATTAACGAAATTTTAAATTTCAATTGTTTGTTTCTAATTTCAAAAGAAATTTAGGGTGTTTTTTAATGGCTTTGAGTGTTTTCCATGGATTAATCTGTTGGTGTGATTTTAGCATTCTAGGATTTCAAGATACCCCCAACGGCAGGGTAATGTCCCAGCACTGATTAACTGAAGTCCAGTCAGTATTGCAAGTTTAAGCAGATTTTGGTCTTGCTCAGTAAAGGTTTCTTCTTAAAAATGAATTAGAAACATCCGATCTCTCAAAAATGATCCCTTAAACAAATTATCCATAAGAAAAATAACATTAAAAATATCCATCCCTATCTTTTCTTCATATTTAATTTCCTTTGTGGTTTGCTGTGTTGTAATACACAGGCTGAAATGGCAGGCAGAAGATGAGTGACTACTCATAACTTCTGGGGATAAGTGTTTAATTGGAGCAGCATTTACGCTGCAGATACCCCAGATTTTGCATATCTGTATGAAGGAAATTGCTGATTTCCCAGCAGTGAATCTTTCCTTGTGGCTCCCAATAAACCAATTGTGTTTTGACATTAGGTGAAGCTACCATGATACTAAAACCGTTCTTTAATGAGTTCTCCTCCCTATCCCCTCATCAGAAAGAGGGATGGTACCTTGCTTCACTGTTTTCCTAGCACAGCCTAAGGAATATTACAAACTGGAGGCAAATGGATGGTTCAACAACTGCCTTTGTTTCTTCTCTGAAAAGGGTAAGTCAAATCAAAGACCTACTAGTTTGTTTCTATTGTCAGCCAGGGCTGACATAAAGCAAATGTTGCCATTTCATCTGAAAAAAAATGTTTTCAACTATAAAAAGGAAAAGTTTTTTTCAGTAATATTATCAAAATCAACATCTCTCCAATTTTATGAGTGTTACAACCCTTTAAATATTGAAGGTTAATTACTCAGTTTTGAACAATAGAAGAAAAATATTAAAAGAAAACAGTAAAATGGGAAAAGTAAAAGAAGCAACAGAAAAACTGTTCAACAAAATGAGACAAACCACCTTATACACACAGACACGTGGGGGTGTTGGTGGATGAGAAGCTGGACATGGTCTGGCAATGTGTTCTTGAAGCCCAGAAGGTCAATCACATCCTGGCCTGTACCAGAAGAGCTCAAGGGAAGGGTTTGCTTCACTCTGCTCTGCTCTCATGAAGCTCCACCTGCAGAGCTGCCTCCAGCTCCGGAGTCCACAGCACTACAGGGACATCCACCTGTCCAGGTCCAGAGAAGGGCCACAAAGATGGTCGGGGCTGGAGCACCTTTACCATGAAGGCAGCCTGGGGTTGTTCAGTGTGGAGAAAAGAAGGTTGTGAGGAGAACCTACAGCAGCCTTTCAGTACCTGAAGGGGGCCAACAAGAACACTGGAGAAGGACTTTTTTACAAGGGCAGGCGGGACAAGGGATTTACGAAAGGACGAGGGATCCATGAATGGACAAGGGATCATGGCTTCACACCGGGGAGGGGAGGTTTAGATAAGGTGTTAGGAAGAAATTCTTTCTGTGAGGGTGGCGAGGCACTGGCACAGGTTGCCCAGAGAGGTTGGGGATGCCCCATCCCTGGAGGTGTTCAAGGCCGTGTTGGGTGGGGCTTTGGTCTAGTGGAAGGTGTCCCTGTCCACGGCAGGGAGATCGGAACTAGATGATCTTGAAGGTCCCTTCCAACCCACACCATTCCATGATTCTGTGACTTTCTACAGTTTTGCAAACTTCTTTCAGGAGCTGCTTCTGTTCAGAGGTAGTTCCTTCTTGTATGGTGTCAGCAGAAGTTACTTGAAGAGGATAATCTGAGGAGAACATGACTGATGAAAAGGTAGACTAATGAGAACCTGCACAGGATTCTTTAACTTCCCTGCAGCTGCCCCTTTCTTAATCACACACGTATTTGTAAATATATACGCTTCCTATATAAATTATAAAAAACATAGATACATACATTTTAAAAAATATATATGATTTATCTTATTTATATCAATAAACCCAGCTATTTATATACTCTACACTGCATATACACGATACGCTGCAAATCTGCACGCTGAAAAATTGGAATCATGAATACAAGCAATACAATTTGCAGACTTCTTCTGAAAGTAATGCTATTCCATCTCCTTCCTTGGAGTAACAACAACATGATTCCTCAGCCCCGTGCAGGATGAGACTAAGGCTGCCTGTGTCTTTCAAATTAGAAGGAATATCAATTCATGCAAAGCTCGCAAATTTCCTTTGCTGAGTTATATTTCCTGATGAGAACTCATAAAAAATTGACACAACAAGATGCCATTTAGAGAAGAAGGCATTGGATAGTGACACTGAAAGCAGGCACCTGTGAAACTGTACTCCTGAGTCACCACGTCATGTAAGGAATCCCAATTTCCAGGTATGGTTCATATATCATGCAACATATTAGATGGTTTATTGTTTGTAAGTATCATAATGGAACATTGAGTCTGACATTCTGCCTGACTTTCTCAGTGCTTTATTTTTTGGAAAATAATGTTTGTATACTAACATCAAACCATAAAGGAAATTATTTGTCATCACTGTAGGAATTATGTGGTGAAAATTTTCTCAAGCAAATATTATGTTCTGGTAGCAGGGGCATGTGTACAGTCATAAAAAAGAATGTTTTTTCATCAAACATTCCAAAGAACACAATATTTTCTCATTAGAAAAATCTAAGTATATATAATTATAAAATTAAAGAAATCATGTTGAGTGTCTGCTGAATTGTTCTTTCTAAGCAATCTACTTATCAGATTTAGCTTCCTTTTAAAAACAAGAATTAAATCAGGCATGAGGACTCTTAGAGGTCATAGCTCTGAGTTGAGCAAAGCAACTGTTGGGTTTCATTAGATTTACTGGTCCCAAGCATTTCTGAAAATCAGCTAGTGAGATCCTTATGAAAACTACTCCTTCTCTAAAATTATTTGATGGATGTCTAGTATCAAATGTTTTAGCAATATCTTTGTTTGTTATGGCAACAGATCCACAATGTGTTATGAGAAAACAGCCAATACTATCATATTTATTATGACAAAACAGACATAATTTCTATTAATATTTGATGATCACTAAAATAATTCACAACTTACTGTTTTTAGCATTTTCCTGCTTGCTTCCCAAGCCACAAACAGCTTTCCTGATTGCTGTGCACATCCTTGTGGGGTGCATATAAACAAGCACACTTTTGTATGTGCCATTTTGGTTATTTTTGTTTGTAAATCCTCTTGATAACAAAAAGTAATGGCATTTATTTTCTCAGGAACTGAACACAGAGCAGCTGGGCCAGCAGCATGAATTTCTAGAATTAATTACAATGAAAATACTTCCGTAAATATTCATTCACCTCTACTTTCTTTTCATACAGTCTGAGATTTTCATAGCTGCCTCCAGAAGTGACCTGGCTTCTCTGAAGATTTCAGTATCAGCTAAACATTAAGCATCTAGGAGATAAGAAATCCCTGCTCTGAAACAAAATGTCTCAATCTTTCCATGTTTTGTATATGGGCTGCCCCTGCAAACCCTACGCTAATTGTGTCTTTGGATAACAATCCATTTAGAAGAAAGATTGTCTCTTTTGGGAAATAACATTAGTTACTCCTCCTTCTCCTTCATAGCAGGAGTGGACTTGCTTTCAGCCACATCAGAGTCCAACACACGGGTCATGAAGCAGAGGCAAACACAGGGACCCCTGTGCTTGGCAATAGGTGCCGTGCTGAGGAATGAAGGGCAGCCGAGGGAACAAACTGCCCTTTCTCAGCCGGCCTAATTAGCCCCAGCACAACGTGTGCCAGCGTGAGGGGGTGACGTGGAGACACGACCAGCTTGTTCGGGACTAGCTTTGCTGCTTGGGGTGGTACTGCACTGGCCCAGAGATGCTGTCAGAGCTCAGGAGCCAGAAGGAGCTCTTGGTAAGGGCTCCACGATCCTGTGGGTTTTCAATAACAGCTGCTGTTGAGACATAACCTTGCACAGATGTGAACAAGACATTGTCCTCTACTGCCACGACAGTTCTCACTGAAATAGCACGGGGTTAATTTTTCAAGTTTTAACATCTCCTTCTAAAAAGGGATGTGGCACACTACTGCCCATGTCTGTGTCCGGGTGAGCAGGAGTGTTTCTGATGCTCTACTTTTATTTCTTTCCCTTGATTACTCCTTTCAGGTTGTTTTGCAAAGGCAAGCAGCTCAATTAAGGATGTTCTGAACTGCCTTCGGTAGAGACTCACTGCTGTCGCTGCTTCATCTTGTGATGCCATTCCTGAGAAAGTTATTCTACCACAGGTATAATGGTCTTGCAAATGTTAAATTTGGCATCCTCAAATAGTTATTTTTCTATTTAATCTTCACTGATGAAATTTCCTGAGGAAACAGAAGTGTATTTTTGAAAAACAGCTTGGAAGGCTTAATGATGATATTTTATTCTATTGGTGACTTGCCTGTTTAGAATACCAATGGATGTTTTCTTAGATACTTCTCCATGAGAAACTGGACTGAAATCACCAGCCATCAAATACTCTTCAGATGCAATCTTTAGGACCAGAGTTCTTTAATTAGATTACAGGTCAAAGAATTTCTAGGCCATCAATATATTCTTGAATAATCTACTCTCATCTTCTCACTATCAAATTACATACACTATATAAAATATTTATCAGAGATCACTAGATTTCTCAGTCTGTAACTCTTAAGGGTGAAATTAATTAGTCATGCTGATTCATTTAATCATTTCAGATTTAGCCAAAATTCATTACAAGGTGGCCAATAAATACTGCAATCAATCAGCAGTGCTGATGCTCAGCATTGTTGTTTTACTCCATATTTCTCCAAATCCCGTTATAAATCTTGAGCTTCCTGCACAGATGCAAGGACTACGAATGACACAGTCGTCACCTGCCAACACATAACTTCAACACAGCCCCTGTACAACAAGGCATTCTTCTAAATACAAAGCCATGCCCTACTTCAGATGGTGTTTCTACAGTTTTAGATGATCTAGAGTTGAGTAAAATTTAGAATCGCTGGTCTCCTTAATTAAGAGCTGTAACTTTTAATGTGATGCTCTAGGAAAGCTCTGAGCAAGGCTGAGATGAATAACTGTGCAAACCTGGGCAAGAGGCCACAAAGGTACTCCTGAAACCCCTTCCAGTGTCGCAGGGCACGCATTTCTTCAACAAGCAATTTTCAGACTACTAAAAACAGCCCACAACACTTATCACAGTATGAGTATGGTGGAACAAACCATCCTGGATTACCTCCCTACCATGGATATCACTATGGAAACCAATATTCCAGCCTGTAAAGTGGAATTTTGTTATAATGCAACACAATTACTTGGGCGTTGAGGGCAAGAAGGAAAAATTCCTTTCACTGAGAGAGTGTGGGAAAATTTAGAGAGGCCCCATGCAAATTCTTGAATGAAAAATGGTCATGACTCCAAGTTTCTAGATCTGAATGTATAGGGAAAAACGAAAACCTTCCTGAGAACAAACACAGCTTTATTTTGTCACACATTCATCAGAGAAATGCCTCCCTGAAAATTTGCCCAGCAAGTATAAACCACACCTTGGTCCTTATTCCCTTGTGACATTTGTTTTGGCTGCTGGTTCAGCACACTGCTCTGCCAACCAGTGCACCCCTGGAAAGTTCCTAAAATTCCATTGAATCATCTGTGAGATATATATCTGTATAAATACCATTTACCTCCCTGCCAGCACTCCTATAAGCCTTAAGTAACTTTGGGGAGCGTATCCTCCACTGATTGGAAGCACAGTGGCTCGGGATCCCACCTTATCCGATGCATCATTAATCCACCTCACCAGAGCTGACAGAGAGAAGGCAAAGAAGGGTGGTCTGCTCTCATCTTACAGCTTGGCTTAAATTTCCACTCTGCACACCCCCTGACACTAATCATGGTTATGAGTTCTGTAATACAGATACCTAGTACGGAGTCTGCTACAAATGACTGGTCCTGACATCTCTCTCAGGACAAAATATTCTCTTGGCACCACGGCACTTACCTCAGTTTGGAGACCAGCATTCATTTGCATTGGCCAAAATACATTGGTTTGTGGCACATTATGTAGAGATTTCAGTCCCTCTCAGGCCAACCAATTAATTTTTGAACGCTCAAAATGTTCCTACTGAAAAAAATACTCAAAAAATCAGATTTAAATCTAACTAAATAATTCTCAAATTTAGGGAAGGCATAGCCAGAGGCTTTGCTTATGAACCTGTGAGGAGAACATGCAGCTTAATTGCCAGTTTTGTTTAGGGCTGGTCTATAAGTCTGCTTAAGCAAGAGTTAAATAACTGTGATTTTCTTTAAAAGCAGCAGTGGCCCTGTGGCAATCCCGTCTCCAGCCCCGACACTGCTACTGTACTGAGGCAACATACTGAATATTGGCATTTTCTATGCATTTTGATATGAGTAGAAACTATGATATTTCTCTTCTGCTGGCAGCAGAGCCCATATCCTTGAGGCCAGTGGAAGGCAGAGGATCACAGAGAGGTTGTACATTTTCTGTCTTTGCATATTGTCTCTGTCCCAAAAAGATTTGAGCTGTGACCTGCAGAGGACCAAAGGTGAGGGGCTCCTTTACCTTCTTGGCTCTAGGGGAAGGGGATGCTGCATTGTGTAAAATTCCTACCTTTCCTCTTAGTTAAGGTGACTGCAGACTGTGATGCACTCTATCAAGACTTACAAGTGGGATGCTACTGCTGCACTTTCTGGTAATTTTTATTGGGAATGCAGTTCTTCCTCGGGGAAGAACAAAGTGGATGCCACTTTAACTTCTTCAGTGCAGAAAGGCTCTCAATACAAAAGGGAAATACACTAAAGTCGTTTTAAACACTGTGTAGAATGCTTAAAATCGTGGCCAAAAGCGGGGGGAAAAAAGCGGTTATAATCCTAGAATTTATTTTAAATATTACTTTATTTTAAATATTTCCCTAGAGCTATTGTTTTGCACAAGTTACCCTTGCAGCTGTGATAGCTGGGGTGGGCCTCAATGAATTGCACTGAATAAAGATCCTTAGCAAGTGCAGAATTATCTTGTTATCCCAGATGCTCCTCCACAGGAACACTCAGAGCACTTCCACAGCTCCACTTTGCTAGTCCACTCTTAGAATCATGGAATCACGTTGGTTGAAAAAGACTTTTGAGATCATCAAATCCCACCACAAACCCAATGCTGCCAAGCCTACCAGCTGCTAAATTCAGCAGATTCAGCCTCACTCTCCCGGCCTGTAAAGCCTCAGTGTGGAGAAAACCCAAAGGAAGGAAGAGGGCTCCTTAGAGAGTGATGTTCTGTCCTCAATGCCTCAAAGAACCAGAGAATCTAACCACAGACACCTTCAGTTTATGAAAGCGGAAAATTCTTAGTAGGACCATCATATTGCTTCCTTCATTCAGGTTTTGTTCTAATTAAGTAATCTCCTTGATAACAATCCAAGGAGTAAGATTAATTAATAGGACTAAAAATGCTGGAATCTTCTATAAGGAGAGTAAAGTTGATGTGAAAGGCGGAAAAAACAATTATAAAATGAAATTCAGCTTTAAATACTGTCAAAATGCATATTATAGTGACTAATGTTCTTGCAATACAGTTTTTAAAAAATCCAACAGAGTCTCGGTAACATGAAACCTCTGTAAAATACTTCTTACTAAATCTCGGAGCAATAGTGGAGAAGATTCCCTGGTGTATGTGGTTTACAGAGAAGAGTGAAGAGATGAGTGAAGTGCAAATGCCACAGTGTAATTCTGATATGGAACATTTTAATTGTGGGTAATGGCAGATTTCCAGGTTTATAAGTCAAGGAATTGTGCTCATTCCTGAGACAGAACTGAATGTACTAACTGCCCTTGAAACAGCATCAATATTTCCTCCTGTGCAGAGCACAGCTTAGTGAAATGCACTAAAAGATGAAAGCTCTTTGATCCTTTTGTATGCTTAAAGATACCAGGACAGTGCCAATACATTGTAAGGAAGAGGCTAGGCAGAAAAGAAATATTATTATTTGCCCAGATAGCACAATATCCCCAAACAGGGACACTGAGTGTACTCAGGACTACAAAAGTATTTATTGTTCATAGTTCTGCCCCACTGAGTCTCCCAGGCCACAACAGATTCTTTCTTCCCCCTCTCCATTCAAGTGAAGTCATTAGTATGCAAACATATTTGATCTTGACATACACAATAGCTCTATCTTTTTAGCCCCCAATATTAGGGAGGGCAAAGTGTCTGGGATTCTATCTCAGCACAGATCTTACGGCTCAGGGCAGGCTGAATGACTGCAACCCCAGGAGTCACTCACAGCAGCCACTGAGCTGCACGCAGGGGTTTGTGTGGCTCTGCTGCCCACGGCCAGGTAATATTGCCCAGGAAGATTTCACCTCTCGGCTTCTCATTTATTGATGATAATGCTAATTATCTCTGGGCTCCATTTCAGTTGGGAGCTATGTTTGCATAAGATTATCGGGCTTCTCTCTGACTTGAGTTCTGCTAATCAAAATCAAAAGTAAATCTACTGACCTGAATGCAAAGGCCCCCGGGACTTAAACATGGTTCAGGCTGATATTTGGGACTGTAGCTCTGTTGAAATTGTGAGTGCTCTCGGGCTGACTGCACCCTGAGCAGCCCAGGTCTGCTTGTGAGTGGTTACCTCAGGCTTTGGTCTCAGCTGAAATCAGAAAACTTGTAGGGATTCTCTCCCTTTTAACCTGCCCTTACAGAACCCATTTTCCCAATGGCACAGCCCCAAGCAAAACAGGCAGGTGACTCATGAGTAATTCTGGAGAGACTGGGGGAAATTATGTCCATTCTTGGTTTTACTTCAAAATGGTGTTTAAGATAAATTTAAATTTAAAATTAAATAAAAATCTGAAAAAGAAAACCCAAACCAAAACACTTTTGGGCTAGATTGATCCACTATGGTCAAACCTGAAATGTTTTACATTCTTTTTAACCTTTCTAAAGTAGAAAAAAGCCCACAAAATTGTCAAACAGAAAATGTAAAAATAAGGCACTTAAATCTTATCCAGACATTCTACTTTAAATTTCTACTGAACAAAGTTTGTCAAAATGACACATTTCATATTTAGATCCAATGCCATTTTTCCATCAGAAGTCAGTGATGAGAAAAGTGCCATTCAGTTCTGCTCCCAACGCTGCAGGAGCTTAGCAAACCATTGCTGAATGGGGTAGCAAACTGTAATTATGCCTCTGTTTTTAACCTAAATTCAAACACAACACGGAGGGATGGTTCTAGGTACATAATAGATTTCCTTCTCTGGAGCACTCACTGCTGGTGAGGTCTCCAAGAGAATTTGCACAGGGCAGTCTCCCAGACCAGCTAAGGGCTGCAAGCCTGACAGGCAGGAGACAAAGGAAAGGTTGAAGCAGAGCCTGCGTTTAAAAGGCAGAGGAATCCCTCCTGCTGGCAGGACAGGTGATGTGCTGGCATATCCCAGGGGCACAGAGTGAAGTCCTGCTTCCACAGCCAATCTTGCCTGGAAAAAGAAAGAGGCCCCAAACCTGTCTTCATTTGTTGAGAGCATAGAACTTGCATTTATTGTGTAGCTTTTAAAAGGGAGTCTTTTTTGAACCCCTTGGGACATGGACAATCCGGCCTCCGGGTTGAGAGCTGCTGCTTGGAGGGGGGAGGGAATTAAAAGACAGTGCCCTGTTGACCATCAGTCTCTGAAAATACTGGCATGCATTTCTGATCCATCACCCTCTGCTGAAGGATGCTCAGAGGACTCGGTGATGACTAACATGAGTTGAGTCTGTGCCTCTACCAGCTCATCCTTACCTCATCTTCCCTTCCCTGCCCCACCTCCTAAAAAAAAAATAAAAAAATAAACAGAACACATTTCTCAGATTAAAAAGAAAGTTCATCCAGGCTCGATGTGCACAAGACGTGTCAACCAGGCTGCTTCACTCAGAAATGAAAATGTAAAGATGTGTAAACAAAAAATAACCTCAAAAAAGGAATTAGCATCTCAAAAAAAAAAAAAGAAAGTTATCAAATATGCATTTGTTTATCACAGTCAAGTTTTATGATTCAAACCTGATTCATATATATTTTATGAAGAGAATATCCATTGTGGTGGCAAAATTAAATGTATTTTGAAACTTGCATGTGACATTTATCTATCTGCTCTATCAGAAAAAAAAGTTGTCATATTCATTCAGACATATATTACTTTTTCAATTTCCTGTCAGTAATGTTTTTTTAATGTTCTTTAGGGGAAGACCACAGGATTTCTCATTTCTCACAACAAAGGCCATAATCCATTAGAATTATGTTGATGAGTTTATACCTAAAAAAGTTGCACAATGTTTTTTTAGGATGAACAATTTGCTCTTATCCATGACAATCTTTCTTTTTTTTTTAATTTTTATTTTAAGATGCAGAGTCCGGTAGGGATTTGCCAGGTCTTTTTTTTTCCTTCTTTTAAAGAAGTTCATCAGACAAAACACAAAATTAAGGTTCAATTTTATGATGATTCAGCTTCTACTGTGAGCCACCAGAGATAACAAAGACAGCACAAGTATTGAAACTCCTTATCACATATCTTTCCTTCCAAGGGACTGATTTTGATAGAAAGTTTATATAAATCCATTGCTCAAAACCAAGCAGTGCTTTGCAGCAGGAGAGGCTAAATGGTCATAGTGGAAGAAACAGAAATCCATTAAAGCGAGTTAATTGACAAGCTGCCATGCAGAACACTGGCTGGGGAGGAGGGAAGTGGAGATGGCAACTTCTTTCTGTGGGTTGCTATTAAAGTGCAAACCTTGTGTCCCAAAGCCTGCAAGAGGTGCTGAAGTGCAGTGGGTCAAGCGCTGGGCAGAAAGGAGTTTTGATTCCCATGGGGTTTCTTTGATAGTAATGACACCATCCACAATGCAGACTAGGGTGCACTCTTGGATGGTAAGGATTCCATGAACAACTCTCTTCTAAACAAATGCAGAACACTTGAAATCAAATTAGAGGATGTGCTTCTCCTTCTAAGCATACATAATACCTAAGAATAAATACAAATATTTGGTAAAGCTGGCAATAATTAGGATGGCACATCTTCAAAAGGCTGTTGCTCAGTTTGACTTAGATACATACCGAAAATTTGTTGACCACCAGCAAATGAGGCTATTTTTCTGGACAGAAATTCTTACGTGATAGGACTCCTTAATGACATTTGTGGCATCTGCTGCTTGGAGATGTGCTGGAAATACATTCACGTCAGCCTGTGGTCTGAAGACTTAGTGTTCCCCTTTTCTGTTCTAACCAGAACAGCGGGGCAAGTGGGCAGAGAAATGTAAAAAGGAGTCTGTCAAAAGGAGAGATGTCTTCCCCACTACTGTGGTTCAAAGGGTTTTTTTAAACCACAAGAACCTCAAAGATGTAAAGACTTAATTTATGCACAACTGATTTTTAAATCACAGCATGCTACAGATGGAATACTTAATCTTACTTGAAAGAAAAGATATCCAACAGAAAGACCCTGCCCTTCACATTGCAACCCATCATTTAAAGTATCAGTAAAATTAAGTATGCTTTAAATAATTCAAACAGATACCATTAGGTTGGTCTCTAAGATGCTGCTTCTCAGTGTATTTGGGAAACATCAAGAAGGAAGCAAGCAAAACAGGAGCACAATATTCACAAAAAAATGAAGAGTACCTCTAGACCTACCCTAAAAATAAATGCCTTGGGTGGGTCAGAGGTTCTGTTCTCTGAGTGCCTATTTGTTTCCGTGAAGATAAAAATCACTAAGCAATTAGCTTAGTTTTGATGTTAATTTTTATATGGTTAAAATTAAGGAAAAGGAATTCCAAGCCCAGAGTCAGGTGAGATACAGGACTCTGCTGAGGAGCAGTCTGGAGAAGAGGAGACTGAGGGGAGACCTCATTGCAGGGACAACTCCCTGGGCAGGGGCAGAGGAGGGGCAGGCACTGATCTCTGCCCTGTGGGGACCAGGGACAGCACCCAGGGAAGGGCTGGAGCTGTGTCAGGGCAGGGTCAGGGTGGATCTCAGGAAAGGCTCTTCCCCCAGAGGGTGGTGGGCACTGCCCAGGCTCCCCAGGGCAGTGGGCACGGCCCCAAGGCTGCCAGAGCTCCAGGAGGGTTTGGATGATGCTCTGGGGCACAGGGGGTGACTCTTGGGGCTGGTTCTGGGCAGGGACAAGAGTTGGACTCGATGATCCTGGTGGGTCCATTCTAACTGGGCATATTCTGTGCTCTTCTGTGAATTCCAACACTAACCTACAGTCTCCAGGTCACTTGGAAAACAGTTGTCTTTTTACTGACTGTCTGAATCTCAGGTGTATGTAACAGGAGGATAAAATAATTTCTGAAAATCCTAAAAAATAATATAAAATCATAGAGACTTTTCCAGGAAAGAGACTCAACTTTTCTTTATTCTTTCCTTTATGAATTACTATTAAAATAGGACAAGGTTTTGAGGAGACCTCACTGGTTGAAAAGGTGTTCAACACATCCACAAAATGAAATCTGTTTGACCATCCCTCTCTATTACAAACAAACACAGAGACAGAGATGATTCACTTAAATTACTTCAACTTGACTGGTAATATCTTGACACATTTCACTGGGGAGGGTATAACTTACACAGCTCTTAAAAAGTAAGTTTAAAAAAAGGACACAGCAATGACTGTGGACTGAAGATTTATTAGAAAGATTCCCTAACCATCTCTTGGAAGTAAAATTTCCATTCTGTGCAAACTCAGTGAGAAATTGCTTTCTTGACATGATGCTCATTTATCTCCCCTCACTCTGTGTTCTTTGAGGTCTCCTTTTGCATCATTTGTTGGGTAGTATGAGGCCGATTTAAACATTTCTACATTTGTGCTGTTGCCAGAGACCACAGTGATTTAGTGAATCAGGCATGCATCATTCATGTTGGTTCCTTCTTTTCACTGCATATGATTTTAAGGAGAAATAAAAGGCAAGAGGGAGCCAAGGGTACAACTTGCCTCAGTAAATGTATCTTAGTAGGGGCCCTTTCCAATGATGGATCAGGTTATGAGAATTTGAGCTTGACTCAGTAATATTTAACATATATATTTTTATCTGCATTCAGAAAAGAAGTCCTTTGTTGTAGCATACTTGTGACATTGTGTTCTCTCATCTTACAGGATGTAATACATTGTTGGTTAAGGACTCCCATGTAAGGAAAGCTCTGAGAATTCATCATTAAGTATACAGAAACATGAACCTTTCTGAACAGGCAAATGCTTCTGTGTATTACTAACAGTATTTCTAGGTCTAATATTAAGATTTTAAATAATTACCCTGTCAAAAATCTTGTGTAGATTTTGTTCTGTGCTCCTTTCCAACACCCTGCTATACTCTTAGAGAAACATAGTTTGTGTTTTCAGAACACTTTCAATCAGCTCCTGGACTTGATAGATGAGAATCCTACCAGGGTTTCCTATGCCTTTCTGTATCTAATGAATTGAGCATCAGGTAGTTTTGCTCTCTTTGGACCTTTGTGAACAAAAATTAAAATTAAAAATTGTAATTTTTCTAAGCAGTCATCAAATATTTAATCTCGGTCTCCAGGCAGGTTTTTGTCTTGGCTGTTGTGGCAAAAATTCTCAGATGTGACAGAGAAGAACGTGGTACTCTTTGCTAATGCCAATTATGTGCTGTTCTCATTCAAAGGTGGTGACCTCATGAGTTATCTAACCTCTGTGTGCACTGCCTCTTAAACCCTCTGCCTTAGCAAAAGGAGTATCTTTCAACAATGACCAAAAAGAACAACTGTTTTCAAGTTCATGTGTCTACGTGACATCAAAGATAGGTGACTGTCTCCTACATGTGTCTCTACATGAACAGTAGGTGTGATGCCTGGGACATTTTGGTGTATCAGAGCTTGGAGAGACATACTCCTGGGTTTAAATATAGACTGTCCAGGAGAACAACATAGAGAATCAAGCACGTGAGTCACTAATAACAATATAACACTATAGTTGTAATAATAATAACTGTAAGGGACTGTAAATGCACACCCCATACATCAGTATCTCTACAGTTAAAATTATCAGATCTATAGTGCAGAGCCCAGAAGATGTGATTTAAATAGCTAAAAATGGAAGGCCCCTCCCAGCACTTTGGTGGGCTCTGTGGAGGGGATGCTCATCAACATCAGAGACACCTCAAGAAACAGGCACAGCATGCCATCCTGCGGGCAGATGTTGGGGAATCTTTTCCACACAGTTCTGCCAACAAACCTGTTTTCTTGACCTTCTTGTGCAGAACTGCCAAGAGTAGCAGTCTACACAGTACCTCCTGGTAGTGAAAGGATGGAGTGTTAACACACAGCATCTTTCAAGTCTCACTTTGCAGTAATTCAATAATACTTTTATCTTGGTGAGAAACTGAACCCTTAGAAAGACATAGGCCTAGTTTTATGTCTCATAGATTAATATGGGGTCTAAATTAATAGAATGCAGCCAATTATGGCCTGTGTACAGTCGTGATTACACACTTCTAACATTGCACTTGAGACAGATCCCAAAGACAGAAGCATGACCCAAGAAGCTTACTAAAATATTTATATTTTCAGTTCCCTGTGGGTGATTTTATCTTTTCTGAGGAGATGAACACAGATTTCCAAGTAAGCATGTGTATGTGTATACATACACACATGCATGTCTTCACAGAAGTGGGAAGCAATTCCATTGGAAAAAACCTGTAGACATCTGCTCTATTTGAAATGTTTTAGGATTTTGTCAGGATATGGCAATAAGACACAGAGGAAAGAGCATTGTTGTGGACTGGCCATGGGAAGCCTAAAGTATTGTACCATGTCTAAAATGGGACCAAAGACCTATGTCTGACTGAGTCCCAGATAGAGTGTGTGGCAAAGAACTATTGTCAGGAAAACGGCAGAGATGGGGGAGTAGAAACAAGGGAATTGGATATCGTGGGGTGTCTGAGGATGTGCCACTGACACTGGCACCAGGTATCTGTTCATCACTACTCCTGTTTCCAGGTGGTTTTATGCTTCCACTTATGGAAGGAACCAAAAGAGCAAAAACAGAACAGATGACAACAAATTAAGGCTAATAAGAACTGCGGAGGAAAGAAGAGGAAAGTCTTCTCATGGCAAGTGGTGTCGATTCCCCCTCAAAGGTAGCACGCTGCCTGAGTCCGAAAGCATCTCTTCTCTTTGAGGCTGTCTATCTGTGCAGGCAATAAGACATATCTCAGCTTAATGCACAGCCCTCAAAGAAGGGAGTGCATTAATCCTCTGGAGATGATGACTAACAAGTTAAAATTAAACTTTTTTTCAGTTGGGCTGCAGTGACCTATTTATACAATTTTTTTCCTGCTAGCTATCTTTTTTAAACATTACAAGGTGTACCTGGCCTCTCTCATCTCTCTCTAAACTGTCTCCCTGATGTCCTGATCACTCTCTGATCTACTTTTCTATCTGCTGGGTGAATGATAATATGACATATCCAACCTCTAAAACAAACCATTTATTTTGAAACTTGGCTATGTCAGAGTATTTGATGCGTCAAACATGAAAATGAATATATATTTGGATATTGGGTACATCATGTCTTGATATTAAATTATCCCCCGAAAAGTGGATTGATTTTTAAACTGGCAGGATACATGTATTGCTTCCTTGAGTCTCTAGCACAAAGAGAGACATGAGGGGAGTCTAGGAAAGGTTCTCTATGAAGCAGAAACAGAATCGCTCAAGGGCTCTGAGTGTTTTCTTTATATTAATAAATTCTTCTTTGTGCTTAAGGAAAGAGACTCTGTCATTCTCTTCCGTTATTATGTGACAATAATACATTAATCTTCTATGAGAGATACTTATCCCAGAGACAATATTTAATTAATGTGCAAAGAAGGAAGTTTAAGTGAAAAAGGTACTTTAAAAATAATTTATATTTAATACATTGGCACAGATATTTCAAAGTCCTTTTTTTCTTTTTGATATCTGGGCCATTTGCATACATACAAGTGGAAGCCTATCCCTGACAGCATCTGAGCAAAAATGACAATCTGAGATATGCTTTTGGAAAGATAGATTGAGTGGCCATTCATGGTTAGGACTATGATTTTTTTCTGCTTGAACTTTCCCTGTCACTGTTCACAGATCAACACATAGGAAAAGACATAGCACAATTCTTTGCAATGCTCCACATTCAGACCAGAAGACAGAGAATCCTTCCTCTTGCAGGACAATTCCTGTTCAGTGTGCCACTTGAAAGCTTGTGGTCCTGCATCCAGCAGCCTTTGGGTCTGCATCTGGCTGCTTATCCCTGTGACTACATCTCAGTGGTTGGCTGATAATGAAATGAGTCGATTAAGTATTTCTGCAATTTTCTCCTCGTTACGTGAACACTGCTTCGGGAAGACGCACTTCTTGATTTTTGAATTCTTCACGAGATATTGGCAAAATATCTGGACTCCTCATCCTTTTGGATTTTGAAACAAATGCTGCACTGCAAGCAGGGGAGCACCAAACCTTCTCTCCTCACCTCTATCTCTAAGACATACACTTAGAGATGTCAGGACTGCAGCCCAAGAAGAAGGCCAATGGCCTTCATTCACACATGAAGACACAACTTGTAAGAAATTCCAAACCTCACCAAAACAACAGGAGTGCTCTATCAGTGAGTCAAGGACCTTAAATATTTAACATTTTACATTAAATTACACTTTTGACAAAGCGATCTGGCTTTTTGTCCCCGTTTGCCCAGACAGGCTTCTTGGTTGGGATAAGTCAGATAAAATCTAGAAAGACGAAGCACTATGTTACACAAAGAACTACGATCTGAGTTTTTTCAGAAATGGTGAGGCACATTTGGAAAGATAACTCAGATTCTCAGATTTGGTCCACTGTTGCCTCTGCTTTCCTACAGCCTTTCTCTAATCCAGTGTGCAGAGCAGACAGGAGAAATCCAAAATTAAGAATAGCCTTGGATTCCATTCTGATGCGAGTCTCGCACAGCGGGATTTCCATCATCTCTGTTCAGACAATGATGTGGCCTCAAATCGTTCTCAGCTTTGTCAGCTCCTGAAGGCTTGCAGTGATGCAACACTCCTGAGCATGACAATTCCACAGCTGGGGAAACATCAGTAATACAGAAAGCACTTTTCTTGACACCACCTACATTCATCAACTCCGTCCGATGCTTTGCTTATGTCACCTTAAAGAATTTTCAGTGGACTTAGGAAAACATCAGCCTTTGCTGTCAAGTTCCTCTGTGGTCTTTTCGCCCAGGAATCTAAATGGCTACCTAATGCTCCTGGATGAATTACCTCTAATTACCAGATTCACTCTTCCAGGATAATGACAGTCAAACCTCTGTGCACAGCAAAGTTTGGTTTAAGGGGAAAGTCAAGAACTTGGAATGGATTCCAACAGTGGCTGAGGAGAATTGGGGCTTCACCACCTCTGGCTTCACCATATTCTGCTGCAGAAGCTAAGTACACTTCTGTTGTCTGCCTTTCTCTGATGCAAATATAAGCAATGTGCACCCCTAAGAAACCACTGCAGAAAGATTTTAAGATCCAAATGAAAACAAAACTTTAAAAGTCAAGCAGCCAAAGAAATTCCTAAGACAGACAAAACCAAATGCCCTTATCAAACACGTGCCACACTATTCTACAAGTTTCTCCTGGGAGGAAGACCAATTTGTGACTATCACTAGTCATGTTTCTTAATGCATGACTGGAAAGTGATATGATGATAAGGAGAGCAGTGTAAGAACCTCTGTAGAGCAGAAAGATTTCATTGACTGTGAAGCATGTCACTGATGATAATAATGAAAATTTTCCATGCTTATAACCACCTCGTGACGCTAAGGTGAACAGATTATAGGAGGTTCTTCTTTTAGTTACTAGTTAGCCTTCATGAAAGTGGTATTTAGGTTGAACTAGCAGTTGGTTTAGTTTCTACTTCCAAAGTAATTTCACCTGCAAAAGTAATTAAGAAGGCAATGACAAAAGGACAGATATGCCCTGTATTTCTGACTTGAAATAATTAATTTAGAAGAGTAACATTTTCAAAACTACCTAAATGCTTCAGGCTTTTAAGGTTCTCTTCAAAGTACATTTACTGCACATAATGCAGAGTGTTAGCGAGACCCCAGAGCTAATAACTAATGAGCTAGATCCTATGTCACCTTGTTGAGAAGCAGAATTAATTAGTCCAGCCATAATGACACACTACCAAGGCTTTTGACTCCTGGATTCTGTGCTGGTGCAGCACTGAGACACAAAAATGAACTGGCTCTGGCAATTTGTTTGCAATGCTCTGTTGCAGTGAATAGACATGCCTTCAGGCACCAACACTCAGAACACTGATTGGAGGGAACTCAGGCTTTTACAGGTATGAAAGTTGCTTTTGAAAATAAGACTTGGGTGCCCCTGAAAAAAACCCACCCTATGTCCAAGACATGGTACCTTGGGCAGAGATCCAGGCAAGAGGCTGCAACCTGAAGCAGGAAGTTTAGTACTAAATGTAAGATTCATTGCAAGGATGAAGGAAATTTCAGTGGCATTTCTGGATAGATGTGGATTGTTTTCAAGCCTGACAGAGGTTTCATTACACAATTATCCTTTCAGTTCATCAGCGATCACTGCCTACAATAGACAAAAGGGACTGCTCAGCTCTTGTTTTGATCTAGTCACTCTGCCCCAGTCCATTTCCATTTCATGAAACCACCAATTTGCATGACCTGCGTTTGGTCCATACATTTTTACATTTACGCAGCTACAATTGAGGTTAGATAAATAGTGCAGTAAAATAAAGGCACAGTCAGCACAAATATGTTAAAAGAATTATTTGTCTTTTGATTCAAATTCACATGGGAGGTAATTAAACAAACAGCCTCCTCCATGTATAGCTGTGGGGAGGGAAACCAATGGAAAAAAATATCTTCCCTTACAACTGACCTTTCCTCAGAGTACGTGCCCTTTTCTTCCTGCAAACGGCAAAACTGCATGTGTTCAGCACAGTGAAACTTTGAGGCGGAAGAGAGTCAGACTCCACCCAGCAGAAATCCAATACAGTAATATGAAGGTCCGTCAAAACAGATTCTCCTGGCAAAGGGGTTTCCAAGGAATGTTATCAAATGGATACCATTGGACTGCTACCATCCCTCCCTCTAAAATGTGCCTCTTTTAATTTCTCAGGCTTCCCATGAAACATCCATTCTGAAACCAGCAACTCGGATTTCTGTCTCTCTTAGCCCCGGGAAGACATTGTTAGCAGTTAGTATTTAAACAGCTATTGTTGAGAGTTTTGTGAATGGTTAGATATTGTGAGGGCTGAAATATTAGTGGTTAGCATGTATTAGAGATGCACAGCTGAAACAGATGCAGAAATGATAACAGGAAAGAGAAAAGAGAATTGGGAGGAAAGACTAATGGACATGGAACACCTGAAGAACAGTAGGAATTGCACATATTCAGGGGGGCTCTAAGGAGTGTTACACGTTACAGGGCTTTGGACCCTACAACTTCCACGAGAACTAAAAAACCCCAAACAAAAACAGCCCAACAAACAATCAACATCCTTCTTTTAAGTCTGATGAAGAGTTGCACCTTGCATTCCCAGTGGTAGTTGCCAGTTTTATTGGTTAGTTTTAAAAAGAAAATTAGGTCACACACCAGTTCCTACATGTCTTCTTGCAGATGACTGCTAATTCCACAATGCCAGCTTTGTACTTTTGCCTACAGCTATTGAGGTGTTCTTGCCTCTGTGGTTCTAGGCAGTCAAAAGGTTTACAAACAACTTTGTGTATACACACAGCAAGAACAAGGAGGAAAAATTGCGAAGTTGAGGAGGAGCAATGGCAAAAAAATCAATATATTAGTTTTATCTATCCACAAAATCATACTATTGTCACTGAATATGTACTAAAGGGATCCCACAGAAATGCTGTAAATCCTTGCAAAGGTACACATTGCAGTATTAGAATATCTGGTTTCTATTTAGCTGAAACAAAAGTTAATAATTAACTAACTTATTAACTATCTAAATAAATAACAAAATCAGGCTCTCTGCTCAGTTTTTTCTCACCTGTTTAACTAAACTACATTAAAATCTGCCTTAGATTTTAGAAGTGTATTTTCTTTAGGAGTGGAGATGGCCCCAACTGAGCATCATCAGAATAGAAAGAAAATGCCACAATCACCTTTTTCCACACCATTTTTAACAAGCTCACCCTGAACAAGAAGGTATTGGCTTTCTGTAGGGGAATAAAGCAGTCCTAGCACTGTGACCTATCCTGTATTTTCCAGGTTGTGGCCCTGGCCACTTAAACTAGAGACAGGATGGCTGTTCTGCCTAGAATTATACACTTAGTTTGCAAATAGCTGTGGTAACAGCAGAAAAAAGTAGTTGCAGAAACCAGTGAAAATAATAGTACCTACACGTACACATGTGATAGTTGGGTAGGCAGAAATTTCCTTCACCATGAAAGATACTTTAGCACTTTCCAAGTCAGTCCACAATGAGGACAATGCTATTTTTTAAAACCCATCCCTGTTGTTATTGCACATGACATATTACATTGTACTGTACAGTGTGTGGTGATGAGAAATTCCCTGCTTATTTAATTGTGATCCTTCAATGAATTTGAAAGGGAGCACTTTATTTCCATTTCTTTAATTTACTAGTTCTTTAGCTGATGATTTTATTAACTCTTGTATTTGAGAACTGATGCTTAACAAAAAAAAAGGAGAAGAAAAAAAAAAGGCCCTTGGCAGTATTGTGAAGGCCTGGAACTGAATAATGCACTTTAATAATGAGGAATAGAGCTATGGCTTTTGCTGATGGCTGTGACCGGCTCTGTGACCTGATTATGTCGCAGAGTGTCAGCAGCTGAGACACTACAAAAGGGAGCGCATCCCATCAAATCTATCTCCATTGTAATCACTGCACTGCTGAGAGCCTTGTTAGGAGCAGGGAATCCATCAGGCCTCATTAGCACCGTTTACCATCAAGAAGCTCAAAGAGCCAACGTGTACCCTCTCATCAGAATAATGAGAACCAAAGGACTCCTATTATCTAATTGGATCAACAATGCCTCTCTGCCTGTTTAGTGTCCTGAGCTACTTGTGGGCTACAACCCTCCAAAATTAGTGATTTTTTGTTAAATGCCAGGGTGGAGCTGTGCTCGAGGTTTTTCTTACACACGTTTTCACATCTAAAGGGCACAGTGAAGCCCAAGTTCCTCCAGGGGCACTCTTAGATTATACTGATGCAATCCCAATAATTCACTTAGATTTTCCTATTAATCTACCAGGAAATAGACTCTATGGCCCTCTTCATCCACAAGACATTTCATTATGCCAACTCTTATCTTTTTATGGTAAAATGTTCTTTTGCAATTGCTGAATCAGGATGTATTTTTCTCCTGTTGGACAACTTCCATCTTTCCAGAAAAGAAGCTAAACTTAACTCAGCACCCACAGTTAAATTGTATTTGATCCTGATGAAGGCAAGAGACTTGCATGAATGCAACTGATGACAATTAAGGAACCAGATGCATCAACCTTGCATCCATGTGCCTGTGGCTCTTTTCCTTAAGATTATTACAAAACCAGCCAAAGAACTCATTCCATGTAGTTAATAGACATAGTAAAACCCACACAAAACTTCTGATATTTTCTTTCATCTGCAAAAGCAGCGTGAAAAAGAGAAATGTGAGGTTATTAAAGCTCTGAAGAAACCAAGTACAGCAATGGCACCAGGGTCCTACAGGCTGAAGATGAGCAGGTGGACAGCTCCTCTTTGAAACCAGCGCATCTCCTGACGGGGGGCAGTGTGACAGACCTGCTAACCAGGCCTTTAAAGTCAAGGTAGAAAGCCCAGCCCTGCAAATGCCTTCTGGAAAGTGCTGAGGGCAAACAGAATGCAAGCAGTGCTACATGGGCCCATAGCTCTTCATAATATGCCTCTGAAAATGAAAATTTGATTTAGAGTCCTCTACTTGCACTATATCAAATTAACCAGGTGATCTAATCATATTATTTCAGTGGATTAGATCTCTTGGTTATGGTCTTGGGAAGCTCTGGCATTAGAGTTCATATTGACATCCAGAGGAACAGAAAAGAAAAATAAATTAATGTACCATAACTGTGAATTCAATAATTAAATTGATAACAAATACATTATGAAAATTATCATTAACACCTATAATTTTGTTACTGTAATTGTAAGAACTCCTTGGCTATTGGGAATTAAGGCCATGGCATATGTCATTTAGAAGATCCCTAAATTTGGCAGAAGGTCTTGGATTTGACCTATAGCTTAATGTCTCCCGGGATTACTGATCACCGTATATTTAGCTAGACAGGTGGACATGTACAAGCCCTGAATTTCTGTTACACAAGCACATGTAATTACAAAGATTGCGCATACAAACATTCTAGTAAATCATGCAGGTTTATATTTGCAGGAGTGAATTTTGGGTGTCACACTTGTGATTCTTTGAAAGGGGTAAATTTTAAAGGACAGATTCTTAACATGTGAGAGAAATCTGGCTCTTTAAGGACTCTAAGCAGATTATTCAGAAATGGAGTGTCCCAAATTACTATTCACTTATGCCCCCAATTTTGAAGAAACCCCTTTTCGTTCTTGGTTAAGTGCTATAATTTTATTAATTCGAAGGAATGTAATTTAATTTTGGGAATGTAGTTTCATTATACTTAATAGTCCTGTTTTAAGACATAGCCTGAGAAGAGGGCTCTAAGTAACATGAGTTTATGCTGCATGTTATAAAAACGGATGTTATATTACACACTTATTATCAATATTTATCTATGTTGTGGCAAGGTCTGCAGTACTGATTATAAACCAAGGAACATTTGTAAAAAGAAGTAATAGAAAGACAACCCCCATTCAGAAGAACTAAACAAGCAGTTAGATGCTGTAATTTTACCCAACAATAGGGAAGATCCTTCCTTTCTCTTCCCTTTCTGTGCAACCTGTGGAATTATTGGACTTTACATTATGTCTGGAATAAACAAGACTTAGCCTGAGGGAATCGATAGTTCCATTCAGTGATATCTTCACAGTAGTATTTTTTTTTAAACATACAGTGAACGGCCACACATCTCATGCCTTCTGTGGAGAACATGTAAAGGAAAATCTATGAAAAAACTAGTCTGGGTTTTTATCTTCAGCTCCTACAAGGAACATCTTTGGTGTTAAGTGACTCACGTGAGTGGCAAGCGGGAACCATTTCTGGAGCAGGGATAGAAAAGAGCAGGCACCCAGGTTGGAGCTGATCTGACTATGAGTTATGGGCATTATAACCAACTTTTCTTCCAAACCAATACCCCATCCCTCCAGAAATCTTAATAGGCTTTTGAGAGCCTCCATTTAAAGCTGGCTGCATAAAATGATCCTTTGATGAAAAGGGATTGAAACAAGGGTTAAAGTAGACATTGAAAGGTTATTGTAGAGGGCACATTGTTCATACAATCCTCCTTTAATATGTGTGGTGTGCACCTGCGATAAGATGATTCATTAGATAAGGCCTCACTTTGACAAGCTCCATCGTTCAACCCTCGGGGTAGTGATGGAACAATTCTGCACCCACCCAGTAAATATAACAAGGTCAGCACTTTTTTTTCCTGGGACTTGGATGGTGATAGTGAAGCTAAGGAAGCATCTTTGTTTATGTGTTATGCTAAAAAAAAAAAAGGGGAGGTGGGGGTATTTCCTATAAATTGTTGACTACTGTTTTTTAATGGGCCAAAATAAAAAAACATCATTCCTGTTCCAAATAACTAATATGGTGACAGAAAATTACCAGGAAAAAAAAGCTGCTCTTCCTTTTTTTCTCCCCACTAGTAAACAGTAAGAGGAGAAACTAAACTTTGGATTCACATATCATCCAAGCTGCATCATTTCAATAAATATTTCCCAGGGCCTAACATCCACAAAAACACTGTGGATATCACTGTATGCCCAATTTGTAGCATTTAGAATAATGACATTCAAATTACTCAGTTACCAGGTACAGTCATGAGTTATATTGACAGATTTGTTGCAGTGAAACAAGTCATTGTGCTAATTTTAGTCCTAATAAATGCAATAAGGAATGACAGTGGTCACTTAAGCATGCTGCATCAAAGGAATTATTTATATATATATGGGTTCAGATGCATGTCTTTCTGTGTCATACTAAGGCTGAAACTCAAATCGTTTGAGCAAACAGTTCCAAAATGCAGATAATGCACTCTCTTAGACACACTAACAACATCATTCATGTTTCCTGTTTGGACAATTTTCTTTAAACCAAAAAAACCTCCAAAATTTGCATTTACAGGCTGGCAGATTCGTTGCAAGTTATTTAACATAAGGTGATAATCAAATGAGAAAGCCACCCAGCTAAATCCATCCCAGATACTTCAATACAATTCACATTCCTTTACGTAAAATATTTAATACCTTTTTAGAAATGAAATCATACAAAAATGCAAAAAGGAAATGCAAAAAGATGTAGCACAGTGCCACTGTAATAAAGATGCTTGTTATTAGGCATATATAAGTGGGAGAAGACCTCTGGTATGTTTGTTAAGAATTGCAGGGTACCTGGACTTTTCAAACATCCCAGTATTGCACTGCTGTGATCTTTCCAAGGGCTTCAATTGAAATAAACCAAACCCTAAGCCTTTTCTAGCTTGCAAACACTCTCTAGCAGTTCCAAACTTCCTCCCGGTCCTCACGCTTTCCATTTCTTACCTTGTCTGGCATATCAATATTTATTTCTCTTCGATACGTGCACTTTCAGATCGCGGTCATACAGGCGGCACTCATTTTTGTCCCGAGACCAGCCTGCCGTCAGAAGTCCCTGTTTGCTCCATCCCCTACTCACCTGTCCTTGTGCATTGGTGACGAGCTGCCCCGTGACCCCCTGAAGGCTGGACAGGGCATTGCCAAAGGCCTGGGAGCTGGCGATGGAGCCCATGGCTGCTGCCGCCGCAGCCGCTGCCGCCTGGCTTGCTAGTGGGTTATTCACCAGCTGGAAAGGAAAAGAAGGAAGAAAACACCATGGTAAAGCCCACCACAAACACAGACAGGGTTCTAACCGGACAGCAGGAACGTGACCGTGCCAAAAACTCACTGCTGCCAGAGTAGTTCTGAAAGGCTCATAAGGATCTTATTTCTGGGGCTTTGGCAATGAAGAGTTTTTAAAAAGGTAGAGGAAATTCCATGGTAATGAAGAATAAAATTATCTTTTTGAGCCTTATATTCTCTCCTTTTTTTTAATGTTTTTAATTGAGCTATGCTTGATGTGTTTCTTTAGGTTCAGTGTGCTGATGCCGCCGGTGTAGCAGCCAAATATTGCAGTAAACGGCAATAGGCGTTTGGTTGGAATGGGAGTAGAATATTTACTTGGGGATATTCAGAACAGAGACTAATTTACTAATGACCCCAGAAACAAGAAAAACCTGCAAATCCTTTTGGTTTTTATCATTAAAGAATTGTTCTCAGCAATTGTCATCAAGAATTGTTCTCAACATCCAGATAAATCTCAGAAGACTTGTGATTAAGTCTGGTAGAAATCAACTGAAAATTCAAAATTAATTTGCAAAATATGATACTAAGCAACTTTCTGCTTCTCAACTGTGAATGATTGATTTTAGGACTCATAAATTTTCAGGAAATGAGTTGTACTGGCTGCTTTAATCAATTCTACCTGTGTGCTCCATAGAAAGCCATGACTTTCACCTCAGGAGACTATGGGAATCCAACTTCTATCAACACCTATGTTTATCAAACATACAAAATGTGTGTTCTGTCAGAATGAAAAGTCCTCTGTGATGTAGCTTTTCCACTGGATTATTGTGAAGTTTCCACTTTTCTATCCTCTTCTGAGAATGGACAAACTTTGAACCAAGCACACAGGGATGACAGTAAAAAAAATTAAAATGTTGGGAACCGTCATCACTAAAAAATGTGTCTTGAAAACAATCAAACTAACTAAGATCAAGAGGCTGAAAATATATTTTGAAGTGAATTTGCGTCCTAAGAATCATTGCATTACAGTACAACTTGCAAAATGCACATTAGCAGGATACAGCAGCCAGAACTTTGAGGCAGCAAACAGTCGTGGGACACTCAGACTGAGATGAAAATGCTGGAGCTCAGCAAAGCTTAAGGTTTGAGCCGAAGTTAGTAGGAGTTTTAAGCCCTTAGACGATGAGTAAATTATCAATCCTATGGCAATGGAGAGTAACAGACACCAGTAAGGGCTGAACTCCACAGACAGGCTCTGCTTCAAAATAGGCTATAAAAAATTAATCAGTGATTAGTAGATGTTTTAAGCATGTTACAGATATGAGTAGTGTGTATGCTATAGATGTTTAGAAGCTCATCAATAGAAGATGTCAGATATGGTTATAATCTATGCTTATAGGAAACCTACTTGTCTGTTGGACATTGCAAAACCTACAATTGATTGGTCATACATTAAAACATCTATTAAACATTCATTAGCCCTTCATGAAATATTTATAAATGGAACCTTGATATAAAGTGTTGCTTAAAGGGGTGCCCATAGCACATCCAATCCCTCCAGAAATTGTAAAGCAAATAAAGATTAGTAGCAATGCCAGACAGAAAAGATGACATTGTTTGGAGGAAATGTTTTGATTTTGAAAAAAAATTGTGACATGAATCTCTAAAAGCAGACTGCAGCATCCCATGGCAAGAAAATCAAGGAGGAATTAAATGCAAAGCAGGGGAGGAAACTGCAATGAGTGCTCGTAGCAGTCCTGATGAGCTGTGAGGAGAGCCAAGGCCAGCACGATGACCACGGGGAAGCTCAGTCCCCAAGTGCACACTGCAAACAAGTCCACTGAGCACACAAGGTGTGAGCCCAAACACAACTCCACGCCCTCCCCAGAGATTTGGGTGGTGGTGCCTGAGCACGCCAGTGGAATGCCAGATAATAAACTTGGTTTTCTGCTCAAAACGGTGCCGTTTCTTTATTGTCCAGATCAGAAGCTGGTAAACCCTGTCTTTTTCCACAGCACTTCATGGGCAGTACTGGCACTTGAAGCAATTCCCTTACAGCTGTAAATACTTGGAGAAGAAAGGGGCAGCAGCAAAAGTGTAAGCCTTTCAGAAGAGACCTTCCACAATCTTATTAGTAACCCACAAATTCTGGCCCAGCGTCCTTCTGCAGGTATAAATGACATTCTTTGGGCAGTTACCTGACATCAGCTAACAAACAGCACCGCTGTATTCAGGGTTCAGTGGCATACTTGGGCAACACATATAACCTTGTGAGGCTGGAAACTACAAAGGGTTAAAACCTTCTCAAAATCAGACTATCATCTTCTAGAATCTCTTTTCCATTTTTCTTGCTCCGGTTTTCAAAAAAACGTACATTTTAAAATACAACAATAAAATTTAATTACAACAAACCCTGGAGACACTCAGGATTGCTTTTAGTTGCATCACAGAGATAAGCTACTTATTAAAAATGATGGCAGAGGCTGTGATATGCATAGGTACCCTGCATAGCACCATGTTCCAGGAAAAAGCACAGTGAATGGGCCAAGTCACAGGGTGAGAGACTTTCAAGTGCATATAAAACCATCCCGATCTATTCATAAGTCTGATTAAAAAGGAGAAGATGCATTTTTCTTTGACTGCTGTGGGAAGCTGTTGACTGCAAGTTGTGCTCTGTTAAATTGACCCCTTTTATACTGTGTGAAAACCAGGCATGGAGAAATACATCTCCTTTCATTATGTCTGGACAACAAGGTAACACATCAAATCTTTCCTTTATTTTAAAAATAAAATCTCTGCCTTGAGAGGTTTATGTTGTTTCTCAGTAGGGGACGGATCCCTAAGAATACTTATTGGAAATACTAGAAATCTATTATGAAAAATCCCACCAAGGGCTCTTCCCATTTTGTTCCTGTATTCAAATAATTATTTAATTTTGAAGGCTGAAGCGTTGGGAACTGTCAGCTCCAGTGCCCAAATTTCTGCTCCCACTCAAAACCCCAGCCATAACTGTAGGTAATAGTGATCTTAGTTAAAGTGAGAGGGCAGCCCTCCTAAGGATGCCTCTGCTAATGGCAAGGTTATATGAGGAAGCAAACTTTATAAGAAAGAATCTTCTAATAACTGAGTGGGTTTAGTACATTTTACTGAATTCTTAAAGCTGAACTTTTAAAGGTAAAGCATATGAAAATTACTCTGCAGTGACCCAGTGGGAGCAGAAGACATCCCAGTGCAGGAAATAGAACTCACACAAATAAAACTAACCTGGGGAATGATGGGGGATGAAAGAGGCACTGCTCACAAGATCCTAAAGCTGTGCCATGTGATACCATTTGATAACCTACACAGTCATTTTACTTCTCTCTGTAAAGAGCATATACTACCGAACTTTCACTCCCCTGGTCTGGAAATAAAAGAGTCAGTTTTACTAATTACAATAACACTCATTCAGCAAATATAAAGAAAAAGCTAAACAGATTTACTGATGAAAAGCCAAGACATTTCAGGATGCCAGAACATCATATGAAAATGGGCCTGTAACCTGAAAGGTGAAGTCACTTTATGTAGTGCCCGTATATAGATCTTGTATGTTTTCTAGAGGGCTTGGGGAGCAGTGAAGGCAGTGTCTGAATGTAGCAGTGGAGAATGAAAGGATATATTGGGAGTAGCAGCAAGCACAACATCATTTTACAGAGGATTATTGGTGTTTTTCAGGGAGAATGTTAAAAAAATCGTATTTCTGGGTAGTTTTTAGAGATCAGATTAGCGTAGAAAAGTAGTGTATCTGATTAGGGACTGAGAGAGTCTCATGTTCTCTGGCAATCCTTTCTACAAGGAGCATCACCCAACTAGGTAAAATACTGAGGTTGTTTGCCTAAATCAGTGCTTTTCAAGGGAAAACAGATATATTTCTAAAAGTTGGGAAGAATTTAGCAATGGCTCTCAGTCAGAAACACCAGTCATTTTTCTTCTCTATCCATAAGAAGTGAAAATTGATCAGAGAAATGGAATTTTTTATCAGCATGGCATTTGCTTTCGTAGGAATTTTTAACCGACAATCTGTGAATTTTACCTGTGTTTAGATTATGAGAGAACTGCAGATTAAAATATTGTGGCGTTTGTTCCCATTTCTTTTCATTGGCCCATGAGACACATTCTGGGTAGTGGTCACTTGGCCTTAAGGAAGAAAGACTGTTTCAAGCTGAGCACAGGCTCCTGAGGATACTCTGATACCTTCTTTGTTGCTGTGATCAGCATTATCATCTGAATTGACGGGAGATGGAAAGGTTTTGGTAGCGGGGGAGCTGCAGAGAAGGAGAATAAAAACCCCAGAGTGAACATAACAAAGGGAACCCCAAGGTCAGAGAAAGGAGGAGGAAGAGGAAGAGGAGCTCCACAGCAAAAAAGGTGCCCCCACTGTAGCCCCCAAAGGACTCCACAGTGGGCAAATGGATATCTCCTGATGAGAACTGGGATCTGTGGAGAGCCCAGGCAAGAGCAGGGGAACAATACGAGGAGACAGAAGGAGGAGAGGGGAACTGCCATGGAGTGGCCACAGCTGCCCACACCCCCTGTACCTCTGCAGCTGGGCAGGGGGGTCAGGAGCGAAGCAGTGAAGTGCAGTCTGGGAGAGTAGGGAGAAAAGTTGTTTTGATATTTGTCTGCATTTCTCACTGCCTGAATCTATTTTAATTGGCAATAAATTAAAGCTAATTATCCTTAAGCTGAGTCTGTTTTGCCTGCAACACCGATTAGTGAGCGGTCGACCCTGACCCATGAGCTTTCCTCCAGACCATATCTACCAACTACACTCAAGGGTTTTCCAGACCTTGATGGCACAGAAGCAGAGCATTCCCACCCCGATAACACTGTGCTCGGTTTCTAAATGTGAATGAATGGAGGCAGAGGTGCAGTTTCCCTGGAAGTCCCCAGTAACTCTTCTGACAAATTCTTTATGCAGTATTAATACTTACATTCTTAATTGTTTTCAACTTGCATGTATATCTTGTACTAGTTGATAGCTCCCCCAGCCTACATTAAACCTCACGGTCCCTGAAGGAATTTAAAGACAGACACTGGAAAGACAGCTTCAACTTAATCCTATGGAAGCACCCAGATATCACAGCAATGAGTACCAAATTAATGTCTGTAATAATCAACAAGAAAATCACCACTTAGGATTTATATAAAATTTTGCAGCCAAATATTTCACTCGTGAGTCCTGAGATCTGTCAATTTAATTTACTTTTAGGGCCTTACATAAAAATAAATCAAATTTTCAACCCCCCTGTGAACATGCAGGTCCCAAGAAAGCCAAGAGGGAGCACATAGGCAACATAAACCAAAAGAAGCCCATTTCAGACAAAGAGATGCCATGAGCAAACATTTTGGAAGCCCTGTGTGTCACTTATCAGTTCGATTTTTTTAATTTTTTTTTTAATGTTGACCTTCCCCTCCCTCCTTTTTTGTTTATGTAATAGGATAATTACAACATTTAACTTTTATAAATGAACATCAGGGTAAAATGTCTAATAAAATGGCTGTCATGGAGTCTAATCATGCATAACTCTTTGAAAACATGCCCAGCAGGCAAATCCCAAATTAAATCTGTCAACACTTGGTTTTTGTGCACTGCTGTGATATGATCAACCTACAAACTGTACCACGTGATTATGCATCCAGACCCATTCAACAATGTCTGGTTATTTCAGAACTGCACAGGTCAATACTTGCAAATGGTTGCAGATGGTAAGAGTTCCAAATAGGCTGCTTGGACAGACAGTATGTGCACGTGCATCAGAAATTTATGTGCAAATACAGCGTGGAGACAAGGATACTGGAATATCTGAAAGCACCGACTTGACAGAGACACTTAAAATATCTGGTTCTCACAGATACTTATTTTGCTCATTATATACATTTATCGTGGTTGAGCTATTTGCTGTCTAAATCTATGCTGAATTTTCTATCAGAAGGAAGTACTGATAGTGGTGTCACTGATGCGACGTGACTTGACTGGATGCGAAGCGACACGACCGGAGGTGATTGGAAGCACGCAGAGCTCGTGGAGGCCTGGATGTGACACAGGCAGAGGAGGATGCACCACGTCTCTCACAAAATCCTTGTAAACAAGGTGCTGCTGGTCAAACTGGAACCAGTCTGAAAAACTACAAGAGCAAGCTACAAGATGAAAATAATAGAGCCACAGCAAAGCAAATAAAGGGCAGACATCACTCCCAGGTCCCTTGGACCAAACTGCTGCAGACATGAGGAATGAAGAACACGTTAGGGCACACACGAAGAGTGAGTGGAAACCAGCTCGGCCATTTCATTTCTGCTCTATTAGTGGCAGACAGAAAAGAGAGAAAAGGAAACTAGAAGAAAGGGATCCTCCTTGGGTCTAGTCCTTCAAGATAAACTAAATTGAAGGTGTCAGCCTGTCCGAGGCTGTCTTACATTTTTACCAAACAGAAGAGTGAATCTGTTAAATATATTTAATATATTTAAATATAAATAGTTACAAAATGTAGGTGACTGATGCCCTTAGTAGCTGGTCAGTACTTATAGAGTGCCCACAGACTCTTGTCCTGTAGGATCCTGGCTGTCCACATTTATAACTCACAAGTTTGAAGTGTTCCAGATCTGTTTAAGCAGACACACACTGAACCAAATTTTTGTTAAAAGGAGGCATCCTGATTTTGTCTGATTAGTTACTTTTGTGTTTATGTAGTCTTTCAAATAGTTGAAACTGTTTATTTCATACATGATGTAAATATGCTATGATCAAACAACCTCTGACTTCATGAAATTTTGCATCTCTAATAATCATAAATTGTACTGCTACTCATAAAGAAAGGAAAGAGCTCTGAAAAAATGATCTGAATTCTCTGACCTTCTGAAGTAGTTCCCAAGAATGAAAGCAAAGATCATCTTCTAAACTTTCTGAACAGGGCTGCAACTCAGCTCATTTTACATTGATTAGTTCCTGGGTTCCTGTGTTTGTCTATTTTAGAATGATTTATCTGGCTTCTGAAAGATGCTTTCCCCACAAGAAAAATGGTTACTTCAGGGCTCCCTTGCTGCTAAAAAAATGAACTCTTATCAAAAGGAAACTGCCATCTGTCTTCTCGGATAAGAGCCCAGCACTTGGGTCTCAGCGATCTAGCCTCTGTAGAAAGTGTGTCAACTGTGAGACACATCAAATTAATCTCCTTAATCTAAAACATTTATTTGCCTTTAATTTGAATTTGTGAATGGCATGTACACATGTAAATATGACCATTTGCTTATACAAACGTTGAAAAAGCAATGTGAGGTCACACCATGTTAATGTGACACTTCATGTTGAGTATTGGAGGAAATATTTCTGGAAGTCTTGTTTTACAGTACAATACACAATCTTACTATACATGCCTGGAAGTGTTTATTCAAATATTCATATTAATAATCAAACTTTTAAGTACAGACCTTCTCTTTTGCCCTTTGAAGAGTAAATCCTACTTAATACTTAGGGACACACTGCTAACTGAGAACACACATGAGGCTTCTTTAAAAATTCTAAGTCTACTGCTCTGCAAAGATCCCAGTTTTTGGAGTTGGAAATACATCAGGATACTCCCATTTATCTGCAATGTAACAGCATCACCAAACAGTTCTGCTTCCATGTAAGCTGAGCGTTTACACTGCAGTCTCACTGACTTCAATGAACAGGAGATGAGTGGACAAGATCCAATCTAAAACTGGAACTTTGTGGAATACTTTTCAGTTCTCTCAGCTCCAAACTGGACCTCAGCAGATGCACTGCTCTGATACAAAGCTGAAGAATAATGCAGATGGCTCCTGAATGCAATGGAAGTATTGCTGTCAGAGTTACAGGTCAGCCCAAAATCCAAATCTGGTTCTGATTACAGATATCTAGGAAACTGGAAGGATTTAGTCTCTGTGGTTACATCAGTTCACCCCAAAGTTGACATAACATAAACACCCTAATTGATACCATGTGTTTGAGAAGTTCTCTTTGTTTTCCAGGGACATGAGATCAGTTGAGAACCTGATTTTTAATTAAACATTTGAGTTTTGCTGATATCTCAGTACATAAAGAGAGACTTGAGAAGTGAGAACGAAGTTGAAGGAAACATTTAGTTTGAAAACCTTGAAGTCAAAGCCATATTTCCAATAAAACAAATGTGAGAGGTGAGTGATAACCACAGAAACAAGCAAGCTGAGTCAAAGTCTATGAAAGGAAAGAAAGTATACAAAAAAAGGATGCTGGGGACCCCTTAACAGGATACTGCTAATATTATCCTTGGGGCACGATTTCATTCCTTTAGCACAGCTCTGAGTGGGCAGTGGTGGACTGTGAAGGTGACCTTGGTCTCCTGTTTTCTGTCTTTTTTCACCAGCAGTCCTGCTCTGCAGACAAAGCTGCACATAGACTGGTGACAACTGTGCAGGTAACATGCCGAAAATGGAGCCCTCAGTGCAGCTCCTACAGAAGGGGAAAGGCAGGAGGGTTAATATGAAGCCACGTGTGTAACATTTCCATGGAAAACCTTCTCTTCTCCCGGGCACTTCCATCTCATTTGGTGCCAGCAAGAAACCTGCTCCCAAAAGGAGCTGGAAGTCCTGCCCCAGGTGCAGCGCTGCCCGCAGGGTGGAGCTGGGCTGTGCTCAGCATCAGTGGGGGGATTCCAGGTTTAATTTCTTTAATGTTCTAAGACATTTTAAATGAACTGATTGCCTTGAAAGCTTTTCAATTTATTTTTTTTTCTTTGTTTGGTTGATGTTTCTTTTCTGTTGGTTTGGTTTGTTTTTTCTGATTTCATAACCCATCCTTGTCCCCCCCTTCTTGTGACTCCTCCCTGGGTTTTTCTTTTTTGGGTTGGGTATAATTTCTTTTCCCAGTGATAGACCCCACTTCTGCCTTCACCTACTTGACTCTTTTCCTCTGATCCTTATCTCCCCTCTCAGCCACTTTGCTCATGTCACTCTGAATCCGATCACAATAGGTTTCCATATGGGAGTTCGCACAGAGCTGCAAAAGCAGTAAATCTACTGTATCTGTAATGTTGCCATATTAATTCCTAATCAATTTCCAAGCTGTATTTGAAACTCATATATTTCACCTCAGCAAAATCAAAATAATGTCAAGTTGCCAACAGCAAATGAAACTTGAAAATATAATTAAAAACATGTAGGCTGGGAATGTATTGTTTCTGAGGTCTTTGCAATTGTCACTGTGCTAGGCACTATAAATTGATGGCAAGAGGGTATATGAAACTGAGATCCTCTTATAACAAAAGCAGAGCTCCATATTGCTCCAGGTAACAGAAGAACTCTCAGCTGAACGTGAGTGATGACTGCAAGTATAAACTGTATAATTTTTTTTTTTTATTTTTTTCCTGCAAGGATCAATTCCAAATTTGTTAAAATCTGGTGCTGAAATGCTGCAAGTTCTGCTTAGTTAGGCTGCATGCAATCCTAGTGCAATCCTGCATAGATTCGGGAGTTTGTCTCAGTGCGTTCCTGTGAATGTGAGTTTTCTATTTCACACATAAAGACAGGGTGTGACCTTACACTGACCATTGCACATGTCATTACATAATATCACATGCTAATATTAATTTCTCCCTATGGTGATATTACTGCATTTTAAACAAAGGACATGGCAAAGTTTAGCTCCAGGTTTTTTTGTGGGTTTTTTTCTTGTGTGTGTGTGTGTGTGTGTGTGTGTGTGGAGGCAGAATGTCAGAAATAATGCCTAGGTTATTACTCAATATCTGCTACCAGCTGAATGCATAGCCTGGGGAAAGTCTAATTACCATTTACAATAAATAATTTCCTCCGTATTTATTATCAATGGAAATCTACTCATAGACATTCAGCCAAAGAATTCTGCCATACGAGCAGAAATATGTACTATCTTTGGACAGCAGCTCAGCTTACAACCTGAATGTCTGTAGCTTTTTCATTAAATTCATTATTGCTTTATTGTACCTAGACTCTTGTTCTTCCATAAGGCACTGTCAATAGACAGACAGATGAATTTCTTCATGTTCTAAGTATTTTCTACTTTTATCTGTTGACCAGATTCACAAAATATTTATGGGCCCTGTAGCAATTCTTGTGCTTTACAAAACAAGGGATTTTTTTTTGTGCTAAAAATAACTTAAGTTCCAAGTTCTTGGTCTGATTCTGATTTCTCTCCACCAGAATATAAAACTGATCTAATTTTACTGAGGCCAGCAGAGCTGCAGTTGGTTAAAACCCAGAAATGACTGAGAGAATCAGTCCCTTCAACTTATGGGCTTCAAATCTGCGACAGGGAGGGAAAAGGAGGGAATGGTTCTCTCATTTGAAATACTAAAATTAGGTAATTGCTCTTTTATTTAAATCAAGTAGTCTCACCAAAGGCCAGTGGGATTTTTCCTATTTTTTTGATTATTTTTTTTTTTTTGCATTTATGCCTCTGTAAACTAGAGAAGTCAAAACACACCTACAGCTGTGAAACGAATGGATTTTTCTGTTTGCAGACTGAAAAATTTCCCCCTCACCCCTTAAGAAAAAACCCCCAAAACCAAACAATAACAAAACACAGTTCAGGCAGACCTGGAGTGGAAACAAATTGAAAAAAAATTAAATTTTAAGTTACCTTGAAACATTTAGTTCAGACTAAAATTGTTTCTTGAAAGGAAATGTAAAATGGATCACCCTCACAGATGGGTGTTTTATAAATTGAGTGGAAATATTTGACTTTAAAAAAAAAATCATTCTTAGATGCCTTTTCTTAATCTCATCCATTTTGGGTTGGAAGGAACATATCTGCCTACCTAACGATTAGCCCAGCACACCTGTGGAATGGGGCAAGTATGGAAACCTCTTCGCAGTCCCTGGTACTGGTGGGTGCTGCTGGTAACTGGGTCACTAAAAGGGGTAAGTCACGGGTCAGAAATGTTTTTGCAGGCAACCTGGTCGGACAGTTCTGCTGTTGGGATGCACCTCCAACACGTCAGGAAGTGTGACGAGCCCAGGTGCAACTAGGGCAGGGCTCTTCCACTGTGCCCACCACACTCTTAATATTTGCACAGGCAACAAGGCAAACGCTACTTGTGAAACACGAGGTGTGTGCTGTTTGCTTTGCACACTTAAAGCTGAATATACCCCTTGGAAAGGAGATGTCTCAGGAGGCACTCACATGTTGGAAACCATTCCAGGAGAAGGAAAGGACTGGCTTAGTTCTAATCTCATGTTAAGTGAGCGTGTAGTGAGGGTGCAGTTCCCCTGTGTTGAATTGTGTCGTCTCTCAACAGGGTCAATCGGCGGGCAGGGAACAACCCCCCTCCTGTCACCGCAGAGGGACAGACAGGGACTCTGACCTGCACCAGACCTGGCGGTCACAGCCAGCCAGAAGGGACAAACAAGATCAGCAGTCTAAACTGAACCAGAAATGGTTATTTTTGCATGGGTCGAGGAACCGGTGCTTTGGTTGTAGCTGCAAGAAAGAAAACTTCGTGTGCTAAAGGGGATTTTCCTTCCTTTCTCCTGAGGACCATGAGCCTGCTGAGCACGGCAGGTGCTGAGACACCTGGGCCAGGACCTCGCGGGAGGAGGGTCCATTTGTCAAGTTCACTGTAACTCTGGGTTTTCCTGGCATTGCCACTGGTGAATCCCACACGAGGGGATATCAGAAGGCTTCTTGTCCCCACTGGTCTGACAAAGACCTAGATTAATGCAGATTTACCAGATACACTGCTACAACTCCCAAAATGTTCCCTTTGATTTCAAGAAAATTACGCTGCTTATTTAAACCAATGCCTGTGAAATCAGATGTCTTTGTTCCTAACACTCATCCAAAAACAATGGGCCTCTTAAGAGCCCTCAGTGCAACGGGTGGAGTCTCACAGGGGCCGGTGCAATGGCACCAGTGTAGAGCAAGGCAGAACTCAGTGCAGTGATGCTGGCTTGTGAAAAATAAATCAGAAACTTTATGGATATTAAAAACAGTGTTAAAACAGGGTGTTTTATACAGTAATTATAAGGTTATTTCTCAGTAATTCAATCTACCAAGGGTGAAAATGTAGCTTTTATTGCTGCCTATGATGGTAATAATTCTCTCTGGCATCTGTAAAAGCAACAATAGCTTTTCATTGATTTTGCTTAAAAGGAAAGTTCAGGGTTAGAAAATTAGTATTTCATGTGGAAACAAGAAAAACTTTCCAAAGTATATGTGAAGGAAATAGTAATAATTATGTTTGAGGAGGAAGGAAGTCTTGTGATTAGAGTCACTGGGTAGATACCTGTAAACCTCACATGAGGTCCAATTCTTCGACGTGTTTTCATTTCTTTAATTTCCTGTTTGAAAAATAAAATAAATAATAAAACACCCTTTCTTTCACCTTATTTGTTTGTTTTCTCATTAGACAATACCCCTGAAAGCTCATTAATACTGGATTACATATGCACACGCACCAAACTAAGGCAAGACCAAACCCAAATTTTCTTATTTCAGAGTAAATCTGCATATAGATTCTTTCTGTCTGCTTACTACACGTTAATCACTACCTAGTGATTTATGTATTTACCTAACATTTATGTAAGTTCAGCATTTTAACCACTGCCATAATATATGTCCAGGTAATAGTAATGGAGGCCAAAAAATTCCTCTGAGGTACAGAGATGAATGAACATCCAAGTGACCAGCAAGGCTGCTCACAAAATGTAGGTCTTTTGCTAAGAAGCACGTCAATAGTAAAAATAACTACAAGCTGAATTCTGGCTTTACACAAGGAAACAGTAAATCCAGGAGAGCACACTACTTATGTCAGGATTTGCTGCTCTTTATAAATTAATTGCTTCAGCTGTGGTGGCTCATGGTAGCACAGCACCCTGCATAAATGGAAGCCTTGTCTTGGCTCTGAATTGCAATCTGAAAAAAGAAAATTTTACCATTAATGTTCTGGATGCTTTTTGTAAGACAAATCAATTATGCAACTTGCCTCTCCAGTTGCGGGGAAATGCCTAATGCATCCAAACATTCCTTCTGGTTTTCTGTTTATTCACACTCTTGTAGTAAATATCACATGTGATACCTTGTTATTACCAAGTCCTATTTGGAAAGGAATTGCAGTAACTCAAATAAAGCTTGCTTCAGCTCTAGACCTAACATTCTATCTCATTAAGCAGAAAAGATGACTCACTTGTATAAATTACCCTCATCATATAGCTGTTAAAGCTAATAAAATCTGGGAAGAAAACTGCATGTCAAACCACAAGAGCTGTACTGCAAAGCCCTACAGGCTTTTATTTATGGTTAGCACTACCTGGCCTTCCAGGTTGGTGGGCAGAGGTGAGCAGCCTTGGATGCAAGGTCTCATGGGCTCATGTGTGCAGGTGGAAAAGAAGGGCTGATGCCCTTGAGCTCCTCTCCTTTGCCACTTCTGGGACACGGATGGTCTTGCCATCGCTGCTGGTGTCTTGGGGATGGCCCTTGTCCCAGGAAGGATGGCTCTAACTGGCCCAGTTTGTTTCTTGCTTGTGGTTGGGCTTTGGTAGGGGATTTTGTGTGACTGCTGAGCAGATGCTGCAACCTGCAATCCTACCCCCTTTCAGGGTATTCTTACTACTTTTGCTTCCTTGCCACTACTTGCTCTTTGCCCAGGAAAGAAGTTGGAGAGTCACTAGAACCCAGATGCTATGCCAAAGAGTGGCCTGAGTACAGAATGCCTTTGAGTCTTCAAAATACACTACTTGGAGCTAAAACTGGAGGTGGTGCCTTACTCAGGGTAACTCAATAAATGATGTTGTAAGGGCAACTCAAGTTAAGAATCTCCTCACACAGCTGGAATTAATGTCTAGGGCTTGCTGTCTATTCTTTATAAATGCACTGCATTGGATGTGCAGTAATAAAATGTGCATAATTAAATTATTTTTGGGCTACCCTTTGCCTCAAAATAGAGGTAAAAGTTTGGAAAAACCTAGTAAAGCTGGAGGCCTGGTCTTTGCTTACATCAATGTAAGGAATGTGAGAGTGAAGCAAGAACACCATCAATTCAGGGACTTATAAGCAAAAATAGATGGACAAAGAATCAATTACAGTACTACAGAGCAAAAATGCAGCAGTAAAAAGAAAGGAATGCCATGACAATGTTGTACGTGGAACATGTTTGCCAAACCTGTATTAAAAATTTCTTTGAAGTCAAATTACAGCAGACAACAGGCATAAAAAGAAAACTGAGAAAAAACAATATAAGAAAGGAATATGCAAGAGAAAATGCACCAAATGTGGGATTGCTCTATAAACTTTAATGAACAAACAATAGCCTACTATGGAATACCATCTAATATAGGTGATGGGCTACATCAAAGAAAAAAGAAGAAATATGTAATATATACATTTTGGAATGTTCTCATTACCCAAGCAGAACACAAGTAAAAAAAAAAAAAGGTATATAGAGATTAATCTCACCAAGGATAAAGAACATTAAAGGTCTTGAGTTTTATTTACAGAAGCAAACAACTGTTGAGGTAATAAAAGAAATAACTAATTCTAGTGTATAAACACGGGAGTGCTGAAACATAAAAAGAGTGGAATCACAAGAACGACTATTGAAATAATTATTTTAAATCAGACACACGACATACAACATATCATAAACCCACTAAATTCTAGATCAGCAACAGAAGAGGGAAGACTATAGGTAAATCAAAACACTTATGTATTTCTGTCATCTTTTCTGCATCTCATGAAGCTTATACAGCAGTCCTGCTGTGCAGAAGATCTAGGAGAAGAGATGATGGGCATATATAAGTCACTGCATGAGAGATGTGCCTTTAATCTACATGGATGATCTTTGAAATACGCAGTCTTTTTGACTAGTGTTCTTTTTAGTTTCACAAAACAGCGTCACAACTATTCGGGTGTAACTTATACTCGTGTAGAAAAATAAGGTTTGCAATAATGCTCCTCTCAAGCGCCTATCCTGACAAAAAGCTAGAAAAATAGCCTGTGTGGTAACAGAGTTAGCCCACATTGCAGCCACACTTCTGTGTCCTTCCTGCCTGTTTGGGGAGAATCCCACCACCTCCTTTCACTGAAGTTACAGAGCCCTCATGGTCTCTATAGCTGGTCCGGGGAAATAGACGCTCTTGGGAGTAATTCAGAACTTACAAGAGAAGACTCTTTTCTGAGCTCTCTTCCAGTGAGGACTCTTTCTCCACTGACCATGGGGGCAATTGAGCACATGTTTCAGTGGCTCGGTTGGGTGGCACGTACCAAGGGCAGCTTGTACCAGGACCCATTGCAAATGGACTTTGGCACTTTTCCTAGTTTTTTTGCCACACTGCAAGCCAAATCCCACTGCCTGTCTTTGGGTACGTCTGTGCATTACTTAGCCATTTAGATTTGAGCAGAGAAAGGTAAGAAACCTGTACCAAGCACCTACCTCCGAGAGCTGGCTGTACAGGAGCATAGTCTGGCTCCCAAACAACGTACTTAAAGCAAATGATCATTAAGTTAAATGACAGCACGACTATCTCTGCATCTACAGCAGAATGACAGATTTAGGACCTTTCAGCTCTCATCTTCTGGAACCTGTGGCCAGTCTCTGAGCAAGTATCCTGACTTCTTATACTGAAAGCAAACTGTGAAGAGCAACAATGCAGAAATGCTTGTCCAGACCACAAAACCCACTGGCTGTGCTAACATGGTAATGCCCTTCTCCCTGTGTTTCATTCACTCTACTCATCCTGAGTACAGCAGTGGGGAAGGCAGACAGTTCTAGCAAGCCCAAGGGCCTTAGGTCAAGGTACAGAAAACACGCTGTTCTGCTCAAATTATGCTTCCCTTCAAGCATCCACTCATTTCTCATGGACAATAAAGGTGAGATCCTGAAAGTAATCCATGTTATAAGGAAAGTGTTAGTAATTTTAGCCCTGTTTTTTAACAAAAGTACATAAATGTCTGATAAAATAATAAAAAATTAATCCTTAGATTATTCCTTAGTGGTTGTTCTTCGCTGAGTATCCCTGGTTGGTTGTGAACCTGTCTGTTGGTTTTGTCTGAGGTGGAGTTGAATTTCTTCTTTGGATTTGTGCTGGAAACAGTGCTGATAACACAGGGATGTTTCAGTTGTTGCTGGGCAGTGCTTGCACAGCCTTAAGGTCTTCCCTGCTTCCCACGCTGCCTCACCAGCAAGGAGACTGGGGGGACACAACAAACTGGGAGGGGACACAGTTGAGAACAACTGACCCCAGTGACCAAAGGGATGTCCCATATGACCCAGACCATGAGGTGTCATACAGTGTGGGAAGAAGGAGGAAGGTGGGATGTTCAAAGTGATGGCGTCTGTCTTCCCAAGTCACTGTCACACTGCCCTTCTTTCCTGGGGATGGCTGAGCCTGTCCATGGCAAGTGGTGAATTAATTCTTGGTTTGCTTTGTTTGTGCCTTTGCTTTAGCTCTTACAGTGTCTTGATTTCAACCCAGAAGCTTCCTCATCTTTACTCCTTGTTTATTTCCCCCATCCCGCTGTGGGTGGGCGAGTGGCTGTGTGTGGGGTTTAGCTGCTCTCTGGGGTTAAACCACATCTGCTTTCTACAGCTGTTGTACTCGGCAATATTACACTGGCGGGGAACTCCCAAAAAGTCCTGGCACGCACACACCACCCAACCCCACCTCGCTTTTAAGCTTTACTTATGCCTATATCTAAAAAAAAAAAAAAAAAGAAATATTTCATCTCCTAGAAAGAATTTATCCCCGTTATTACTAACCACAGGATGATTATTGTTATATCTTCTCATCACAAGCTTTTTAAGAAGGGTCAATAATCTCTCTGTGAGTTCATAAAATGCTCAAAAGCAAACCAGCAAAATTACTTCATATAAATCAGCCTGATGCAGATCAAATCACATTCCATCTCAGAGAGAGTACAAAACAATCCCACAACCTTTTGAAAGCTGTTTTAACGTAGACTCCTTCCAAGAACTTTAGAAGCAAGCATTCAAACAGTAATAGTCCATAGAACATCGTAAACAGCTTATTTTAGATAGAAATCACATCACCTCTAAAATAGGTTTCATGTGCTGACCAGCAATCAAACAGAGTGAACCAACTGAGTAACACTGTGGAAGTTTTCCCCTCTGGTTTCAGCTTTTCTTAGAGGATTAGGGTCTGGAAACTCAATTTGTTCTACTATTATATTATCTATAAAGGGTGGTCTCTTGCTAGTTGGCTCATCATCATGCCAAATCCTAGCACTTTAAAATACATCTATTTGGTATATAGAAGTTATTGGCCAAAAAAAAGAAAAGGAAACAATATCCACCTGGAATTAATAAAAGAAAAGTCGGGGTTTTTTACACCATTGTTACTTTCTTACCAAAAAAAGAGAAAAGTTTCAAATACTCTATATTATAAGAAGAATTTGCTTTATTGTAGTGTTGTGAAAAATCCATTAATCAAACTGAAAGGTAAAGAAATTGCATTTTTACGTTTGTAACGTTTTAATACGAGATTTGTCTATTAAGAAACATAGCCTAGGACACCATTTCTCAGAGACTGATCCTTCCCTAGGAACTCAGAAAACCTAGGTCTTAGTTCTGTGCCTGTCAAACTCCTTGAGTGACCTTGGACGAGCCTCGGTAATCTCTTACTAACTCATTTGAAAAGTGGAGATAATCGTAATTCCTTTGTCTTGTGTGTCTGACAATGTCTTTGGGAGCAGGGAATGTTCCAGACTGCGCTCATACTTCATGCAGCCCAGTGGCCTGTGATCTTAGCCTGTCCTTCCAGAGCCTTTCCTAACACGCACTCCCATTCCACACCTTTTTTACCAATTCCCTCTTTGTTTTGCAGGAGCTGGGAACTGTGCTAGGATGAAGAGCCAGTCTGTCTGCTGATCTCTGTGATTTGGTTCTGGCACTCCAGTAAGGCACTGTGCCATGCAGGGGAGGCAAAGCTACTGTGCTCAAATACAGGCTGACTAAGGCATAGGAGAAGCCTGGATAAGGAACCATCTTTGAAAAAGGAAGTTTTTCAAACTGTCTTTTCCTTATTTATCAACATTACTTCAAAGCATACTCAGCCAAGTTGGGACAATAATTCATGCTTCATAGATTTATGTAGTGTATTTTTGTTTTCAGTATTGTCTATGTCAGTAAAAAAGGAACTACCTGGATATTAAAAGTACTGCTTTAGTGACTGAATGGAAAAGGCAGAAAATGCCTCCCAGCCAGCTGGAAGTGCTGTCAGCTCTTTGAGCTGCAGAAATCTCTAAAAGCTACAACAAGTAGAGTGGGGGACTGAGAGCAAGCCTGGCTCGGTGAACAGAGGTGGGTGATACTCCCCCATGTGTTACACTTCACTCCTTTCCACCAAACCTAAGGATCCCCTAATCCCCCACTTCAGCCCACTGCTGTTCCCTGGACAGGCTCTTTTCTCTTGCTGCCCAGCCCCAGTGGCTGCATGGTCTGAGGCTCTGTGGAGGGAACTCCGTGAAGGAAAAACAAAGAGAAGACTGGTATAGCAGCTGTGGCCAGCATGAGAGTCCAGAGGGTGGAGGAGTGGACCTCCGACCAGTTTGGGTGGAGGAAATCAGGGTAGAGAAATTGGACTGAGAAGAGGAAAAGGTTTAGCTCTACTAGGGCATTCTGCTTGTGGAATCATGGCAAGGTGAGGTGCAAGCTGGCCCTATATATTTATGGCCCACATTCTTGGGCACGTCTATGCAGCATTTGCTTGTTCTGATGCTGTGCCATTAATTCTGGTTGGCAGTAGGAGGGAGAGAAAAACCTTAAAATAATTGCTATGAACATAATTTGCATTTACGAGATCACACACTAAAGGTTGTGCTGAGGTTTCCTGTAGAGATGCAGAGCAGAGAGCAGTAGTGTCCTTGCTCTCCACAGTTTTCCGCAGCACTCAACTGCTTCCTGCAGGCTAGAGCCAGGAATGAACACAGTTTTCAATATTTATATAATGCTTTTATTTCTCCTATATTTAGATACTGTTTTCATTTTGACTGACTTCTCCTGCAGCTGATTTTTAGAATTTGAGTGAAGAGCTAACAGCCACAGGGAGTGTGATGACTCAGTTTGTGGGGTCTGGCGGGATGCAGGATATGATATTCCCCATCCTCAGTGTGGCAGGCTGGTGAGATTTAGGTTCCACCAGTTGCCACTGGTAGACAGGGCAGCCACAGCCCCTTTGTGCCATTCGTGTATTTGGGACACCCCATACTTTGGGACACCCTATACTTTGGCACACATCTCTCCTTACAGCAGCACATCCATGAGCTGTTCCAGCTTGAAGAACAGGGTCCCAAGCTGACCGTGATATCCATACTTAATGTATTGCAGTCCCTGTGGGCAACTCTCCACACATCGTAGATGCTTTTGTCCCTTTGTTAATAAGTGTAATTAAACCTCAGCCCACTGCTTTGACACTCGCTGATCAGTTTTCACACACTTAGCCTGTTACATAGCGAAGTAACAATGCTGCTTCGTATTAAACCAGGGAGAGAGATCAGGAGGTAGAGCACCTTTCATTCCTACTTGGGTATGTTCTTAATGCAGTGATTTGTCATACCTAGGTGAGAAAACAAACACGAAACTGCCAAGTGTGTAATCCAAGTCCCAAAGCACTTGATGTGGAGACACCAATGCCATTTTTAAAGTTGGAGTGTGTCTTGTCTTGTGTGCCAAATGTAATACAGTGTACATTTTCCTACTCTGGCCAAATAAGAAATGCTTGAGGGAGTGCCTCTCTCACTACGGGCTGCCAGCACCAGGCACTGACTTACCAGTCCTGCAATCAGAGTTATGCTTTTGTGTTTCCAGGAGCAGATCCTGCCTTACTCTGTGAAAGGCCTTTTAACGTTGTCTGGCAAGGAGTGGAGTGCTGTGCCTAGAGCTCTACTGGTGCTCCTCACGTGCAGGGGATTTAAGAGAAACTCAGGGATAAAACCAAGTCACAAAGTTTTAGTTGTGCTGTGAAGACAAACTTCCCAAAACTCACAGTCACAGAGGTCGGTCTCATTTACACTGCTTTCATACTGATGTGTTGCACTTGACCTTCTACAGAGTGGGATCTGATTTGCACTAGCATGATGTGAGTATTAGACTTAGTGTTTGATTGACAAAAATATGACTAATGCCAATAGAAAAAGGAAGATCATATATTTGCTATCGCTTTGCAATAAATATCGATGAATATCGAACATATTTGAATTAATGTGCTGTCCTTTTACGAGGTTTCCATAAAAGTTAGGTATAGATGCAAGTGTGAATCAAACATCAGGACTCTGTAAAGAGTGAACAAAGCAGGGCATTGCTAATTACTACAAAAAGAAAAAAGTGTTCCGGATTATTGATCTGTTTCCTGTAACTAATTCAAGCAAAGGCATCACCTGAGCTCTGTTTTATCAACCATTGTTTGACTTTTCTGCTTTTCCCTGTCATTACGCTCTCTAACCTCATTCTCACACATCACAGATTTCCTAGGATATAGCATATTTGTCTAATCTTATATGAAGACTGAGAGTTTCCGGAAAAAAGGTTAAATCCAAGTGTGAGGGCAGTCTTGACTTTTTGCCCCTTTCGCCTCTGTGTTCTCCTTTCCCAGAAAGTAAGAGGCAGCAGATCTGTCTTGATGCACTCAGACCTTGCTTTAGTTTATTTCTGTCCATTTTAGGGGCCACATGAATCCAATCTTTCTTACTCATGATAATCAAGTAGAGAGTAAAGGGGATACAGAGAGGAAGCACCACTGGCCAAGAAATAGTCTGTTGAGTGCTTCAAGAAATACTCGCCTTAAAAGATCAGAAGAGAAAGGCAAGCATGAGTACCAAATAGTTTAATATAAAATTAGAAAAGAGGTATTTAAATTATGCTTCCTGTAATGCTCTGTAACAATACAGGAAGGAAATATTCCCTGCAATTTCAAGTATTTCCTCCCCTGTTGATCTTGTTCATGGGCTGCAGACATACAGGCATTTCTGAGTGGTGGAGCAGAACAGAAAAACATCCTTCTGTTAGTATCAGGACATGCCAATAACATTGAAGCCTTAAAAAAATCCAAGTGGAGACTTTGGTGGGCCCACCGATTACATCTATTGAGATGTCACACACTAAGTGTTAGAGCATGATCATGGAATTTAATATTCCTTGACTTTACACCACGTATTATGGGAATTAACATGGAATTAAAGCAGAGTGCTGACATCACGGCTATAAGATGCAAATATTAACTAGGAAAATGTAACTTCAACTGAATGGAATATTTTGAGCACTTCAGGCTTTTCAGGTACAGTAAGAGCAGAGGAGAACAGTCAAACTGTTGAAAATTTACAGCATATTATGCAATCTTCCTCTCCTAGAAATACCAGGAGAAAACCTGCTTCCTCCATATTTTGACATTCCTATAGCCTGTTCTGGCTATAATAAAACAAAAATTCAAGTAAAACACTTGAAATGTCTGAATTCCCTGAAACTACCATTCAACTTTCATACATGAGTGATTTGCAGCCAGAGATTTGATCCAATTTGTCTCCTATTTGAAATGCTTTCACCTCTGCCCATTTCCAGGAATTTTGGATATTGTCCTAGCACGGATGCCAAGTGGCAGATGGGTCTGCACTGTGATCAGGAGCAGGTGGAGTCCTATCCCAGCCCGTCTAGTTCATGCCGATGCCACTAGGAGGATGCAGCAGTGTGGACTTCAGCACAGGCTGTGCCTTGGATCCTGCATGTTGGCTTGGGTGTCCCATTGCTCTCCATGCCCTTCACTCTTGCTGGCACCAACTCTTGCTCCATAAAACCCAGCCTAGTTACACTGACACCTCTGCAATGCCAGCCCTGCATTTGCAGGGCAGTCCTAGAGGTGGCTACATCTCAGCTAGAGATCCCAGATTCCATAGGGAGTCTTTTTCTGAGACACCTGGAAAGAAACAAGGATGCAACTAGCAATTCTAGCCAGATGTGCTGCTGTTAGAGACTCTTCAGACAGCACTTGCTTTGCATGTAACTGCAGAATATTCTTATCCCACCCCCAAGAGATGATCAGCATTGTAGTATTATAGTACCAGACTCACCAGGAAAACACTCTGCAGATGCATGTCCACCTCGAGAATTCGCCGTCTACCTGGCCAGTAATGAATCTTAAATTTTCCCAAGATCATTGCTCATCACCTGAACAAGTACTGAAGAGTAAATGAAAATAGCCATCCCATGGAAAAAAAAAAAAAAAGAACGAAAGAAAAATCATTTAATGGCTGAAATAAAATGCCATCACTGCTGTGATAACAGAAGGTTTAAAGTACATTACTGTCACTTCTCTATACACTTGAGGGCTGGCTACTGGGTCAGGTGGTGCAGCAGTCCATGTAATCTCCTGAATGGAAAAAAATTAGGCTCAAAGTGCCAAATAGACGCCCACAACATAATATCAGGTAAAACAAACACATACCTCCTATCCCCCCTCACCAAATGTTAGAGAAATAGAGAGAAATTCCAGTCATTTCTCATTACTGTGAAGGTCAGCCTAGCTGGGAAAATTGTTTCTGCTTTACAATTCCCCAAACTGTAGAAAGCAGTTAGAGTTCTGGACAAAAACTAATGTTGCATTCAAAGGGAAAAGAGGCTGATATGGCATTGCTGCAGTAATAAGAGAATTTTTTACTCTTTCCACTTCCCTGTGAACCTAATCAACTGTGACATGAGAAAATATACTGGGCTCACCCAGCCAGAATCTGACTGCCACCTGAAAATGTCCTCAGTATTCCACTGTTTGGGAGTTTACAATGATCCTTCCGACATCAATTTTGTACATGTACATCAAAATGCCATTAGAAATGCTTACAAACACCTCCTGCTCACAGGCCTCCACTCAGACTCCAATCGAAGCCAGGCTGGAAAGACTCCCCAGTGGTTGACTAAAGGTTTCTTTCGATTACTCATATGAAAGCATTTGGTTATGGAAAGGCATCTTGGGGGAGCCTGGGGGATCTAAAGATCTCCCCCCTGACCTCCCTTGTAAGCGCACTTGAATGTCATTAGGAGCAATATATATTGAAGGTACTTTAAAACCTGCCTTTAACATTTAATTAATATCTGTTGACTTATCAGGTTTCCTCCTTCTCTTTGAGGTTCAACAAATAAGCCATACCTTCCCAGGGCTGCAAGTGTGTGGCAGGGAGCAGGAAGGTGGACTGAGAGGAGAGAATGAGAACTCCTGGTGCTTTTATCCTGCCACACTCCTGTTACATGGATGGGCACGTTCCTGCCTTCATACACATGAACCAATGTGTGCAAACACCTCGTACAGAATGCAGCCGTAAATTAATTTAGCCTTGATAAATGCTTGGCATATTTAATGCATTATTTAGTGCCACTTTTATTATTTCTCAGTGGTGAAAAGCTGAATAAATCTAATGCAACTGAACAAAATATTATCACGTTCTTCTTCTGTTCTAATATTTACAGGAAATATTACAAGTGTTTGACATATAAATTGAGCATTTGACTGACTTTAATAACCATGTGATCAATAAGAAGTGATATTTTTACAGCCTAAGTTCATTTTTTAAAGGGCCAGGGGTCACAGATCTTTATCAAAGCACTAAGGCTAAAAATTTATTTTCAGAACCTCTAATTCCCATTATTTTAAAGTCTGTATTGACCTAATACCATTAAAAGTCAAATTTTGCTCATAAAGTTTCAATCCTATTGGAGCTAGCGTTTAGATATTTAGGGATTTACTGTAGCTGTACTTTCTAGAAGAATTTCAACACTTCCTTATATTAGAATTAGTGTTGAGTGATAGGAATTCACTCCTTACCTACATTAAAGATTATTCTTTATCCTTGGAAGATACCAGTTATTTAAAAAAAATAATCCTGATCAACCTTCATCATACCTATGCTCCCTATGTCTCTTATACTTTTTTCTGTATCAGTCATCTTTCCTCCTCAAAGTAGCTTGGGAAACATCCCTTCAGTTTTCATGATTTCAAAATGAAAATCAGCCAGATACAATCCAAACACAGCCACCACAGGAACAGCAGCACTCATGCTGAAGTGGCAGCTCTCCCATCCAGACAACTTATAGAATATCATGTAACATATGCATTCACCCCCTCTTCTGAGAGAGAACAGAGGCAAACCAGGCTTAGCTTAGGGCTGGAATATCTGCAGAGCTCCCTGTGGCTCGCCTAGCACTCACAGGAATTGTTCATTAGGATCTGCAGCAGACAAATCTCGAACGGAACAGATGTGCTTATACATGGTGAGTTACAGGCTCACAACACTTCTCTGCTGCTGTTTGGAACTCTTTCCGTACTCAAAGTCCCCATGCACACTGGGACAAGTAGGAGGATAAGTTCTCTGTCTGGCCTGATGAGCAGTGAACTATTTATATTTCAAGATGGAAAAGTAAAAGCCCCCAAGCATGTATTATTCTGCCAAACCAGGGCACTCACAAGCATGTGGAGACCTTGGCTGAAGCCTCATGTCTGAATCAGGTGCAGTGAAAAGCTTGAACCTGAGGCTAAGACGCTATTTTATGAGATGATTTCATCAGAATAGATTAGCTTTTTAGTGAGTCTACAGTTCTTGACAAAAAATAATAAGAAGTCTTGAGCTGCCCAGCTGACAACAGAACGCCAGGTATTTTGCAAAGCAACCAGCTGTAGGAAAACGAGGGTGGTCATTGCCCTGGTGGTTACAAACCCCAGCTCTTGAAGCAAATCTCTGCTCAGTGCTGGACCCTCTGACTGGCATGACTGACGTTACCTGGCGGGGCAAAGCCTGATCTCTCAGCTCTCAGAAGTGGGAAGTGTCCTCTTCTTTCCTTTCCGTTCCTCAGATCACTACCCTTGTTTCTTAACATGCTGAGTCCCCCCATCAGAAATTTAAAAACGGCACCTCAATGTGATGTTTATATTCTACATCTGTATTAATTTCCAATGTTTTTTACAATTATTTTTTTCAAACAGGCCTATAAAAATGTCATGGAAAAATTTATTGCACTATTATTCTTTCTGCTGGAATTGAAACTTCTAAAAAGTGTTGGGCATTTTGATCGTGTTTAGTTTCTCCCTCCATAAACTCCCAAAGAAAGTGTTTTGGTAGTATTGAAATTTCTCAGTTTTAAGCTCTTTATTTTGAATCCCAAATGGTGTGGGCTGTCTGTGCATACAGTAAAGTAAAATGGATGAAATCAGACTTAAGAGTTTTATTTCATCCACGTACAGCTTTGTCAGTTGCCTTGTTTTTATTGTTTTCTTTTTCTGCTTTGAAGTCAAATATTTGTTGAGATGATGGAATATCCTTGGGTCTGATTTTTGCCTAATCCTTGTAATAAGACTTTCTCCTGTGAAGAAATTACAAAATCAAACAGAGCATGTCCAGGAAAAAAAAAAACAAACTGCAAATTTCAACAGCTATTGCTGAGATCAGGGGCAAGTCCTATCTGGAAAAAACAAAAAAGGCGTTTTTTTTGGACAGTCCTGGAAAACAGAGCAACACCTGGCTGGCCTTCAGACTTTCAAGTGAACTTGTGATCTTACTCTTTATAGGTTAGAGTAGAGGGTACTGTTAGCCTACATCATCAGATTCAGGCTTTCAAAACCACCCCCTGAAGATGAGTCTCGCGTGCTCTTACTGATCCATGAAGATAAACGGAGATGGTGCACACTAGTGCTGAGCATTCTTAAGCCCTGTTTATGTTGATGCTTGTCAAAAATTATAAAAGCCAGAGAGCTGGGAAATGTTTCCACATTTCACTGGGTGGTTTGAGGTTTCCTTGTAGGTTTTCCACGTAGATGAATACTAAGTCATGGTTACTATGAAATAAGCCGGTGGAACCTAGTGTAGAATGGCAGTAATGACTTTTTTCATAAGTAATAGCCACACCAAAGTAATTTCAGATATATATGCTGACACTTCTCACCACTATCCTCGTTTTTATTTTGTGAATAATTGCTCTTTCTATGTGCACCTTTTTCTGCTGACTTCATTTCCCCTTTAACCTGCAGAGCCCTCAGATAAATATCCCAGGGATATCCTTTCCCTGTTCTAAGACACCGGGTAGTTTAATGACTTGTGCAAGTGTCTGTTTCAGCCTTTAAATAATTTACATGTTACCATGTTTTGCTCAGAAAACTGTGGTAATGTCCCTTCTAGAAATAAGAGGTGAACCCTTCTTGTAACTTACCATTTATACAGCAATACAGGTAGAAAAAAAACAAACCAAAAAGGATTTATCCTGCTTGACAGGATTGCTATTCTTTGGGAGACAGAACTATCTCTGAAGAAGTAAAGAATTAGGGCCTTTTGCTAACAGGTGACCGAAAAACTTATTACTTATTACTACGGTTCAGCCAGTTATGTGTGAAAAACAAACAAACAAACAAATCTCAAAAGGCAGATTTTTCACCCCCCACCTCTCTTAGGTGTTTTGGGCTGCTCTTGTGACTTACAAGCAATAGGACACCCCAGGGCAAAGCACATGTGCAGTTGCCTTCAAAGCCCTTTATTCCTCTTTCATTTGCTCACTTGGGGTCTGGATAGAAATTTCCTGTGGGTCAGACCTGGCTCGCAGACCATCCGTTGCTTGGCTTTGATCTAAATGTGCTTTACTGCCCCTTCCACTTGCCTCCTTGCTGGGCCTCTGACTGACGGTCTAGACACAAAGTTTTGTATTTTTCCTACTATTTTCCTTAGTGTGTCTCTACCAAGGTAATTCTTAGTGTCATTACATTAATGTAAATATGAGTTGCTGAGAAGACTTACAAAGCACTTATTTTAAAGTTTCTTGATGCTGATATATGCTCATTTATACACACGCTATATTACACATTGAAGAGCTTATTAACTCGGATAAACACAGGCTATTGCAGGAAACAGGCTGGCTTGGTCTGAGCTTGCTCTGAATTTGGGCATTTGCAAATTGGCAGTTCCCTGTGGTAAAACCTGCAGACGCGAGCAAGACTCTTCTAAGAAATTCAGAGGCTGAAATCTGTATCTTTACTCCTTTGAGAGCTAAGTAATAATTTCCACAGTTCACATCAATGGGAGTGACTCAAACCTTCTGAAAATTAGATCAATGCTTATTCAAGGGACTAACATTAAGACTTTTGCAGGGTATTATTTAATTTTAACTTGTCTACACTCCTTTAGTCCAAAGACAAATAGAATATAATTATCCTAGGACAGGAAAAATTTGATAATGGTGTAGGCAGCCTTACATTCAACAATCCCTGTTGCCACTTTCCCCCAATAACTCCGTCAGTGACACACTCCTGTGTCTTTCAGTCATAAAAAAGTGAGATGAAAATTATCCCAAAAAGTGAATGTGCGAGGAAACAACAGGAGGTCCACACCGACACCAGGGATGCCATGGCCCACAGCACAGGTGCTAAAGCACAGGTAGTCACTGTCTCTCCATTACGGCCACTGGGTTTAAGCCTCTTTTCACAGATGTTTTAAATTAGCTTCAACTATTGTATGATCAGGCTTGATTAAGAGATGGTTTCTCTTGGACCTCAGCAGGCTGAGCAGTGCCAGCTCTGGGAACAGCATACTGAAAAGGAGATGAATAGGAATGGGAACACATTTAATACTTCATTTCTAGCATTTCCTCATTCTCCTCGGCCCTTGATGTAGCCAAATACCTTAACATCCACTCCTGAACAAGATTTAGGCTACAATAACACAACACAAAGATGTTGTGATGAGCATATTTAACCAGTGCAATATTTTACCATAAACTTAAAGCACTTCCCCAAGGTGATACAGACACTAAATCAACCCACTACAACAATACAGTGGTTCCGAGGGTTAATTTCTGTGTATATATAAGGCCTCCATAAATACTTTACTAAGCCTTTGTTTCATGGCATGGATTTAAGCTTGAGAAGCCTCCCTCTGTTTTTGAAAAATTAAAGCAAACACTTCGAAAAAGAAAAAGAAAAAGAAAGTGTAACACACGTGTAGACCATTCCAGCTCTGCCTCTCCAGCCCCGGGAGTTGTTCTTACACGTTTGTAGTTAAGTGTGTTTGTACCTCTCGCCTGCTTCCACTGCCTGCGCATTACTGGCATTGCTACAGGTTGAGGCTGAGTTCTAAAGCTCTTTCTATCACTAGTGAGTGCTTGTTTTCAACATTTTAAAGTGAAGATGTGAACAAACCTTTGAAAAGTGACTGAATATTTCAATGCCAATATATTTTGCATGTAAAATATAAAAATCTCTGCGTGTTGCATTTGAAATCTGATAAATATTTATTATCAATGCTGTTTGCTTTTAATCTGTTCAGGATATCATTCCTTCAGCTCCTTAGTACTTAAACAAAAATGGCATTTACATTACAATATTGCTTGCCAACAATCTCATTTTCTGGTTTAGTCAGCAGCCTTCATGCTTGATTAGTCTTTAATTATACAAATACCTACATATTAAAAAAGTTTTCTTTTTTCCATACTTTGAGCATGTAATTATTTTCTCTTGCATGCAATAACCTTTAATTTTAGGATTAAGCAACTGATTCTCTTTAGTATGGATGGATTTTTTCAAGTGTTAAAGCAAATTTGGTTATTGTATTACGAGCAGGAAAATTAACTTTAGGAAAACCTTTCATTAGTGCATTTGATAGCACAGTGAACAGCTGACAGAAACTTCAAAATATTCAATATACTTGGAAACAAAATAGATAACAATTCTGTGTCCTCTGAAGTCAACAGCAACACTACTCTGAATGCAGCAGGAGAGTGACTGGGGCTGTGAGATCCCTCCTTTGAATGTTCCCTGCTTTTGTAGCATTAGTGTTACAGCAGTACCAAGGAGCCCAGTGCAAGATCAAGGCCTCATTGCATTATACCAAAAGACTGTAAAGTTTTCAGTATGAAGTGATCAAACAATGGTGGAAGATTCAACAAAAGGAAGAGAAAGACAAAGTGACATCCCAGACAGTGACAAACCTGGGACTGCAGTCTGGTGCTCCTCACTCCAACAAGGCATTTACTAGAGCATTTTGCTTCCTGATGCAAATTATTTGTCAAAAGAGAATTCAGCAAGCAAAGGCATGACTTGATGATGAGATTAGAGCTAAATATGCAGATTTTATGTGGCAGTAAAAGAATTCCCTCCCCTCCTTTTGCTGCAGTTTTCACTCACGAGAGCTTGGACTGCCAAATTTGGGTCTACAGGACTGACATATGTTGTCTCTATACCTGCTTGTACATTTGAAGTACCGGTGATTTCCCCCTAGACATACTCTTTGAATGTCTATGGGGAAAACATCAAGGATTTTTAGAATGGCTTGCTTTTCTCAAGTTCTGTTTATTTTTATATTTGTTTTACATGAACTGAAAATTCTGTCAGACACATTTTGATTGCATGGAGAACACGTTTCAGAGTCAGAAGACAGCTAAAATAAAGCAAACAAGGAGGCTGCAATTCTATAAAGTTGGGGAGGGAGACAAGGGGGAAACCTTCATAGTGGCATATTGAGCTTGCTCCTGTCTCATTTGAGAGCTGAGAAACCCTCTGCCAACTCCCCTAGTAGTGGAGTTAGGTCTTATTACAAAGTGAAAACTTGCAGACTGAAGTAGGATGGAAATGCACACAGCATCTTATTCTCGAGTGGTGATCAGGGATAAAGTTCCAGCCTTTCACAATGCTAATACTGGGGGTTTTTATCTGTCTCTCCCAGTAGAAAAGGCACAGTGACAAAGACATTTTTTTTCTCCCAGCATTTTCCTTCTCCTCCCTGTCCCTGAGGAACTGTACGCTGATGGAAACTGCATCCTCACATGAATCCTGGCAATGAGACTGACTTCTCCTAGACCCTGATCCCAGCAGAGCCCAAGCCTTCACCATCTGCCCCAGCTATCTTCTGTCCTGTTCCAGCCTCCAGCCCAAAGGGGTAGCACTGCCCAAACCAGGATGAGAGCAACAAGAGACAGAGACAGCGCTCCAGCTGGGGCTGCCTGTCCAGCAGCTGAAAGCAGGGCTGTAAGGTCACTATGCTAATAATTTTTATATCACGTGTTATCACATTCATTAACAATCATCTTCTGATACCAATTTACTGGCAATCTCTAGCAGAGGGATCTGTTCTGTAATGTGACTGGGCCCATCCTTTGGGATTTTCTTTATAGCAGCAGCATTTTTGCCAAGAGAACTGGGATCCTCCCAGGTCTGGCTGCTTCTCCTGTGCTTTTGAAAAGTACGTATTTCTTAACAGTTACACAAAGACATCGCATCAGCGATTGCTGCTTTAAAGAACCTCAGCTCCCTTAAGAACCAACATGCACTGCCATAATTCCTTCAGTAAAAGGATGATCCTAGCAATATCTGATGTGCTGTTCTCATACATCACTTTTTCTCTTCTGGAAACTCAGCTCTGCCTTCCAGTCTGCTCCACAAACATAACCCAGCTTGGTTCTCCAGCTAGAATCCTCACAGGATGTTGGGTCATGTCTAAGCTAGCCAAAATAAGTCAGGTTCCTGTCCTGTGGGAAATTATCTGAAATTATCTTAGTTTATCACGTCATTTCTGATGTAAATGAAGATGAAAGATGGAATATGGAAATGTTTCAGCAAACAAAAGCTTGCATTTGAAAATGATTTGATTTTAGTAAATTTCAAATCATCACCGTGAGTTAAAATATTTTCAATTTCCTTTGTTAAACCACCATTTTTTTTGCAATTTGATATAACAGATTTTATATATATATATATATATATATATATATATATATATAAAGCTGATTCTAAACAAAGACTATCCTCAGTTCTTTCAATTTCCCAGGTCTAAACCAGAAAATTAAAATGGAATTTTGGGCAGGGGAGAAACCAACTTTATAGAATCACATCATTGCTGGAAAAGAAAAATTACACAAAATATTCCAGAGTAGCCTAAGGTATTACAGTATCAAAATAAAACCTGGGTGTCTTTCCGAGGTAAGTCCTTTTTGTCCTGGGAATCATAGTGCTCATCTATACCATTTCGTGTTCTTTACTTCATTTCCTTTCTCAGCTGGTGGCAAACTTCATTTCTTGGCTGTGTCCTGGATCAGCAGCAAAAACTCCAGTGGTGTTATAAGACAAGTTGTCCTAAAAATCCTTCAAGCCTTGCTGGTGGAACAAACACTTGGAGACTTGTAGAAGGCTTCTATTTCAGATGAAAATATTATGATGGGTCCCTTAAGACCCACAAGGCATCACTTTCTAACAGGGGCTCAATCAGTATTTTTTTTTTTTAAAGTAGACTGTAATATAGAATAAGTAATTTAAAAATAAATTTTAGAATCATCACACCTATAAAATATCAGGTCTGATTGTTTATTTCCTGCCTGCTAGAAAGGGCAGGTGATGCTATGTGCCCATTTGCTTAAATGATCCTAATTTCCTCATACCCTGCCCCACTAGGAGCTCTTAGAAAGAACCATTTTCTGACTGTGCCTGAGGTGGTAACCTCTGTCTTTTTTAATTTTCCAGTTTCCACATAATTAATTGTTGATTACCTGAAACAAAAGCAGAAGGTTGGTGGAGAAAGGCAAAAGATGAAACAAGAAGGATTTGGAAAGCTCACGTTTGCAGTGTAACCTCCTCGATAAAAGGACATTTTTCCTTTTGCCTAAATTGTTCCTAGTTGCAGCTCTGGGGTCAGAGTAAGCCGAGAGAATGAATGAAACAAGGCTCCTGATGGGCTGCCCGAAGCTGCCTGGTGTTACGGATCAGCGTAAACCCAGCTCTCTTCCCTCTGCCCGGGCCGATGTAACTCACTGGAGTGGCAAATTACATCAGACCTACAGCTGTAACCCGACATTATGATTAATTTGATCAGTAATTTCTCCTGTTTTTCATTTTAATCGGTGTGACTATTCTGCTGTGGCAGGTCTTTCAGATCTAATTAAGATAAATTTCAGAGTAAAAGACTTGGCAGAATTCTCGAGTCAAATCCGAGCGTCAAGTGTGAAGACCTGCAGCACCAGTCAATCACTTTGCAGCGAGGACGGCAGGCTGGAACTCAGCAATCAGCCCATTAACACTTAAGCAAATTTCATAATCTCCACGCCTGTGCTTAGTTACTCTCTCTAAACATCCTGGCTGCCATTAAAAAAGTATTACTTTTTTTAAACACCTGCATGAGCTAAAACCACCCAGGGAATGCACAAGTAGACACTCGGCGAAATCTCAGCACCACTGAGAAAAAAGAATTAATTTTAAAATTTGAAACACTATTTAGAGTGTGTGTTTTTTGGTGGTTTTTATTTTGTTTGTTTCATTTGGTTGGTTGGTTGGTTTGGGGTTTTTTTGTTGTTTTTTTTTGGTTGGTTGTTTTTTTGTTTGGTTTGGTTGGGGTTGTTTCGTGTGTGGGTTTTTGGTTTTTTTCTGGCAGTATCTGGGAGCTGAGAAACCTCTTTTAGGCGGTTTTTAATGATAAAGCATCGGGCTACATCACTTGCAGGATATTGCTCCTTGGACTCAACAAGCCCTGAGCCCACCAGGTTCCCAGGGTTCACTCAGACCACCTGCTTCGAAGTAGAAGAATTTTTTCCTTATGGAACTAGAAACCTGTGATGACTTGCAATTTTTTTTCTTTATTACAAAGCCATGAGGGGTATGAAAAATAGGGAGAAATAAAATAATGCTTTGGGATATTCTCTAGTTTCTTTAAAATTTTTTGGAAATTGGAGTGAAAAAAGAAATTAAGATAAATGGATGCCAACAGAACAGATCCACTTGATTTATAAGAGTATCTGAGGGGCTGTGTCTACTTTTTCTGTCCTTAAGGTCCCCAAGGGTCCTACTTTCTGTCTAGAGAGGCTTTGGAAAGAGAAGACTTTATGGGATATGGATCCTTTCCCAAATTTGTTCTGGGAGGATGTTATTTATTTATTTTCCCATTTATTAAATACTTCAGTTGCTTTAGGGAGTTTATTAAATGCTCCCATTTCAGAAGCCAGAGCTTGCTGGGCAAACATCTCCACATTCCTCACCTTCAGAGAATCCTCTAGCAAATGGTTTCCTTTATTAGCCTCAGCGTCTGCCCCTTGGGTGCTAATAATGCCAGTTGTTTTGTTGGAAGATTAATTTCCTTTGCTTTAAATGTGAGTCAGACACCAGTACTCCTTGTGCTTCTGTAAATAGCAACACCTGCAGAGTATATTTGGATGGACCAGGCTGCCAGTGCTCCAACTGAGAGGAAGTTTCCTCAGGGAATGGAAAGACTTGCTTATAAAGTCTCTTTGAGAACGCCTAAACATCTCAGCTCTGTTTAAATGCAGTACTCAGCAGCTTTACAGGCTGAAGGCCCAATGCCTCAAAGACCCCAAAAAGCAGTGAGCTACTGGGAGAAGGAACAATGCTGAGGAGAAGATCTGAAATCCTGCTCAGCCTTACTCACAGCTGAAACCAGCCTGAAACTAGTGGAAATGACACCCATGTGTCTCCAGGGAGACAAAGAGACTAGATGAGCTCAAACGAGCTGGCCATAGCAGGACAACAGCTGGCAGAGACACCCGAGTGTCCAGCCAGGACAAAATGCCATGTTGCCACGGCAGAGCAGCCCAGCTGGTGGGAGACCCAGGAAGGATGAGTATGCTCATGGAAGTGCCAGAATAGGTGAGAGGAGAAGAAGAAAGGAGGCCTTGGAGACCCTGAAACTCAAACCCAACAATTTCTCGGGCAAAGTTCGAATTTGTGAACAGTAATGTCTGTGTGGTTCACAGAATTACTGAAGTGACAAAAAGAAGAGCCCCAGACCAAAAGGAGAGTTCCTGAATCACGACAGCTTTTGCAATAGGTAATAAACGTGTGCATATGTAAAACATTAGTACCATGACTTTCCAGGCACACAAGTACTTGCTTGTTCTGCTCATGAAATCACCTTTATCAACCCACAAAAATCTTTACAATACACAGAAATCCCAAACTACCATTAGAACAAGGTGTTCAAATCTTTCTGGACCTGTTTGAAATGAACAGAGGATGAAATAAGGAAAATATTCTCCACAGATCACCCAGCTCAACTCCATTTAACCGACTGCAGGGGAGTCTCCATGCTGTTAGTTCAGAGCTGAGACCAAGGTCTGGCCAGCACCTTCTGGAGACCCACCTAAGATCAACACTTCAACTGGCTCACTCTAAGCAGGGTGTGGGCACGAACCTTCCATCTGTATCACCTGTCACCTCATGATGTGGATTATTTCACTTGCTATTGATACCAAAAATTAGGAAACTTTGGACAATGGATTCCAAGCACTGCATTGGCTCACCATTTATAAAGTGTCAGATTGATTACCAGGTAACTGGGGGACAGATTCGGTCAGTCAGACCTTGCACAGCATCATTTGCAGAAGAAGGTTAGACAATTCTAGCAAAACAAGCAAACAAAAACCCCTCAGCTCAGTGGGATTACTGGTGTCATAATTTTGATCAAGTTTTCTTGATCTCAGGATTCAATAAGCATGAGAAAAACGTTACAGGTCTTGGATGTGAACAGACCACGAGTACAGTCCTTGCAAACGTCCCCCAAATGCCTTCTTCAAACCAACAGAAACTTGGTTGCTACTTCTGTATCTTAAATACATGTAAATATGTCAGGGTTTCAATAAACACTGAGATTTCTTCAAAGCTGATTTTTCCTTAAAGAGAAGCTAAGAAGTGAATGATGCTGGGGGGAAAAGGAAGGGGCAGTTTGGTTTTTATGACTATTGGAGACTCAGATATCTGTGTACATATTCTCCCTCATTTGCAGCTGAGTGTTTCAGCCTCTCTGCTTTTCTTTCCTCCTTTGTTATAAAAGTGTTGAGTTTCCAAATACATTATTTAAGATTAGTATGAAAATTTAATCTAAAGGAGGTTCTGGTTCTGCTATCCTAGACTTTGCTGTTACTTGGAAGGTTTTTGTGCTGTTGTCATCTCCTCACTTCCCTTCTTCCCTCTTTTTATTGTTATTTTTCCTCTCACTCATCATCTTCCGTCAGGTGCAGTTATTGTAGGGAGGCTTCCATGACAAAAGGGACTCTTCAGGAAATAGTTCTGAAGACGGTCAGAATAATTTTACAGTACGAAAATCTCTGGGGATTTTCCTGTTTGTCTGTTCCTGTTCACACACAAACAGAGCAGTGGAAATCATTGAGAATTCCTCTTTCCTATGGTGTAGCTCTCCCTTTGCAGGTCTGAATGTGCGAGCATTCATCTTATCCCCATCTCTAAACCATACTGTGAGTGTCAGCACCAGAAGCTAACCTTGTTTTGGAGCCAGTTAAATATATGATGCTGATACAAAGTGCCTTATTCTGGTAGTAAAGCAGAATTAATTGGCTACTTAGTGCTAGGCTCATCTGACTTTATGCAGCATATAATCGAGTTCCTATGAATCCAGAGATTTAATTGAACGGAAACATTGTAAGAGGTACTAACCATCCTTTGAAGCTGCAACAGGCTGACCACTGAAAAACCCATATATTTTTTCCCTATAATAGCACCAAACATTCACAGGTGAAGCATACTTGGAGAAGTGTATTTTCCCACAAGTAAAGGCTTCAAAGTCCTCAACTTTACAACATGAAATAGGCTGTCTTTCACCTCTCAATTCCTTTGTCTCACTCAATTGGCACAATGAAAGAAGTCAGACTATCATCATCTCCCTTTTCCCATTTTAAAATGATGGGATTAAACACTTCCATCCTCTGCCTGACTCACCACTTCCTGAAATAGAGCTCAGCTTTGGAAAATTCTTCTCTGGTTTTTGTCTTCTGCAAATAAGTGATGACCCTGGTTCTGTGGTGTTTTGCTTTTACCAGTGGAAATCTGGAGCATCATCACTAATGCCAGCAAAGAACTCACGTCCAGGAATCTAAAGTGAGCTTTTACATCTTTCTACGCAATCACTTGAAGACTCCCTAAAAAAACCACCTTTGTAACAACAGTCCAGCCCACTGAACCATGTAAAGAACAGTGACAAAATTAGAGCAGGGTATTACAGAATAATCTGACAAGAGTAATTCTGAGACTTTTAGCTGGTGTACACTGCACTGGATTATTAATTTCTGATCAGCTAGCAAAGTACCTCGCCCAAGTATACCTAAGCAAGTCACTTTCATTTAATTTGCCTTCTGAAGAACATGACAGCATCTGTACACTTGGAGATGTAATTGCTGTTATCCTTCAGAGTTTTTTGAAACAAACACAATCATCCTCCTGAATTACTGACTTTCCATGACAATTTTTTGAGGTTGCATTTTTTTAAACTAATATCTTTCAGACAGATCCTGAATAATGTAAGAGGATAAAGCCCACAAAAAAATCAAGAATTCAGAAATGAAATTTTAGCTGTCAAACTTAGTTGTTCTTTATTCCCTTAATATTCTTCAAACAAACCCCACTTCACTCTAGTTCATAAAGAACATTGCCTTAGAGACCAGAATATCTCTGAATTTTGTTCTAGGCTGATTTTTAAGTTAGAGCATTGAAGATTAAAACCAATCCACATTCTAAGCAGCTATTATGAGGAACTGCTGCCAAACGTGTGCTCCCTTTTCTTTTTTTTTTTTAATGTTTGTGTGGAAGGAAATGATTTCAGATGCAATCCTCAAGATAGATCTGCAGGGGTAAAACAGCCTTTCTCTGTGGGATTTAGAATGGAAAGACAAATTTCATGGAGGAGATCTTGCCACTGCTCTGATTTAGAGAAGTACCCAGACAACCATATATAAAGTGCAACAGCATGGAAATATTTCTGAGTGTCACTTGTTTGCATATTAAAGTGTCTCAGCATTCCTGGCAATATGACAGAGCATTCTTCAAGTTCTTGATTATTTCTTAGGGAAGTTCAAAAAGTATTACACTTGCTGTGGGAATGGTGTCTTGCATTAAATCTGATCCTCATCCCTAAAAAGTTCCGGGGACAGCATTTGAACTAAGGCTCCCTCAGAATACTTGGTTCCCTCCTTTTTGCTTCTGCTGGCTCTGCCACATCCACACTTCCCTCAGAAGGGCAGCTGTGAGCTACAGAGGGAGGTATGCCAGGTGCCTGTGTGGGAACACTGGCACCCACCATGCAAGGTTTTGCTGACCTCCTCTGTACTTCTGCAAGCCAGAGGTGGCCCGGGGAGCCAACAGTGCAAAGTGCTCCTACTGCCCTGTGTGTCACAGGTGACAGGTGGGAACACTCAGACTCAGGGGAGATCTACGCTGGGACCAGAGGCTATATCAGAGCTGAGACTTCAGATTCACTGTTAGTACAACCCTCTCGGGGTATGTTGTCTAGATAATCACATTTCCTCCCTACCCCAACTGTAATTTATGTGTGCATTTGCTTTGTAAAACTTAATGACTTTTGAAGCACAGTATTTAACAGGCACTAAATGTGTGTGTGCACAAGTGTATACAGTTAGTGTGCATACATTACAGCCATACCAAGACAATAAAATGTAACAGAAGCTCCTCTGAAAATATTTGTGTCTCTGTATGTCAATAATCTGCATATAAAGGAGTCCCAGAGCACTCACTAGCATGACAGACTGGGCATTAAGTGATGCATAAGTAGCCCTTAAGACAATACACAGAGAAGCTTTAGAAACATTATTCTCTACTCTAAGAAAAAGCTCAGCAAGCAAGGACACATCTCTTGCAGACTTTTAAGTCTATTATATAAACCATTTAAAAAAATCAGATTTGATGCAATTTAGTTGAAGCTCAAATTAATGCAGGTTTCACTGGCCACACAGCATACACAGCTTCTTGTAAACCAATCCCCTTAATTGTCTAAAAAAGGATTGTTTAATTATTAAGCTAATGCACTTTTATTTCTGCAGGAAATGGAGCCAAATCCATCAGTGTGGATAAAACATTTAAAGTGGTGTCTTAAAATTTAGAGAATAAAATGAATAGAGACTTTGCTGGTTTCTAAATGCAGTTCCACTGCCTGGTGAATGAGACTCCAATCAGTTCACACCCTACCCTGGTGTTCAGGATCACACTTATGGGCACAGTCAAAGCTGCTCTTGCACAATGACACATGACCCAGCTCTAAGAACGTAGGACCCACTGGATCAGAGGCACTGCTGTTTCTGCTCAGCAGTTCCAGGATGGACAGAGCAGCAGTATGGGTGCCATAGCTGGTGGCCTATTTAAAAAATATCCATGTCATTGGAGTGAGCATCTGCCAAAGGTACTAAGTGGCATCCTCAGCTCTGGAGCCTACACTGAGAATCTTAGTAGAAGTATTTGATTTTTAGAAGGATAAAAATTAGGACTGTGATTTCAAGAGGAGGGATAACCCATCCATCCCTTGCACGTGCCCACCAGCAGAAGCTCTGTTGCTTTCAGGGACAGTCAGGATCATCTGCTAATGAACAGCTAATATTGTTGTCCTCTTAAGTTATCATCAAGGGCAACTGCTGGGCAAATGCAATTTGTGAATGTCACATGATGAATATGTGGAAAAAATTGGAGTGTTTTCTATGGGTTTTACCAAATGGACTTTAAAGAGCAAAAGACACATACTCTTCAGAAAACAACAACCTAGAACCATCAAGAGCTATGATTTTCTGGCTTATCAGGCCTTTGAGCTGTTCTAAACTGGATGCCTGTGAGGATTAAGAAATACAAGGTGGAATTTCTCAGCCTGTGTGGTCCAAAGGCATAACCTCCACTTGATTTCCCCTTGCAGTGAAAGAGAATGCGCTTGCTGTTGGACCATTAGAGATTTTTATGGAGTGTCCTACCTGCAATGGATTTGGCGAAGTAAGAGGAGATGGAAGGCCATGCCCTGGTGACTGGCTGGGTTTCTGAGGGGAGCTGGAGGACTGTGGGGCTGCAGGTGGCTGGCTCTGGCTCTGGGACTGCGTTTGGTTCTGCTGCGGGGCTGCTGCTGGCTGTGGCTGTGACTGCTGGGGCTGCTGCGCTGGCTGTGGAGTCTGTGCCTGCTGGCCCTGCTGCTGCTGCTGGCTTTGCTGCTGCTGCTGCTGCTGCTGCTGCTGCTGCTGCTGCTGTTGGTGCTGGAGCTGCTGAAGATGCTGAAGCTGTTGAAGCTGGGAGTTCAGGGATGAGGTAGCTGTGAATGGAAGAGAGGGAAGGGAGTTATGCAAGTTTCAGTGACACCTACTGTGTTAAAGATATCCTGGCTTAAATTCTGGTTCTCTTACTCTGGGGGGCATACTGCTCACTGAGGACAGCCGGCCTCACACTTCAGGATGTGGCAGGAAATTGTTCCCATCAATAACAGCCTGTGGTTCTGCCAATATAGTTCTGTGACAAGAGCTGGACTTCACTGGTGGCAATGAAAGCAAACCTTCGAAAGGGTTCCAGGTCTGCCCACAGGATGGGGATCAGAGCTGACCAGCAGTCTGCTCAGACAAGCTTACCAGTGAAACCAGTGGGAATATTACCTGCCTAGAGAAGAGATGAGCCAGTTGTCACTGTACACAGTACAGTAAGAACTCATAAGATGAACTGGTGCTGTTACATAAAGGAGGAGAAAGCCATAGTTGTAAAATAAAGGATGCTCTGAAAAGTGCTTTGTCATGTCATTATACAGCAGGTATCAGGAAATAAAACATTCAGCTGTGAAATTTCTTGTGCAATGCCTGGGTAGCAAAAATACCCAATGAAATGTATGTGTCTCTGAAATAAGACCTGCTTACATCTAAAAGCTATGCATTCCTTCCTGTGGCTTGCACTGCTCACTTACTCCTGGTGGTAAAGGTCTGTCATGTTTTGCTAGCATGTGCTCCAAATACAAAGCTTGGAAACGAGTGGCTCACATCAACCTGCTGGCACAGAGGAGCAAACCTGATTTCCCAGAGACACTTTTGAATTGACTGGGGCATTCATTAAATTTGGGAAGGCAGGAAGTGTGTCATAGGGATGTCACCCAGGAAGAACAGCTTTAAGCAGCAGCCAGAGCATGACAGAAGCCTGATGCTTTCTGGGGTTATGCCCTGAATAAGTCACCTGAGTTTCCAGCCTTCCCCTCTTTAATCAACATCTTATGGGTTGTGTTAGTTAGCTGTGAGATCCCAAGTGGAATAGCTTGCAAGGTCACTACACTATTTTTCATTCTGCATACTGCTTTGCCAATACCACCCTGTATTCAAACTTCCATCCATAGAAGCCAAAGTAAACTGGGAATGAATCAAATTTGTTGTTTCTAAAACAGCATTCAGATTTCATGGCCGGAAACTCTGTTCAAGTAGTTTGTGGGCTGGCAGATAAAGCCAAGTTGTCTCCACTTTCTTTTCATGTCGACATCCCTATTTCAGCTTTCTAGATGTCTATGCCCTGGGGTTGAACCTCAGGTCTTGGTACAACTTGTGAAATCAATGAGCCATAAACTAGAATAAGCAAAAGAAAACAGAAAAGAAAATGGAGAAGGTTGAAGCCGAATGGGTAAGCCAGAAAAGGTTGTATGAAGGAAAAGTGTAAGGCTTGAGAGGAGGAGCTGTTGGTTATCCATTCCTATACTCATAGCAGCTCTAAATTTTCTTTCAATAGATGTGGGAATCAAACTACAAATATGCCTTTACAAGAATTATAGCCTTGTGTATGTGACTTCAACAAAGAACCTGAATAATGCAGAGAAGGAGGTCTGGTAACACCAATATATCCCCATCAGGAAAGCTACTCACAGAAGTTTTGTGTTTCAACATAAAACAGAGTGACCATCAGATTAAAAACGTGCATGGACTCTCACACAAAAGAAATCACTCTGGAGAAGTTAAGGGTGCCCTCCCATCAATTTCCTGATGAGATTTTGTACCTAAGTGCCCCAAAGCCAAGAGGGTAGTCAATGGAAACATAATCTAAGGTATAAGAAGGCGTGTACAAGAAAGTAACCGCATAGACAAATATTAACCACAGCATGAACCATCTCAGATGGCAAGGAAAACTATTCACCAGTTCTATCTCTAGGTAAATACACAGAGGCAGAAAGACCCTTCCCATTCCCATGAGGAAAAAAGAATGTCTAGAGCAGCTCTTTATCTTGTGCACGCCGTTTCCTCACCTGTGATAGCTTAGCAGACTGCATGAGCTATTGCTAACCAGAACCAAGACTTCAAACACAACAGACCCTTACTGCATCCACAGACCCCAACAGAGAAATGAATTAAATGACATCTCACAGAAGCATAACTTCTAATCCACACGGCCCATGGAAAGGAACGAGAGCTGGTTTTATATCCTAGGAGCACAAATGGACTGGTGAGAGAAAACCTTCTCATCTAGGAGTAGAAAAGCTTTGCCTTCAGTCCTGCTCAATACTCGAATGTTGGTGAGTGCAGGAATATTGATATCTCTACTATTCACTTTTGTACTGGAAATGAAGACACTCTTGCTGGGGTGGAAGGTACTCCCTGAAGGAAAATCTTGTTCATGGAGAAAAGTTACTTCATGGAAAATTTCCAAGTTCATTTCCAGCAACTGGAAAAAATTATTCAAACCACTTCTTGTGTTTTCAAATAATTCCTTTAAAAAGCCTCTCCAAAGCTTATCATCAAGCTGATCTTTAAATTGCATTGAAGTGGCTTAGTGAGATGTGATTGTTTAACATGCTGTTGCTAAACAAACAGATAAGGAGTTGGAAGAAGGCCTGTTAGGTCAGGAAAGGCGTTCTCAAAGCCACACAGTGGGTGTACTGCAAAGGTGGATTTAGGGCTCTGGACCATGCCAGCAGCCTGGTGTTCATGCTGCTGGATTGCACTGCCTCTCACAATGCCTGTGCTCTCCACAGCAGGGCTTGTGTCATATTATTGTTTGCAATCAAATCCAATCCAGCTCCCTGAGCTTGCTTGCATAGCTCATCCATTATAAATCGTATACCTGTCTAGCATTTGTCACTTCCAGCAGAGCTTGGACTCTGATGGAATTTCAGGTGGTACAACAATGCTGTGTCTGCATGTATAAAAGATAACATGCACTGTCTCCCTCACAGGAATCTTTTTTATGACTTACTGGCTAACAGCCAGGTAAAACTTTGGCATATTCAAGTGACAAGTGCCTACTTTCTTTCAGAATTGCATTCAAGAATTAAAAAGGCTTGCAAAGAATTGAAGAAAGTTCTTTCAGTCGTTAGAAAAGTAAACATAAAGTACAACACTTTAAAAGGGAAACAATTAACTAAAAATACAGGCAAGCTATGAAAAAACAGGGAAAATCCACAAAAGCTGCAAGACATTTCAACACTCCTTAAGAGAAATGCATGTTGAATATATGGTAGGTGTGTATACCGGGTATCCAAGAAGACAAGTAAGAAGAACTAATACCTTCAAAGAAACAACAGCACGAGGGGTTTTCAAACCTGAGGTTTTCAAACTAGAATTCAACTAGAATTTCTTTGTTGCTGCAGTGCCATGGCAAACTTCCCACGGGATCACCCCATGGTTTATGATCCTACTTTAAGCAGATTATGCTTAGTCAAAGTATCAAAGCATTTACGTTAGAATAAGAGATATGGAGTTAAGAGGTGCAAATGGATGGTGAAGAGACAGCAAAAGCAAACTTTCTGATCTCCTGGGTCATCTACTTCTACACCTGTCACAGCCCTCAGGCTACTTAAAGAATTAGGGAAAGGTATGACCTAAGGAATGGGCTCTTCCTTGACTTCCTTTGGCAGGTACTTTAGGCACAATGGTGCCATGCATTTACAATATTTACACAAAATGTGCTGTTGCATATTTTGTTTCTCTGCTGGTTGCCTGCACCGGAAATTTAACCGAAACTAAAATGGTCCCTGTCAAGCAGAATGTTGCAATGGGAAAAATTCACCTCTGACGCAGCCATGGGAAGAACCAGTCTGATCCATAACGAGGGAATGACTGAGCCTTTGTCTTAGTGGGAAAACTGAAAAGGCTCTGTCTTCTATTCCCAATCCTGATTGTATCAACTGAAAGCAGTAGCAATTGCCTGCTGCCTCTGGCTAACATATTATGACACAAGTATGGAATATCCCTGGTTATATTTTAAATAAATACATACACTTTACGGTTTAATCACAATTCTCCAAAAAGCAAGGAACATAAGTAGGCCCACAAATGTTTATATAATGAAAACAATTTAAAATTAGGACTCTTTTTTTCACCCCTCCTTCGCAATATAAACTCAGATTCTTAAGACCTCTACTATGCTTGGCAGAAGATCAAATTAATGTTCAGGGATTCGATTTGTATCTAGAATCCACTCTTGTGAATAAGCTTCACATAATGTCTGATTTATTTCATTAATGTTTTGTGCATGTTTGGTTCCGCGTAAAGAGGGAGAAGGAGGCAGGAGGAATAAGAAGCAATTTTAGCTTACAAACTGTTGTGCTGCTCCAGCCTCTATCCTCCTATTTACATAATTGCATAGTTGTTCCTCAGTGCCTTGGTACAATGTACAATGGACTAAAAAGAAGAAAATCACACATTAAACCTTTCCCTATTTGACTGAGCACAGAACTTGACTCTTGCCATTTCAAGGGCTTAATGCCTTTTTCCACTTCCCCAGTAATGGAGAATGGATTTGCATTGCCTTAAACTGAAAAGTGTAACTAACTTCAGATCTGGGCTTGCGTCTGAACTGACACGGCCTGCTTTTTTTTTCCACCCTGTTGTTTCTCTTCTAATGAGGTTTATGCCTTTCTTTTCTTTGAAACAGATTTCTAAAGATTGAATACACACGCTGAACAACCTCATGCAAGCCCATGTTTACATTCTCTCCCTCCTGGGTAATGAGGGGTAGGTTAGCCAAATACCCAAAGTGTCTTCACATATGCTCGAATTTTCTTTTTGAGAGAAAAAATAGGAGTTCTTTTGAATATATTTAACATCTTCTTTGTGAAAGAAAAATCCCTGAAGGGTTGGACTTGTGGCTGAAGAGGTTAGTAATGGGATACAGAACATATTTTTAAATCACTGGTTCAAACCCAGCCTGGGTCAATATAAGGAATTGCACTATAATGGTGCTTTGGCCTGTTTTCTACCTTATAAAAGAAGTATTAAACATATAGAAATTGTATTCACACACAGATACCGACACAGAGCCTGCATTGGAAGAAGTTTGTCACCCAGTCAAGGTAATAAACTGATGGTCTCTCAATACCTAATGAGGAAGACCATAAAGACTTTGGCCTTGGATGGCATCAACTGACATCTTCACTTGCCTTTCAGCAGAGAAGACAGACAGAGTCAGGAGACCATGTCATCTCCTCGTTCCTAAAGCTGACCCCTCAGGGTTGCAGCTGCAGAACACAGATGGGTTATGGGGAGAAACCTGCATTGCCAATACTCCCCCAGACCTATCCTGCAGATGAACAGAGGGCTTCACTTTCTTTGTCTTATCCAGCATCTTTCACGAGCACTAAATTCACTTTAAAGAATGTAGGCAGTAAAAAGGAAGTATTACAAAGAAAACCATCATAATTTATACGGTGCCTGTGGTGTCTCCACATTTTGATGAATACTGGAATTTCCCTGAAAAATGATCCACTGCATTAAATAAATCTGACACCTTTTTTTTTTCCTTGCCAAACCTTAAAATGCACAATAATGCCCTAAAATCTTAAGGGAAAAAAAAAAAAAGAAGAAAAGGTTGTTCTAGGTAGAGAGCTTGACTAAGTATCAGGGCAAGTATATTTGGAATAATTCCCATTTTAAGATAATCTAGGGGCTATTTTCCTCTAGTTTATGACAACACTCTGTGAGTAAAGTTCCCTGAGTGTATTGTAAAAATTGCATTAACCTATTTAAAATGCCCAAAGGCAAGAACAAGCTGGAGAAATTAGACTTTAATAAGCCATTTGCTTTCTCAGTTCAAATGGGACCTTAGGTTTCATATTGTACAAATGGCTGAAACATTAACTGGAGTCAGGGTATCATCAGGACACAGGGGATCAATCAGAGTTGTCTTAGGACTCTCATGCAAAGACAGGCAATTAAACATGGTATGACAGCACTGTAAGTGTTTGAATGCCAGAGTCTGTGTGTCAAGCAAGCAATACGTAGATCTGGTAAATCCCTAATTTTACCAGCCAGATTTTTTTTGGTGAAAACCTGACTCTCTCAGAGATCAGGGGTACGAGCTTAACATGAAGTCCTTATGTCAGATAAAAGCACTTTTCTAATAAGAGAGTTCAGAATTGGTCTCTGATTGCCTAAGAACAGAATAGTGTTAGAATAGTGCATCCATTTGAGTGGCATGGTATTCCCATAGAATGCATTCCCATATCAGATAGAGCCCATAACAATGTCCTATGGACCAGAATTTAAGATAACCCCTGATTTCTTGGGAAAAATTCTTCAGGATTCCTTTGAAAGAAACTAATTTACAGGGGAAAAATTATCATCTAAAACCCAACAGAACCCAATGTAAGATTTCACAGCCGAGGGGATATGACAGGGAGCAGATGAATGGCACAAAAAATTAAGTTTGAAACAACAGTCTGCTGACTCAGAGAACAATGACCATGACTTATAATGGACATCAGACAAAGTCTGGGCGCTCTCTGCACATACAACCTTTAATGAGAGGAACTGCAGCTTGTTTTTGCTCTTCCTTGACTCTTTCAGGTGCTCTAACATTGAACCATAACTCCAATGGCACTTACACAGACTAAGAGTCTGACAGAGTCTGACACACCTCGAAGTAGCAATACCTGTGGAAACAAGCAGTGCAACACCATGCAGCCCCAGGAGCCTCAGAAAGGTTGTCCAGAGTCCTGTCCTGCAGTTCAGAGTCACAGATCCCCATCTACCAGGTGCCATTTCTCCTGGCAAGGTGGCTCTGTGAGGTTCTGGGGCGAAGTCTTGTCAAGAGGAGCCTGTTGAACTGCCTAGTAGCTTCAAAGAGTGATTTTGCACTCTTTCAGAAAACAGATCCACAGTTGCATCTTCTATAATTGGTTATGGCAAACGGCTCTTCTGACAAAGAAATATTTATCTAGGTATAGCTTCAGCAATGGTTCTTTGAAGATCAGGAATTATAAGAAGTCCCTTCAAAGAGTCTTTGAAGTGAGTCATGTTTCCTTAACTAAAAGTGAAGTTACTGTAAGTGAAATGCATTGCGTGTTTTGTGCGTGCATGTGTTTGGGTGCTGTTTTTGTTTGGTTGGTTGGGGTTTTTCTTAACAATGCAACTGAATAGTGGATCAAAGTGTTGGCAGTTTAAAAGGTTGGTCTGCATGCTGAGCTTGTGAAAGTGTCCTGAGAATGGCAAAGGACAATGTCACATCCCCTCAGGCTCAACCGAAGGAAGCGACAGAGGCTACTGTGCCCAGTAGGTGACTTGGTGTGACTGGTTGCTTTCATCTCTCACAGTCTCACTCATTTTTCACTTCCAGTCTTTTCTGAAGGCTGGTAGACTAGAGACTTTCCTATTAAGAACTCCAAGATTTAGGCAGCTGTAAATTCTGTGCCCAGTGCATGAATTCCAGCCAGAAAAGTTAGCTGCACAGCAGTGAGAAGAGGCCACGGAATGACTCAGGGAACAGTACACTATAAAGGAGAAAGGGAAACAAATGCAGCTCAGCCCACTTCTTTTCTTTACAATCAGTAAAACTACAACAGCTAGTACAGGAACCAGGTGCAAAAGCAGCAGTTCTACCTTGCTGAACACAAATTCTCTGGTGGAGCAGTGACTTGGGCTTCAACCTTGTTAAGAGGCCCTGGTTTTCTAAGTATAGTCTTGAACTTCTGCTTTTACCAGGACATGAAAAATTAAAAATGGTAGCAACAGGTTGAAAAGTGCGAGGGAGAGAAAAAAGCAAAACAAAACACGTGGCTGCAATGCTCTTAGTCCCTGGTAGGGACTGAAAGCCATTCCTCACCAGCTGGGACACACGTGCAGGACCATTTTGAGCATGGCATTCTTCATCAGGCACCGGAGAATAAAAATGGACTGGAAAACATCCTCTGAGTAATACGAGGTACTGTTTCATAGCCGTGGTGCAGAAACAACCTCGAGCACAGCTCCACGGGGTGTGAGGAGGTGCTGTGCCAGGGGCTGTGATGTCAGGACGGGAGCTAAAGACGGAGGTGTTCTTTCTTCAGACAAGGGATCAATGTCTCTCTAGACTGTGCAACTCCCTCCACATGAGAAATTGTGGAAGAGCTGGGAAGTGAACTTTAATTTGATAATCTGTCATACCACAAGCCATTCCTGAACGCATGTACCACGAGCAAGGTACGTTTGCCTGCTGTTGACTCACCGTAGCTCTACTTTGCTGTCTTTAAGAATCTGCCTTGATTTTTATGATACGCTATGTGTAGATAAGAACACTGTACTTAGTTGTGTGCATTTCAAAACATACTCCAAACAAACCAGCTGTTTTCTCTTTGCAATATTTAAGCTGACTTTAGGTCAGCTTGGGGTGATATGCCTGTATTCCTCTTTTCTTTTTTAGTTTATTTTACTTACAGAGAGGTTCAAAGCAAAGTTAAACAGCTGTTCTGGACTGTGCAGTTGGTCATTTGCTATGGGAGGACTGACTGCTGAGTTTTAATTTGCAGTAAAATGAGGGTGGCTGAATATCACACTTCTTTCCTGTCTCTATAGCTCACCAGCCACAAGCTGCTGCTTCAGACGCTTATCCTGGCTTGGCTGGGCTCAGTATCTCACAGTGAATTAGCTGCCTTTTGGATGCTCGTGTGCTCCCACCCACCCGATTTCCTGCTCACTGTTGAAATAAACAACCTGGCTATCCACAAACTGCTCATCAGTACAGAATCTTTGTGGGAGATTAGGGGAGAAGATTTTATAGTCACTGCTGAAGTCAGTGATGCTGCTGTGTTGGGATGAGCTCCAGCACAGCTGAGAAGGGCCGGGCAGTCCCGAGGAGCAGCTGCATTGCAGTGCCCGCTCAGTGCGCTGTCCAAGAGCATACCGGGAAACCCCACGCTTCGGATGTTTCATACATTTATATACACTGAAAAATAGCAGGCCTTCGAACAACCTCCCTTTAGATCTTACTTTGGCTATTAAGCAGCTTCTCCAAGGTTAATTATTTTGCATTTGAAAGGAATGCATGGCAATTAATGAAAGAACTTGCACTTAAATAATGTATTTACTTACATGGAGCAGTAGTCTCCAGTTACAGAAAAATCTGAAAGGACAAATTTACAGTTGGCAAAACCCCTTCTTAGCAATAATGCACCATTTATGTACACATATTCAGTCAGAACAGAATAGTGCTGCCCTTTTGATGCAGTAACTAGTACCTTATTACCCTTATCAATGAAAATACTTGTTTTTTTCAGACACGGTAATGGAAGAAAAGCTGAATTTGATTGCTAATCAGTGATTCTCCCAAAAAACTAACAGGAAGCTAGTCTTCACCTTCCTTAAGGCAATATTATGCTTATTCGAATATTCAGGATAATGAAATATTTTAAATAAGGGTTTAGGTCTCATCAGCGGCATGATAGCTATGCCAGACCTGAATGACACCACAACACATTGCCAATGCATTAAAGCTGTTATCAATATTAAATACACCTGCTGTTAATGTTATCCTTCTAAGAATTATAACAGAGGCCTCTAGAACTTGCTCTAAAAATACAGAAAATTCATAAGAGAATGTATCCTAATAGGCATATTTTATTCATCCTACACAAACGTACTGGCAATGATGTATTTAGGTTGTGTGAAGTTTCCAAAAACCAACTATCATCTTCTCTTAAAATTTCCTCCTGTTTCATTTAACCTTTCCATAAAATAAAGCAAAAGTTAAATTTTAAGTGTGGAGACTTCAGAAAATTGCCATGATAATGAAAATATCGATCATCATGTGAAACTGATTGCTAATGTGCAGCTATAGATAATGATGTTTGGTGGGGAGGGAGGGCAAGAGGAGAGAATTTGCTGCTCAAAAATTTCCATGCTTTGGAAATGAGTGAATTTCTCATCCTCCTGTGGCACCCACTGACAGGTACTTCTGAAAATAATACACCAACACTGGGCAAACATCATTGCTAGATCCTCTGCACTGACTCTAGCGTCAATTAATTGGAGATAAGCTTGTTTCAAAATAGTGTATTTAAATGCAAAGTCTGGGCCACTCAACAGCACAAACAAAAGAAACACATGTCAGTGCTGATACAAGATCTAGGTTTTGGCTTAAATTGACTTCTGATTTAAAAAGTTAGTGGAAAAAATGCTTCTCGAGTGGGATGAACTTTCTATCATGGCAACTCTGAGAACAAAAGTTGGCACAGTTAGTGCACATGGAAATATGAAACCACTACTTTAGATTTATTTTGCCAAGTTTTAACTAAGTAGATACAAAAAAACTGTTCCTTTCATTTTCAGTGCCAGGGATTTTGTCTTTACTCTGTTGATTTTAATAGCTCGCTCAGAAGCTTGGAAATGAATGTTTCTTCCATCATCAATTTAAAACTTTTCCATTTGCCAACTATAAATGTTGTTTTCTACTGTGTGTTTTCAATGAAGCTGAAATGAAAACGCTTTGATTTTCCATCCAAGTGCCAGGGAGCATGGGGCAAACTATTCTTTCATCTCCATCCCTGAGACAGAGCCAGGTCCAGCACCATGTGGCCGCAACACCCCTCCATTCTTTCCCTCTTTCCCACAGTCTCCAAAAAGAAGGCAATATTTGGACTCATGTTAGTCTAAAGACTACCTGGAAAGACCAGCTCTACAGAGGTCCTCCAGCATTCTGCAGGGGGTGGCAATTCCAATGGCCATCCTATCCAGTGGTTCAAATACTGTCCTTCTCATACAGAGCCTTCTCTTTGTGCAGATTTGGCCCCAACAGCTTCTTTTCTTGCCCGGCCATAGACATTTACTTCTCTACAGCTTATGGAACTGTGATGGTACTCCAGCAATCCTCACCTTTGAAGAGGGAACTGAAGCAAATGCAAATTTGCCTCATCATTATTCTCAGAAAATATTAGTCATGTGATTATGGGCAAAAGCAGTTGTGTAAATTCCTGCCTTTATTTTTTCAGGAATGTCCAGGCATGGTTTTTTGCCAATAGCTACCCAATCATTAGACTCTCGAGAGCTGCCTCAGAAAACCATCTAAAAAGACCCATAAGTGAAGGCAAGTGTTCTGTAGGCAATCACCCAGCACAAGACACTTCTGTAGGAGCTTTGCAGAATACACTGCTGACCATTTTGTGTATTTGGATTATGGACCACATAGATTTCCAATTCACAAAGAAACTAATGCCAGGAAAGCATCTTATGCTTTAAAGTTTTGCACTGGAAAATTAAAAGGGGAAGCCAAGAACATAAGACCTCTGACAGTACCAACAAAACCAGAAGTAATTTTGTTTGTTGTTTTTTTTTTAAATTTTTTGTAAGCAGTGGTATTTTTAAATAGATTAATTCTCACATTCCTTAATTATCTTACACAGTGTTACATGTCTGACCTCACACCTCTGACTTCACGCAAAAATAGTGCCAAGAGCTTTGCTGATCACAACACATCCACAAAACAGATAAGCTTTAGATATCTGCACAGTTCCATCATTTTTCCCAGCTGCAGCTGGGATTGGCTTCTTTGTTGGGCGCTGTCTGGTGGGTGCCTTGCAAACCTGCAGCTCCCTTGGCCGAGCGGGCTGGGCTTGCCCTCTGCCAGGAGCGCAGCCAAAGACACGGCCCCGGGGAGACCATGGGCAAACGTGGGATGTGGGAATGAATGCAGAGCACAGGCCACAGAGCAGCTCTGCTGCTGAAATTCAGGAGAGCGCCACCGGCTCACACGCTGATCTGCAACTTTAATCCTCCCACGGAACACTTTAATCAGAAACCACTTTCATAATTTGTAAACACAGCCAAATGTTTGATTCCAGGCTGTTTAAGTGATCAAACCTCTGGGTGGAAAATAAATAACAATCAAGCCATCAAACAAAGAAAGCAGTTATAAATAATTAAACGTGCTGCACTGACACATACTATTCCCATCTGGATGTTGTGCTTCCGGGATATAAAGCACAGTTTTATTAATTAGGAAAAAAAAATTTAAAAATATCCTGTATGACAGAACAAGTCAGAGCAGAAACAGGGACTGAGGAGTGACAGTGTTACAGGTGAAGATGAGCACCTGGGAACCCACTGGCCCTATTTCTGAACCCACTGTACCTGCACCACCCTGGGCACAGCAGTTCATTTCCCTCCCTCACTTTCCCGTTCTATAAAAGAAAAAGAGGGATAATAAACTTCACTTCTCTCACCACAGGAAGATAAATTAGTGAAGTACAGCAACGTGTGCTAAAAATCCTCAAAAAGAAGAGGGTCAAAGACAGACAAAATTTTATTTCCCCATGGAAAAGTTCGTTATCGAGCTACCACCTATATTGTGGTAATGGGAGATGGATGGTTTAGAAGCACCCATTTATTTTCTTTTTTCCTACTTTTTGATAATGTCTGGGTAAAGCTTTTATTCCCAACAGCTCATACAACTTTTTGAGATCTTCAACAATTGGGATGTCTCTTAAGATGAACTCTCAGCTTAGGCCCACTTTAGGCACTTGTCTCACACCAGATTTAAAGGATGCCTCAGAATGAAAAACAATCCCAGGTTTTCTGGAAGACTAGTACTTAGATTTACTTAGATTTCATTGCACACCACAAGAGCACCTCTACAACCAGAGACTCACTGATGGAACTACCTAAAGTAAACTAGCTAATAGCAATTAAAACAATCCAAAAGAAAATTTCACCAGCAAGACACCACAGGTAATAAAGTGATTCCTCCAGTGCAGTAAGATAAGGCCAAAGAAACAGGAGGATGACGAAAGAAAATAAAGAAAGGAAAAAAGAATTCAAGGGTGATAACTATAGGACCCCAGTGGGCTTGTTATATGAATAGACTGCAGGCAACCACATCCTGCTGCTGTGATGCTTCATAAATTCTGTCATCTTGTTAAGAGGCTGAAGACTACTGACCTCACTTCCTCTGCTAATAACACTGTGCTGCTTTGTGCCCAGACTTTTATGGTGCTTACGGAATTTGAACCATTGTATGAGCCTCCTTCCTTCCTACACCAGTGATTATTACCTCCCAAATTACAGAAGAACAAATGGAAAATGGAGACTCCTCTCCCTCTTTCGTGCAACAGTCCCTTCTTTCCCTCTTCCTAACCCCTTGGAAAATATTTCTCAGGCTCTCAGGACCAGCGATGCTAAGGCTTCCTTGGTTTTGTTTCTGAATATGTTACAAGTAACCATAGTAATAAACCAAGACATCTGAGTAGATTTTATGATGTTCTCATATAGGTGTGACATTTATATGTTCCAGAAAGACCTCCATGCAGTATAAAGCCTGTGCAGGCAATATTCAGCCATTCTGTCCACTGAGAGCACAGAGCAAGTGTCAGAGGGCCAAAGAGAGAAGAGCCACATGGGTGTTTTGGAGATACTCTCCAAAGCCTACACAGGCTGTGTACTCAAAGGCTCTCCTTACTGCAGTTCAACACAGCAGAAAGCAACTACTGCTCTTTGCAAAATGTGCAAAGGCAGCTGAGACCAGGTCCAGCCCAGTGGCTGCAGCCAGTCATGATCATAAAATCCAGAGAAAGGCAGGCCTGGGACTTGTCCTGCCTGTGTTTTGCATCATTTTTTTCCCAGTCTAAAAAGTCACAAGACAAATCAAGGCAGCAATTCCTTCTTTGCACATGACAGGGCAGAAATGTGTTCACACCATAAAAACTGTCCGTCAGTTGCTACAGTTCTGAGTGTTCACTCCACGTGAGTGTGTACCAAGGATGTGCCTTTAAAATTTTACAGATCAATTATTATTTCCTTCGCCTGTGAGACTGGCACCTCCACAGTAATCGCTGGCACTGGGGCAAAAAACCAAACAACCCTCCGAGACTCCTCCTTTTCCCTCAGACATCCTCTTGTCCTAAAAAGCTAAAGCCCTCCAATGGTGACCTCTTGCAGCTACTGAGCTACATTACACATGCCCTTGCTGAGGAGCCTTACCTTTGGTATCTCAAAGCAAACACACTGCAAATAAAAATACACAAATCAACACCGCTGATGAGGGCAGTGAGACCAGATTCTCCTCTGAGTTTCACAGAGCAATGAGGGCAGTGTCACTGAATTTGCACTGCTGAAACCATGAGGAAAATGCAGCCTTCACTCACTCAGTTCTGAGAGCTTTATGTCTGGTGGGTACTTCCCCTCTTGCTTCAGCTGTGCCACTAACACTGCTCAGCACTTGCTTTGCCACCCTCAAGAGATAACTCAGCAGATGTCCACTGTCTAGACTTGCTGTCCTTCCCAATAATGAGGGTATGCAAATTCTTGATAGAGCATGGAGCAATAGAACTTGAAATAAAGCAGTNCAGAATAGTGAAAATCCAGAGTCAAATGTGAGTGGCACAGCTATAATTCTTTATGAAGCAGCAGGTAAGATTGATTGTCAGGGGTCAAAAGGCTAGGTCAAACTCTGCTCATTCGTCAGCTGAATGTCATTTCTGTTTTCCCTGTCACCAGATAGCTTTAAAAAAAATTGCAACTCCTTCCTCATTATCTGGGACTTGGCTCCCTTCCTGCCATCCAGTATTAATGAAACTGTGCTTCAAGCCTGGCCTTCATCTTTGAGGTTCTTCTTCATGTATTTCTTCCCTTTCTTGAGTACTACAGAGCGAGGACAATTTTAAAGATCACTTCCTCAAACAGAGTAGTTGGGAAATCGCCACTACAGCGAGAATGATTTGAAAACATACCTGCAGTGTAAATGTCTGAATGAACAAAAGCATAATTAAATCATAGCAGGTCCAAAGTCCACACAACAATGTAATTGAATCATGGATAAATCTATGCACCTCATATGGAATCTTTANCCTCTTGCAGCTACTGAGCTACATTACACATGCCCTTGCTGAGGAGCCTTACCTTTGGTATCTCAAAGCAAACACACTGCAAATAAAAATACACAAATCAACACCGCTGATGAGGGCAGTGAGACCAGATTCTCCTCTGAGTTTCACAGAGCAATGAGGGCAGTGTCACTGAATTTGCACTGCTGAAACCATGAGGAAAATGCAGCCTTCACTCACTCAGTTCTGAGAGCTTTATGTCTGGTGGGTACTTCCCCTCTTGCTTCAGCTGTGCCACTAACACTGCTCAGCACTTGCTTTGCCACCCTCAAGAGATAACTCAGCAGATGTCCACTGTCTAGACTTGCTGTCCTTCCCAATAATGAGGGTATGCAAATTCTTGATAGAGCATGGAGCAATAGAACTTGAAATAAAGCAGTAAAAACCAAACAAAAAACACCCCCCATAACACTAACAAGTACAAAAATCCTTGTTCCTTGCTGCCTTTCTCGTAGCTTCTGCATGGGATCAGATTTCATCTTTACTGTATTGTCACTCTTGCTAAGCAAAGGAGGCTCATATTTAACAATTCCATTATCTTCTTCTCTACATTACGTAAGGCCACATTAGCAGCCTGCTGAGTGTTCTCGGGCAGACCCAACCTGTCCTTCCCTGCACAGTCCAGGGACTGACATTCCATAATGGCCCTGTGGAGCATTAGGTACCACCACCAGCTGCTCCAAATGGCTCTCAGTGCCAGGGACAGTGCACCGTGCACAGGGNACAAAAGCATAATTAAATCATAGCAGGTCCAAAGTCCACACAACAATGTAATTGAATCATGGATAAATCTATGCACCTCATATGGAATCTTTAAAAAAACCTACATGAATATTTTGAAATCATTTATGGGCGGGGGGGAAAATCCCACCTTTTTTATTATAATTACAAGCTATGCACCACTGGAATAATGTTAATATTGAAATCCATTGATTTACTGTGAATATGATTTATATATACCTAATTCAGACATAAACACGGCCAATAATTCCCTTAAAAAGAATAAAACACCTAAATTAATTGAAGTTAAAATGCACTTCTGCGGTAAAGTTCCAGATGGCTTGAAATGGGTTGCCACTTCAAGTCAGCAGTTGGTTACCCAAAGGATGCTATTTCATGTCAAAGGTAAGTTTGGTGCAGTTATCCTCTTGTGAATTTATATAAAGGCAACACTCTTGTGCTTATGCAGTGCTTTTCACAAAGGGATCTCAGGGTAAACTGCACAAATAATTAAACCTCATCTAAAGCCTATCCCTGTGAGGACTGCCTGTGTTCACAGGAACACAACCAGGAACCCTTCGGTGACAAAATGAGAGGATTTACTAAATTAATTCCCATTAAACACAGTGCTGCACAGGATGATTTAAGGATGTTGACTGATTGACATAATACCTCCTTTTAGCTAGAAGAATGACCTTTTAAAATATTTATAATCACTCTCGGGCATGAACATCCTGAAATCCTGTGCTAAATCTGCATAGAATAACATTTCACACAAGTCTAATTTCCCTGCACAGGCAACTGTGGGGACTTCAATGAAACTATCTGTGTGAATGGCATCTCAGATGGGAAATTCAAAAATGTTCCACCAAAAAGAATCAGTTTGAACTGTGAAGAGAAGATAAAAACAAATGACAGCTCAAAAGAAAAAGAAAAGGCTCTGATCTCAAAATGTTTGGTGCACTGTCCATCTGCAGCTTGGGAGAGCTATTTCAAGGCTGCAGGAACACAAGTCAGTCTCTGCTTGCAACCACAGACAGAAGATAAAACCCATTTTGAACATCCAGAATTCAGCTCACAGGGTAGTGAATCACATAATTATTTAAAATAAAGACAAGAGGTTTACAAACTGACAGTGATTAGTTAATCCAAACCTGGAGAGTATTCTGGAGCCGGTGGTGGAGTTTAGGACAAAACCGTTCTAGAGACTCCTGACATTTTTTGACCTGAATGGATTTTAAGGGCCTGCAAAATATGATGTGCTTTCAAAATGTTAGCCAAAATGACTTGGTTTTGATAAAATTAGAGGAAATTTCAACAAGACAGAAGAACAAAAGTGAATGGAGGTTAGGAGGAAGACCATTCTTATTACAAAGCTAAGTTTTCCCTAAGGATGCTTCTTTACCCCAAAGTTTCAGCAGCAACAAAATTTGAATTTTGAACTGTGAGATCAGGTGAGAATGGCAACAGCTAAAATTTGCCATTAAAATCATCTTTCCTAGAGCTGTGTGTTTGAGTGAACATTGCTTTTCCAGCCGTGTTGCAGTGTGGGCATTGCCCTGCACGTGTGTCAATTCAAAACACTGAGTGCTCCACGTCACTCGTGTGGGAAGCAGAGCTGCAGGATGGGTCCCAGTGCATGGATAAAAGTAATTGTAAAACAGAGTTGGGCTCTGTCTAGGAGAGCCTCTTTTCATTATGTAAAATGACTGATTATGAGCTCCCAGCTGGGTTTTGCATGGGGCCTTGTTCACTGAAATATTAATAGATGACATTTAGCTAAACACTACAAGAGCACCATGATACTGTGCTGAGAACTGTCACCATAAACACATTTTACTTCCTCCAGTGAATACTAATTCTGCAGTGCTTTCACCCGAGAAGCTCCAGCCTTCCCTGCTACCCACAGCTCTTGGAAATTACACAGCTCTTTCTTTCTTTTCCCCTTTTTCTCCCCATACCTAGGACAGAGACTGACTGAGGAGGCATGAGCCCTGCTCCGTCTCTCGGGTGGGAGTGGAGAGCGTGGCGAAGTCTCTGTGGATAGAAACAGGCAGCTTCCTTCAATAATCTGGAAGCAGCACAGATTGTCAAGCACTACAGCCAGGTGTGGTGAAACACAGTTCCAGCTCCGTAACTGCGTTACTGCCCCAGGGAAGCTGAGGAATATTTGTTAATTGCAGAGAACCCAACAATAAATGCTACATTTTTAGTGCAGAAGACAGGGTGGTAGCTGAGCCTTCGCACCGGCTGGAAGTCAGCCAGCTCACCTACAGGACACTGTGCTCCTTCATGCACTGCCCTGCCCCTTTGCTCTCTCCTTTCTCAAAAAATTACCTTTTCCATTTTCTTTTGTTTATGTTTCCCCCTGTTTCCTCTCATTCTGTGACTCCTTGGGGCTCTGTGTATGGATTTGCTGCTGACCATCGGACAGCATCTTTACAATCCTCATGGCATGAAACTGAGCCATGTAAGTGAAAAGCAGTTGAATTCCTCTCAATTTTGGCAACATCAGTTTGAAAGCTGTCCACTGAGTTGAATTTTGTTTTTAAATTCTATACTCTTTTCCATGTTACTGAGGGCTTCACTTTTACAGGGAGACAATGAGCTCAATTTCACTCTCATCTGCCTGAGGACTCTTCCGTGGTTTTTGATCTTTCAGTTGTTGTTTAATTGTATACAGAAGGAGAAAATAGCAGTAAGTGCTCTATTCATGGATCGGGTACTAGAAGCACTTTGTTCTCACTATTGCTTTAATCAGATACTAGTGATGTTTCTACTCCAGGTTTCCCTACCTGCCTGGTTCTTACGTGTTATTTTTAACACTGATGTCCGTGTAACTTAAAAACATTTCTAAGCAGCCTTTTCCTCGCAGAAATTTGTCCTCTCACCTCCACTTTCTTCCTTTTGCTATTTTCTGCAGTATTATGATCAGCTGCAAATAGCTTTGCTGTTGTGGCAGGAACACTTCTCGGACTGACCTCGTTCCTGTGCTTAGCTGTGTGTCACTTCTGCAGTTTGCAGATCCGCACAATACAAAATACCACCACTTTTCCCTGTCATCAGAGTCCTATGCCAAGCCTGTTTCCTAAGTGTTTTCACCCCACCTGCATATGGCATTCTGTCTCATATCCAACCCTACTTCCTAACTCACCTGTGATGTGGTTTTCCGGTTTCAGAATTTTTGAGGTTTTGAGCCTCAATGTATTGACATTTCTATTTTTTTCTGGCTCTGTATTCAGTTCTTTGAGGGTTATATTTTCTTCATGAAATTTACATTAACTTGCCACTCCAGAATTTTTACAGCTGACCCTGATCCTGCCTTTATGTCCCCTGTCTAATGTCCCGTGATGAACCCCAGCTTTAAGGTGAAACAGCATAAAATGACATACATGTTCTGATCATGCTGTTTTATCTCTTCCAGTACCTCACTTCCTTTTGTGACTGTGCTCTAGGAGTTCTCAAGCCAGTCCTAAAATCCTACATCATGAATTAGGTAAATTAATCACAAACTGGATTTTTCTGGAAAATATCAAGGAACCAACAAGCACGGACTTTGCAAGACAGAAGGACAGGCTCTAGGAGGCTGTAGTGAGAGCCCTGAAAACAAACATGCTGTGAGCAGCAAGCAATATAGGGCTTGTTTGGCACCAAAAGAGGCCAGAATTATGGGAACCCCACAAAATGAGCTTTGATAGCAATACTGTCCCTGAAAATGAAGTATTCAACAGATTGTCTCTAAGCTTGACTTTGGCAAAAGCTCAGTACAGACAACCAAGAGCTGGCAAACTCAGAGCTCCTCCCCTGCTTCACAGCAAGAATCAGCACACAAAAGGGAAAAGACCAAAAACACAAACAAGGGTTCCTTCCATTCAACTTATTGCTGCCCTAAGATTTTTTTTCTGTCTGTGACTTCTACCTATGTGTGGGAGAAGAAGCAGAATGTGAGGAAATGAGGGGCAGAGGACTGTGGTAATCGCTCCATTGCATCCTAACATCAGTTGGTAGCACTGAATTGAGGGATGTCTAAATACTCAAACCATAAACCAGGTGATGCAATTATCACTTGAACATAATTCCTATTCACTGAAGGAAATTTGCCTGAGTAGGGACTGTAAAAACTTACAAGCTTCCCTTGTTACAAGATTATTCTTTATGCCTCACATGTATCATGAGCAGCTGGGGCAGACAACTACATAAAAAATCATTTAGGGAAAGACCATGGACAGATATGATTTCTTCCAGTTGGGATGTAGGGCTTTATAAGAACTTTAATCAGAAAGCTGTGAATTGTATGAATTTGTCGCTTTCATTTTAACATTAAATGGAGATTTAATGTGACTACTTTCATTTGTCACAAATGCACATAAGCAAGGCCGAAGGACTCATAGGCAGAGACCCGAAATAGATTTCTTCAACAGGAAGCTTTGCATTCTTGCAGGCGTAGCAATACCACTATTTTAAGAAAAGAGGATCAAATTAAATGTTTACTGCTGCAACAGCGCTGCCAACAGTGTCAGTAAATTCATGAGCAGTTTATAATTTTGACTGTCTTCCAGACAGTGGGTCATATGTGCATTAAAGTAGTCATAATAACCCGCCAGTAAAAATTTCCTGCAGCACATTCATAGGAAAAAATGTTTGCAAGTTCAGCAGCTCACGCACTGGCAGAACAGTTTCTCCTACAGAGTGGTACAGCCAACCCCTCCAAAACATAATTTCATTTTCATCTGACAGAATTTCAGGATTTTTTTCTTAAATTTCCAGAATTCCCCAAAAGCCACTTTTAACATACGGTCAGTGTCTAGAAAATTGCTCACTCTTGCCCCTAGAAGTTTCCCCCAGAGAGATAAACATCTATCCATATTTGACTTAGGAGTCACTATGTGTTTTCCAAATTCTGTAGAATTCAGAAAGCGAGAGGCTGGCTGAACACTTTGTGAGCAGGATTCAATAACCTGCCAGTCAGTGTGTTGTCTTGCCAGCTGCAGCTTCCTCAGGATTTGCAGACCCTCCTGTTCTCTTCCCTGCCCAGATCTGCTCTCACTGCACTGCACAGCAAATACTTTTGTAGGACCAGGCTCACCATGCAGCTCTCGCTGTTTGACCTCAGCAAGCAGGGTGGTTTTCAGGCCTGAGTCCTTGCAGGATGCCACCCAGATTATCTATCATCCAGTCACTCCTGATGCCACTTGTCCCTCCTCGGGGGTCACAGCACCAGCAAGGTCAGCAACAGTCTAAAGAGCAACGCTCACTCCCTGAAATAGAGCTGGCAAAACATCTTGTTTTCCCTCTCGCTGGCTTAAGGAACGCAGAAAAGGGGAGTGCAAGCATTTGGTTTGGAACACGCCTTCAGTGAGATGTCGTAGGGGAGAACACCTCTCCGACACACAGGCACGCTCCTCGTGCCCGAGATCTGTGTTTGCCTTTGAGAGGAGGAATCGCCTCTGCTTCTCAGGTGACTGCACAAGGTGGATGAAGCAGTCACAGGACAGGGCTGCCGATCCTGGTTGCAGGAGGCAGTGCTCACACTGCGGTCAGCGCCAGCCCAAGGAGGGAGAGCCCAGAACCCTTGCTAATGAGCATCTTTGCTCATACCACCAAACTAAAGGTTACAGGCTTCCTTTTCAGCAAAAATGAGGTAAATTTGCTTTTGCCTGTGCAGTGACCCTCTGCAACAGTCAACAAGGGTTTAAACTGAGCATTTAGAAGTTTCAGGCTGATTTTTTTCGTTTCTATGCCTTGCTATAAAAATCCCAAACAAATCCAACCTGAAATAGCCACTGATAGAGACCCTTCAAAGACTGCTAGAAAACAACCTAAATGTTCATGGACAGTTATATAAAGCCACCTTAAGGTGAGGATATTTCTGTCAAACTCCAAATGGAAGTTTATAATATGGGAATAAAAAGACTGTCCTTGGTTGCAGCCCCATAGTTAATGCCTCCAGAATTAAGGCCTGTGTTTGCTCAGGACACCAGCTGTTCCATCCACATTGCCACATACAACAAAGCAACTCTGTCTCTAATTTACTGAGGTTATTGGGAAAGTGATTAAGCACATATCCTGGATAGACGAACACAAAGGCATAACACATCTCCATCGAGGTTAAACAGACTACTTCTAAATTTATGTAGATGTTAAGTAACATTCTAAATGGACGCTTTAAGATTCCGATTATGAAAAAAAGGATCTTTGTTTCTACTGAAGCCAAACTTGATTCTCAACACATTATAAAAAACTCCTTTTTGTTAGATGGGCCTTCTTCTATTCCTTTTTTTTTTTCCTTGCACTAAGTACATATTCTTTAAGTTATCTGGAAAGACTTCTAAAGATTTTCATGTCACATTTAATTTAGAATGCTTTTTCCTTTGTATATAGTTTAGAATTTTATATCTTAAATTCATTATCTTGTATTTAGCTATAATGAATTTTATCCTCTGGTGTGCTGCTCAGTTATGCAGTTGTGGGCAGGGATGGGGCAAGGAGTAGGAAACATAATCTCTTGACAATGACCTACTTTGAGTGTACTCTAAATGCAAACCTCTGAAATGTAACAGTTATTATCATTTGCACAATTATGCAAATGTAAACTCCTTAGGACATTCAGTAAGAGGTCAGAAAAGCAGTTGATTAAACATCACCAAAAAAATGGCAAGTTTGAATACAATAGTCTACACAACTTTTAATATTCAAGTTTTGGTTAGGTTTGTTCTTTACAGTACTGAACTAATTCAATATAAAACTTTTAATTAAGGATGTTCTCCAGCCGGGTATTGTTGGCACACAGATTTCTGTACAGCGTGTACCTGTTGATCAGAACGATATCCAGGTACACAAGATAGTTATCAGAACAATAATGGACAGGCCATAGCAGGAGACAGTGAAATAAAATGTTTCCATAATTAAAAGAGAAGTATCAATAGTTCCCCTATAATAAGGACAAAGTGGAGGAACAGAACCATGTTAATAATTATTCTGGGAGGCTGCAGGACAGTTGGTATTGATGAGCTTTCTGGCCATGCATGGTACGCTTTTCACTGTATTGCATATCTCTGTGCTGTCCAAACCACAAGCTCATTTACCCCACTGCTGCTACTCTACACTGAATGGCATCAAGCCTTCAGAAAACAATTGTTGCCTATTGCTTTTTAATATTTTGTGTTCTTGGTGCAGCCATTGGGACAGATTAAATGGAAAGCTCCCTTGTCTAGGCTTAATGAAAAGGACTGTCCGCTCCTGTGCCAGCTGGTGCTGGGGAGAGGGTTCCAGCCCACGAAACAGTTTAAACAGATGTTGCAGGTTTCTACAAAGCACCAGATGCTTCTATTTAAGCACCGACCTAGGGCCCACCTGCATGATCTGATATTGCTGTCTGCATATGGAAGCAACAAACTTGTGTATCTCAGATGTTTATGTTTTGCCTTCATTCTGTTCTCCCTGTAGCACTTACTAACTTGTTTGATTTTTCCTTCTTGGTCTCTTCTCTATACCCTCAACTGAACATCTGGACCTGCTATGAAACCCATCCCTGATTCTGCCCCTGCGGTGTTCCTCCCTTACTGAATATTCTGCATTGTCATCGTACGTCAGAAACACAAAGAACTGACTAATAAAGATACATCTCCAGGTAAAACCTGTCCACTCATGATGACAGGACATGCTTAAGCAACTCCACTGTTCTTCTCTGTTATATCCACCTGCACAGCTTCATCCATCTGTACATCCTGTGTTTAGGGACTTATCCAGCAGTGAGTTCTTGCATGAAAAATTTATCAGTGAGATTACTGTCAGACATCATTTTGTGAAGGAGGTCAATGCTGGAGAGTGGACATTAAGGTAGATGGATTTCTGCTCCAACGCAATATGGCAATTTCTGTGTCCTTAGACTCACAAAATGACTCACGTTTCAGCTGGAATGTGCTTTACTGCCACAGCAGCTGCCAGGCTGAACTTATGGAAGTTGTCTTTTTGCATGTGACTGGAGGTGCTTCAGTGTACCACACACCTTGCACTGTTTGGTGTGCACTTAACCGGAGAATTATGGTAGGCCTGCTCCCTGCCTCATCAGCCCTTGGCTGCTGATATAAAGGATGGAAACCTGTGGTTTCTTTCTCTTTTCTCCCAGAATATACCCTTTGGTTCTGACAATTCAAGTAATAGGATATGTAGGCATAGTTACGGTACCTTGACTTGGTCAGCTGCATAACCATTTATGACTCCCTTTTCAGGTACAGAACAACTTCAGGTTAAGGAGTGATCAGTCCAGTTACCCTCTTACAGCTTAAAAGTAACAACAATACATTTCTAGCACATTGGAGAATAGTTATATTCCAAGAAAAGGCCAATAACATACAGTGAGTAGTTATCTTCCTTCCACTATTACCTTCCTTCCATTATTACTGAAAATTATTCCATGGGAAAATTATTCCCAATGTGAACACTTCCCAGTGCAGGATTGTTCTCTCTGAGAACACGGACATTATATTGGCAGGAATGTTTTTGCAGCAAGAAAAGAGCACAGTGGTTGTGCAGCTGTGATAATTCAGTCACCTACAGAGGTGCACCAACATTCACTCTGCTGGCAAAATATTAAGAACCAATGCTTTTCATATAATCCCGTGGCTATGAAATCATTCCCTGGGTATAGGAGAATATTCATGGCACCAGCTGAACACAAAGCAAATGATCCCAGCTCTTCAATCCAGGCAGGCGAATTCCCTCCGACCTGTCTGTACAGACTAGCCCGAGTGATCCATCACACGCCTGGGTCTGGGACACTTGAGGTGCTTGGCAGGTGAGGATGGCATGTTGTTTTGCATGGCAAGTTGGAGTTGACCCTTCAAAGCCTGAAACTATTTGTTCTTTCAGTTAACAACCCAACACAGTACTGAAGTGTAGCACCTGCTACATTGATCCTATTTTTGTGTGGTGACACACTGGATGCCTGATCGCTGCTGTGCTGGGGCTCAGGCTGGTATTAAAGCAAAAACTCAGAGATCTTGAGCTACTGCACCTGCTTGACAGAGCTGATAATTTCTTTTTTCCACAGAACATTCCTTGTGTTTCCATCACTTTCTGTTTCCAGTCTCCTTCCTAGGCAGAAGTCAGTGTCGTGGTTGGGGACCAGTGATAATTAACCAGCATGAGAAACCTGAGTTCTGCTGATTTCCATACATTCTAATTGTTTTTTGTTATTTGTTGCTCCCAACATTTTTTCTTGTTTTTTTACCAAGCCTTTTGAGGTTGTTTGCATTTGCCATTACACCTTCAGCCATAGCCCCTAAGTCTGTGATTCCCAGAGGGTTTTTCCCACTCCGCTGTCCCATTCAATCCACCTCTTCTTCTCTCTTTTTTGGGCTGTGTTTGCTATTACAGGCTCTCTGTCCACAGAACATATGATTGATTCAGGGTCATAAACTTGCATGATGTTTTGGAGAGAAATGGAATAGACAGATTTCTGCCATACGGAATTTACATTGTAGAAATTACTTTGTTCTCTTCCCCGATTCTCCTCTTTTTCTGTCAAGACTGACAGCATTACCTCTATCCCTTCTCCTCAGGCCTCCAATGTAATCTCTAATTGATATTGAGCTCTGGCAAGAAGACTTTGTTTGTGACTGACCTTCATAATTTGCTTTGTTCCTCACGGGGCAAAACCACCTTTCTCATCTCTGCCTTTCTGACTATTCATAGCTCTTTGCTGGGCTGCTACATCTTCTGTCTTCTCCCTACATTGCAGAAAGATGCTCAGAAATCAGCTACTCTTACTCTCCCCTCATATGAACCATGTAACTTCGCCTCTCTGCTTCCACACCAAGCTCATGTCTCTCATTATTTTCAAAACTTCCTCATGCTCGACTATAATGTTAAAATTATTTTTCTCAAATATCCTCTATCCAACTTTTGCCATCCAGAAATCTTTTATTTTCAGCTCTTCTCCCATCCTAATTCTGGCTTCTCACCTACTATCTGGGTATTGTGGTTGCTGTCTACCGAGTTTCCTGCTCTCAGTCTGGAACTCCTAAATACTCCTCACTCCATGAAGCTACAACTCAGATGGTCCATGTGTCACTCAGGGTCCTTCCTTCTTTAATCTCTGCAAAGGTCAGCCACTTACTGCAAGTGCCATATGAACTGTACTTTATTTTTTGTGTGTTTTCTTCTGAAGCTGCTAAAGTTGCTATGGTTTCAAAACAGTTAGGTTGCCTCTTCCTTTAAATGTATGGAATCTCAATCCCTGCTCTTTGTTTGGTGCAGTGTTAAAGGTTGTAAAGCATTTTACTAGACAATGCAGTGCAACACAACTAATAATGACAAGCAAGAGGTAAGCAATAGAGAATGTACTTGCACTTGGGCAAAATACACTGTGGAATCTTCACATTTTACTGGGATGTCATTAGAGAAACATAACTGAATCCCTAGTTAGGGGATACTGGATCCTGAATCACAATCAAACATCAGGAAGTGCTGAATTACATCAAGTGATGCAACATAAACATTAAAATGCACCAGGAAGTGGTTAACTTCAGTTACAATTTCCCTGTATCTTTAATTTCCATGCAGGGTGGATTATTTGCTCATTATAAGAGCCCTGGCAGGAGTCTGCTATAAACCAACCAATCATGGCAGGATGCTTTGGTCATTCAACATATGAAGGGAGGGAGGGGATAGATGGAAAAAGTGACAAGTTATGTGATAAATTCCTATCGTTAACTAGTGAAAGAAAACCCCAACAACCAACCAATCACAGTTTCTAAAAAATGCAAACAATTCTTTAAAATTAAAAATGTGTTGCATACAGAAAGCAGTAACTGCAATAACAGGTGAAGAAGAATTAACATCTAAACATCTGGTGAGTGATCAGGGACCAGAGATCACCCACCAGTTTAGTTCATCAGGTTCCTGATGGCATATAAAGAACTGGACTCTTACTGACATCTACATCTGAGGATTCAAGAGAAAAATTATTGAAATCAAACAATTTGAACAAAACCCGACTAAGAGAGAAAAGCATATAGGAAAAATATGAGGAAAATCACCCTTTGATAGCAAAGAGGCACAATTAAGAAAATAAGATAGTTCTGACTAAACTATTGCCCCTGTTTAATACAAAATCAAAGAGAGGAACAAGAAAAAACCCACAAACATTATCAATTCAGAAAAAATAAAACAGTTGGTCTAGAATAAAGGTTTATTTTGTAAAGAATTAATGTCATAAATGTCATAATGTCATAAATCCAGGAAAATTTATGACAGGCCCAAGAGCAGAAACAATAACATTATTTTAAAGGTATGGTAGGAGTAAGGAAAAATCCAGTAATGTGCCAGGCCCATTATTAGATAAATGTGGTTAAAATTCTTTAAATTAAGCAGAAAAGACAGAATTGCTCTGTAAATAAGATGCTAAACAGAGTTCAATCCCAAGAAAAGTAATGAAAAAGATGGTATTGGCTTCTCTTAATTAAGAACCAGGAAAACAAATAGCACCAATGAATGTGGCTTTATGAAAAACAGGCTCAGATGGACAAGCCTGACTACAGTCAAGAGAGCTACAAGTTCGTTGTACAAAGAAATTGTGATGACATGAACTCCTCAGACTTCCTTTTTAGAAAATCAGGCATATACCATAACAATATAGTACATGTCAAATGGATTAAGAACCAGCTAACTGACAGCTTGACACTTGGGCATAATCCTCTGAAAGGGGCATTTTTTAACAGTCTCTGCATGGATCAAACGCAGACACAGGAGAACACGACCACTGCCATGCCAAAAGGGTTCTCATTTCCTCTCGTAATTAATACTGTTATCCAACAAGAAAACATACAATCACGACAGCAAAATGGCAAATACTGGGAGGAACTGGGCAGTCATAACGGGTAACCTGACTCACCTGGTAAGCCGGGTTTAAATCCATTTTAACACAGTACAAAATGTACAATGATACACCAGTGGACAAGGTAAGAGGATATAGCCCCAAAAGAAGAACTGCATCTTGCAGGCTAAAGCTGCTTATTTTGATGCATTACAGAACTTCCAGAGCACAGCTGCTTCCCCAAGAACGGCAGGAAGCAGAAACACCACGCACAAGAGGACAAGAGTGATGTTATTGCTGTGTTGAGGCCACAGATGAGACAGGCACTGGAGCAATGTATTGAGTTCCAGTGACCAAACAAAAGGAGCTCTTAAGAAGTTTTCGAAAATGAGAAGAGATGCAGGGAAAGAGGTTTAATTTGAAACAAACCCCAAGCAAATAGTGAGGTCTTTTGTTTTCACTAAAAGATTCCATGAGGTAAGCTGAATTCTATGTATATAAAAACAAGAAATAAAGCAGCTTGTAAGTAATAAAGGCCATTAAAAAAAAAAATCTCTGTAAAACAGTGTTTTTACATTTTTCTGAATTCATGATTTTTCATTTTTCTGGAAAAAATATGGCAGCTTAACTCCAGAGTCTGCTGGATGAAAAATAACATTTTGGACAAAAAATTGGCTCTATAGTTTTAAACATATGAAATTATAAAACAAACCAGATTGTAAAGTGTATTATCTGGATAAGAAAGTATATGATATTTGTATAGAATGACTAAATGCAATACAAGGAACATGTTAGAGCAGAAACATCTCCAAAACCTAATGTTAGCGATTTTCTATTTGCTATATAGATTTTGTGGAAGGACTTGAGTAGAGAGGGAAGAATATTGATGTCAGCATGTGAAAATGAGGGTGTTGAGGCTATTTTTGAGTTATCTTTGCTTAATCACTGTATTCACTTCATAGGAAGGAGGTTTTCCCACTGCTTTCAGAGTAAGCATCATGTTATCATATACTACTTTGCCATGCTTATGCAGTGCTTTGGAAACTGCTAAAACCCAGCACATCACTTCTTTTTCTCTAAACTCCTTTTGGAGCAGCTTCAGTTATTGGATGAGGCAGAAAGAACTGCCTATATTGCTTATTCCTACTATAAATGCTGCCTAACAGTTTCAGAGCAGTTTAGCACCTTCCCTTCTTAGTGAAGATATCTTCTTCACTATGGGCTCCTGATAATTATCTGTTCTTTAGCCTTCCTTGCTCTCCTGCTTGACAGCACCCCCATTACCCTCCTAATGTACTGTAAAGAGAAATGCATTGCAGGATTTTATTGTTGCAGTTTTGTGAGGAAAAAACCCCAAGAACTGAACACTTGCTGAATATAAAAGCAAGGAGTATACTCCTTAAAGCTTTGAGTAATTCAAAAGCATGGAGAGAGAATGAATTTAAATCTGCAGCAGCTGGTTGCAGCTAATGTGGTTCGTAGGCTGGAGACACATCTTTATGCTTCCTCGTGCAAATACATGTGCATTTCTAAGGGGAAAAGACATTTTTCCAGTTGTACATACCTACTCAGCCTCTGCAGAGAAACCTAAGAGAAGTTTGCCATGAGGTTGGATTCAGCAGAGGGCAAGAAAGATGATTAGAGGACTGGAGCATCTCTCTTACAAGGACAGGCTGAAAGGGTTGGGCTTATTCAGTTGTGAGAAGAGATAACTGAGAAGGGCCCCTATAAAATGTCTACAAGTATCTGAAGGGAGGGAGACAAGAGGATAGACCAAGCTCTTCTCTGTGCTGCCAAGCACTAGGACAAGAAGGAAAGGGCAGAAACTGATGCACAGGAAATTCCACCTGAACATGAAGAAGAACTTCTTTACTGTGCTGGGAACAGTGCACTGGAACAGATTGCCCGGAGAGGCTGTGGAGTCTCCCTCACTGGAGATACTCGAGAACCATCTGGATACAGTCCTGCGCCTGGGTGAGCAGGGAGCTTGGACCTGATGCCCCATGATGGTCCCTTCCAACATTACCTATGGTGTGATTCTAGAGGACATCCCATATCAGCATGTTCTGGTCAGCTCTGGTGACACTTTGTGTTGGTCTGCCCCTCACACAGAATGCTGACTTGACAGTTCTATAAAATTAAATGCTTGCTGGGGGCAAGAAGTGAAAGTCCAAGAAGGAGTTTGTCTCTGAGAAGATGAAAGTGTAGATCAATGCCCATATACATTTCTTCTGAGATGGCCAATTGCTACCAGTTATAACTTGGAGTTTTTGGTAACCTACATATCTACTTTCTCAGAACTGGATGAGTTCATTTGCCACAGACCAGTGTGCCTTCCTGGCCTCATAAGTGCATTAGCACAGCCTTGCTTTAAACCAGAAGTTGTATCTTCTTATGTTGCTAATTAATTAATTCAGTAATCACACCTTCTCTGACACTATGAGATCAAACAAAATTGTCCTAATAGTAATAACAATAACAATAAATAATAGTGCAAAAACTCAGAGGAAACTCAGTGGCTTAGTCTTGTATGACTATTCAGAATGGGAACCTATCATTCCAATGGTCTCTATAGCAGCATGCACAGAAAATGCCATGTGGTGACTTTGGTATTATCTTAGTATGATATTGGCATTAATATTTGATTTAAATTCCTCAATTAAACAGAGAGGCGAAAACAAATGTGTGATTTACAGTAAAATTCAGCACTACCACTTCTGACAGTGGTCTCATGTCACCTGCGAAATGCCAGGCTGACACACTCCACTGTCTTTCCACCAATTACTTAAAAAAAGATTTGTAGAAAATCTCTCTTTGGTACCCGAAGAGTTAATCAAACCTTAGCTGATGTGAGGGACTTCTTCCCTGCAGGTCCTCAGAGACAGTTGTAATTAATTTGATCTTCTCCAGTCATTAACTCAGATTCATAGTGAGCTCTCCACACACTGCTTTATTAATTCACTGGAGATCAGTTCTCAGGATTCATTTAGTTAAGCAGCACTGCTGGATTACATTTTAAAACCCTTTAAACTGGTTGTAATTGATGTCTGTTTATAGAAGCTTACTTTAATGGAGTCAACGTGAGATGAAAATCTACCATACTAGTCTAAGGCAGTGCCTTGCTGTTTAAGGCATGTCTCCAGAGGCATCCAGTTAAATAAGAGACACTGCAAAATAAAATAAATTCCTCATTAATCACCAACTTACCCTTGGCATTTTTAAAATAGTTTTTGGTCCTGCTGACTGATGGTACCCTGGAAATGAATCTACAGTAGATTTTACTGTGCAATAACATACATATTTGTTAGATAGTAGGACTTGATCCTGAACCCAGTCAACAAATCACAGAATCGCAGAATCTGCTGACTTAGAAGGGACCCAAAAGGATCAACTCCTGGCCCTGCCCACAACCATCCCCAAGAGTCACACCCTGTCCCTGAGAGCATCACCCAAACCCTCCTNCATTCCCAGTCTCTCTGTACATCCCAGGCTGCCCCAACGCAGAGGCAGAATCTGGCACTTTCCCTGTTGAACTTCATGTGGTTTTGCCCAGGTCTCTCTCAGGGCCTCCCTGCCCTCGAGGGACTCAGCAGCTCCTCCCTGTTTTGGGTCATCATCAAACTTGCTCAGTGTCCCTTCCAGTGCTGCATCCAAGTCACTTATGAAGCTGTTGAAGAGCACAGGGCCCAGGATGGAGCCCCGTGGAACCCACTAGTGACAGGTCCCCAGTCTGATGTCACCCCAGTCACTGTCACCCTCTGTGCCCGACCTGTGAGCCAATTGCTCACCCACCACAGGATGTGTTTATCCAGCTGTGGGCTGGACAGTTTGTCCAGAAGGATCCTGGGAGAGACAGGATCAAAGGCTTTACTGAAATCCTGAAAGATCCCATCAGTTGGCTTCCCTTGATCCCCCAGGTTGGTTACTGCTGTTGAGTTCAGTGTAAAGTACTCAAGGGTGAGTGTGAAGAGCAACGCTCTCCACCATTACCATGTCAGTGCAGCCAGCACACTGGCTGTGCTTCTCACTGCCAGAGAGCAACATATTTTCAAAAAGCTCTTCCCAAAGCACTGGAGCAACAAGACAAGGACTGCATTCTTCTGTTGCTGTTCAGCAATTAAAGCATCAGTTACTGGTGTTGCAGCTGCTTAAATAGCTTGATTTTAATGTCTGTTTTCTGCACACCAACAAGGAGTTACATTAATGGCATTTAAAACAGAAAGTCTGAGCATAGAGTAGGGTCAAAAATATACAGCTTGGAGTCACCTTTGAAGCCATGTAAGAAGAAAAAGTGCCCTTTATTATATTTCCATCAGAAGACTGGAAATTCAACCAATCCTCTGTGGGCCATTAACTTTATGCATTCTGCCTCCACACTTGGCTACCTCATACCTGGTCATCTGAAAGCAAAGACAGAGGAGCTTGGGTCTATCCATATCTACGTGGCTAGACATGAACTGTGCAACATGAGACAAAATACCTCAGGTAATGTTTTCTGAAGTAGTTCATTGACCACAGAGTCCCTGTTTATGGGAAACTAATTTGAGGCTATACACACTTGATTTTCTTTCTAAGCACTCAGAATTTTAGCTGAAATGAAGAACAATTTCAGATGTTCACTTTCTCTGAAAATGAAACCCAAGGTCTCTTAGTTTGCCATTCAAAAATCACAAGCATCACAAACTAATATTCATACAGAAAATAAAACAGGGCTTTGTGTTGGTCTCCGTGACCACAGAAGAAAGATAAACCTATTATTAAGTTATCTACTATTACATCTACTGTTATCTACTGTTCATTTGTAACTTCTTTACAGGTCTGTTGTGAGGCTAAATTAATAGCTTTAAAAACTTGCAAGATCTTGGGTGAAAGATGTTATTTAAATGCAAAATCAAACCACTGTATGACATAGAGAAGAGATTCCTATCTTGCAGCACCCTTTTCCAGAATAATATGTTTGAGACATCTCTGCTTTGAGCACAAAATACAAAGAAAAATGAGTTTCAGTAGTTTGCTTTAAAAAATGACAGTCTTAATATTTACAGGGCCAGATTCTCTTTTGTTTTACAGGCAGCAGGTAAACCAGTTCAGAAAGTGGCTCTCAATATGGTAACGTTTTCCAGGCTATTTTATCTGCTAAATGTGAGTACAGGGGAAAGATCACGTATACCTTTTATACACAAATGATAAAGGAATGGAAAATACTGGATACACCTTTTTTTTTTTCTCAAGCCCTAATTGCAGCAACATATTTACTCAGCATTCCTTAGGTCCACTCAATCATTCACACTTAAAGTATGGCTTGAGTGTGTGGGGACAGCATGTGTTTTCACCACAAGATGAGACAAATTGCAACAATCTTTTTTAATGTGATCTCATACCGCATGAGCCGAACAATACCAGAGGAAGCCAATGACAAACTTGACTGTTTGCTGCCAAATAAAAGTGAGGTGGAAATGGAGGTCGGCGATTTTCTTGGTGATGGTGTTCTTCTTGTCTGGAGTGAAAAGGAACTGGGGTGCTGCTCACAACAAAAGCAGTGTGTAATTTTGTTAAGTATATGTTATTCACTGAAGCTTATAATACACAAAAAAAACCCTCAACAAAGCTGTTTGATTCTCCAAGACAGGAAAGAATCTACAAGCAAGAAGTTGCAAATATAAGGCGGGCGCTTGCACTTTTTGTATTTACCTTTTTTAATTTTGTAGGTTATGCCACCGCATCATCTCAGTATCACAGAACTGTTAATAAGCTAATTCTGCTAACAAGCAGGAGCTGACAACATGGAAACTGATGCACAGGATGGGTCTGTGGCTGGTTCAATGTTATGCAGTATGTCTGTGACATGCCAGAAAAGAGAAAACAAATATCTAACATTCATGATGGGGACTTTATCACAATCCATCTTTTTCACCTATTGACATGAAATGAAAATTCCTCAAAAGGTCAAACAGGTGTCTGAACAGATGCTTAATGATAATTTCCTCTGCTTTTGTTGAATTTGTTGCAATTACTCACTGTGCACTACTGGCAATGCTGGAGATCACACGATTTGCATCCTCTGTTTGGGACCTGACTGCCATAAGCAGGCTTCTCTTCCATTGGTGTGCAATGATTTTAAGAGTGCAAGAATACTTTGAATATCAAAACCAATTTGCTTTCCAAACAGAGAAACAGAGAGATGGTTTTAATGGCCCCTATTTCCATTAGGCAGCCAGATGATGGGTGCAGTTTCCCTGTACTTGTTCCCTGTACTCAATTCTTCCATACTGTGAGCAATGCCAGTCTGGTTCCCACCCGGGATCAGGGTTGGATGCAAGCTGCTGGAAAATCCAAGCCTTCCCGAGGAAGGGGCTTTCAAGTCAGCAGAGGGCACATGGACCTTAGCCCCTCCTGCAGCAGGACCACCGGGGGAGCACTGACATCTTCTGTTTATGAAGCACTCCCAAGGCTCCACGCTCACCTGGCCATTGATCAGCTCCGAGGGTCACGAACATTTACTGGCAGGCTGCATCAAAGAGCAGGCTGAAACAGAATTATTTCAAAACCTTTCAGGCCATTGGTAAACAATACATTGCTATTTTCAGTTACTGCATACATGCTTCCCTCAAAGGACTCTTAATGGAAGCATTTCAGCTGCAAACATCCACGTTAAGGATCAAAAATCTACTTCTCTGCATACAAGAGTAGCACCTCTAGTGTTACCCAAGTGTGTCCAGTTTGCACCCAGACTGGAAGTTTGCTCCTAAATTCTGAGAAGCCTGAATGTCTGGTCTGGCAGCATCAAGCACATTGAGAGCTAAGTGAAATCCCTGCTTGTGATCCTCAGGACTCTCGAAGAGCATAGATAAGCTGCTACCTTCACTCAATTAATCTGCATCTCTCTTAGGGAGTCTTTTCTGAATCTTACTGTATCCCCCTCCCACTCTATTTCTGTACCTATACTTGTGCTGAATATGTTAGTTTATATTCAAACTCACAGAGCTGATGTTCATGTGAAATAAGATGACATTTTTAGCATGAGAGTGAAAGTCACTGATTCCTAATAGAAAATGTGCTGCTTTTCCCAGTGTGACAGGTTTGTGATGCAATGCAAGTTCCAGTTATAACTACAGAGGGACCATCACATCACTGAAATAAGTGCAGAATATCTTTACTTTTCATTTCAGAGGAGAACAAGGAGTTATGGAGTGCAAGAGTGTTTCCCTTTTCAGAAGATGTAACACAGTGTTATACTGAACTGAATATATCTTTTACATTTCGAATGTGAAAAGCAGTGGCATTTACTGCCCGCAAGCCAGAGAGCTCAGTGAGCAATATCAAATAGCTCTGTCTTCATCAATCCCTATTGTTCTCAACAATCCTGCCCAAAGCTGCTTCTGGCTGATCATCGGAGTTTGATAAAGTGATTACTAGATAACGGTATCAAATAACTATCATGATTAAACAAGTTACATGAGTCTTGAAGCACTGCTTCATGTGAGGAATGAGTTTCTCCTTCAACTGCATAATGAAAATATATAAAACAAATTGTTTGAACAGGGCGTTGGAATTAGGATGGGAAGACATAAGTTTGTATTTTCTAAATAGCTACAAATACTGCAAACTACTTTCCTATGAATAATGCCATTACTTTAAGTAGCAGAACTGCTTTTCAGCCCCCTTTCTTTGGTGTTTCTTTGGTTGTTTTACTCTGCGTGTGGAATTTGTAGTGAGGTTGTTACACCCGTCATTGTGGCTTTCTGCACACCTGGGCTATTTTATGACATTAAAGATTTCCTCTTCTCTTCTCAAAGTACAGACACACAAATCATCCAGGAAACAATTTAGAACTATTCATGACTTTTACATCCAAAATGTCAAAAGCTGTTAAACATAATTCGAACTCAGAGCCTCCATGTAATCCTGAGGTTGAGATGAAAGAATTAACAGTCAAGGTGTTACTGATTCAGATTATATGGGGAATCAGAGTGACTTGTGATATGAAATACTTCCACCAGCTGAAATGACCACCAAATAAATTGATGGTGGTGTTTATGATGTTCATTCATAAATGGAAGGCAAGAGATTTACTATAGTACAAACATGATTATCCTGAAGAGAGGAAGGACTTGGAATAAAGTTAAACAACAGAGATTCCAGGTCATCAAGGAAATCATAAATATAAATATTTGATGGCTATTCCCCCTCCAACTACCTCGTGATGCCATTCATATACAGGCTATTTAAGATCTTTTGGTACAACTTACTCTGAGAAAAAGACTAAAGATTGGTAATCTTCTAACAGGAGACACTTGCTCTTGCCTTTTCCTCTTTGCTGATTTTAGTAATTTGTGGTTTTCTCATGCTTGTTTCAAGTTTAAGCAACTCCTTCTTCACTTCCAGCCTCTGTATAACTGTGTCCTTGATGGCAATTCACAACTTAATTTTTGTCACTCTATGGCACTTCATGTCCCTTTCATCCTCTGACTTCTGCTCAGTTCCTTCCTACGTCCTGTCCCCAACATGTCAGCTGCTGCTAAACCTCGGTTACCTCCTCTCCATTTCGGCCCATTGCCCAGTGCTCTTGGACTTGAGCATCAACCTCCTCCTGAAACAATAATGCATTATTTCCGAACAACAACCAGTACCAACACCCAAGCTATTATTCCTCTCTGCCTTCCACGCAGTTAAGTCCTACAGGGCATGGACTCTCTTTATATTTATGTCTTGTACAGCCCCAAGCACACTGTAAGCATTTAATGCATAAAATAAATAACAAGAGACATTCAGCTCTGCTGGAGACAAGAGGGAGCATTGAAGAAGCTAATCAAACTTGTACTGTGTGAGGTGGGGCCTCAACTTACAAAACACTCACAAAAGATAACTGGGGCAGGGAGGAGGAGACCCACAGCTCTTAGTATTGACCCAGCAAAGATTTTGGCATGTCTTTAATTTAAAGACCTTAAAAAACCCTCTGGGCACAAAGGCACTACCCATATGTACACAACAGGCATTTTGTTACCCGGGAGCAGCCCAGCTTCCACATGCATGAGATAACCGGTTAGTTATCAGAGTATTTTTTTAAAGAGTTCAAGGAAAGAGAATTTTACCACAGCCCTGATTATTCAATGGTTAATTACCATGGCCTTTATCAAAATGCATTTTTTCACCATGTAACCTCAGTTGCCTGCCACCCAAAGCTACAGCTCTGCCTGCTAGGCTGAGTTACTGTAAGCACAGCTTTCCTCATTTAGGCACTTGTAGCCAGGATTAACTTTCTCCTTTTACAGCTAGAGACCATCACACTTTTCAAGTTTCCAGATGTAAGTAAAAGTTTCAGCCTTCTAACCATTTTTCAACCTCTTTCCTACATTTTTGCCAATGAAACCATTTCTTATGGATCCCCATCAGAAGTGTGCAAGTTTTCTTGACAGGATCCTAGTAGTGCTATAAACACTGATACAAACTCCCTTCTTCTGCCTTCACGTAGAACTAGTTCCACTCATCAGTTTTAAGGCAGTCAAAGCAGTTTACATTGATTGAGGAGTTCCCAGAAAGCTTTTAGTTCCCATTTCACAACTCAATATGAACATATGCCCAGCCTTGACCTTGGTCTCTATTAATCATTTAAACAATGATGTTGCACAATGCAAATTGAAATGCCTCCACACAAACGAGAGACAGTGGTTTTGTTCCTGGGTGTGGTTTGTTGGGGGTTTTTGTGGGGGTGTGATTTTGTGCAGCCATGGGAAGACTGCACTGATGGTGTGTCAACCCAGGGCTCCCCAGCCACGTGTGACATGGCCTAGGGAGGTGACACAATACCCAGAGTCTGTGGTCCACCAGGACATCACAGAGCAGCAGCCACTGCACCTTTGTGGCCTCACTGAAGAAAATACACCTCTCCCAGCAGGGCTTCAAAACCACACCCATCCTACTGACTTGTTCTTTCTGTTGACTAAAGGTCATCACAGGACCAGAGAGATGTTCTCCACCAAAAAAAGTGCCAGCTCAGAAAAAAATAGTTCCATGCTTAGTTGTTTGCAGTATTGACTTTCTATTATTTTACCCATGGTGCCATCCTGATGGATAAATAGGACAATGTAGTCCTCCAGTAAGAAGCCTCAGGCTCTGAAGTTTTTTCCAAGCACATAAATTATTATGTCTTAATATCCAAACAAACAAACAAATAAATTTTTTAAAAAAAAACACAAGCAAAACCAAACCTCAACAAAATACTTCTGTTTATTCAGGTATGCATCTTATTTTCCACAAAGTTACCATGAAGGCAAATAAGCGATGTAGTTTATTAATCAAAAAATCCTTTCTTAGATCCATTTTGACATGCTTCCCATTTGAGTCATGTGGCTCAACATCATTATTATTATTATTATTATTATTATTAATAATAATAATAATAATACATCACTTCAGGTGGACCTGAAGCTTTACAGAGAAGTGGAATGATAAGACCCTGCCCTGAGGTGCTTACAGACTAAATTAGATATACACAGTGAAAGATGACAACAAATAGCAAAAAGAGGTGTGGATTAAGAGTATTACAACAAGGAAAGAACAATACAGGCTGCCTCACATTGCTGGTGGGTCCTACTGTGTCTGTTTTCTTCAGGTCTTTGATTTATCATTCACATGATTATATTAAAAAAATACATGTAAAGAACAGGAATTAGAGGCAATGTTTGAAAAATGAAAAATCCCACAATATATTAAGGCCCAACACAATAAGGGAAGCTTTCTTGTCCATTTTGTATTCTGTGCCATTCAGGTCCTATCAGCTGAATCATGATAGAAAGAAAGTTAAGGGAAGGAAACCCCCACAGTGACTTGCCTAGAGAAAGGTTTTATCACTCACTGACACATCAGCACATGGAAAGACTCCTTAGTTTCTATTTTCTTACAGACAGATGGAACCATTTTCAAAGCATTTACACTTTGGGAGAAATACCACCATTTCAGAACCAGAAACAAACTATTCTTTCCTATTAAATTTAGAAGAAAAGAAAATAAAAAAACACATTTGAAAACCATGTGGTCCTCAAAGCACTGCACTTGAATATTTTTGCAATTTCTTTGGCAGGGCAAGGGATCTCTCTCACCAAGTGTTTTCACAATGCTGTTATTCTTGAGTGGGATCCCTGAGTGCTGTAGTACATGTTAACAATAGGAAGGAAAAACACAAAGCTATATCTTAGAAATCCAAGTGAGACATCAGATGCAAAGGCACATATTTATATCACTACTGTGGATACAAAAGTCCCTCTCCAAGGTATGGCACTGAATCTGGGGCCCAGAGGACACTCATATATGGAATGAACCATGTGTGGATGGGAGTCAGGGAAAAGGAGTCGAGGTCTTTTTTTCACAAAAGCTGAGGTTTTACTGGGTGGCATCAGACCTATTTAACGTGCCACGCGGTCTGCAGCCATGGCCATTGGCAGATTTTACAATGTTTAATGGCATCGTGAGAGTGATCCCTCCCCACCACCCCAAGATCCAGAAATCAGCAGTCAGGGGGCTTCCTCAGTCTGAGGTCACATCTAAACCATTGGATTTAATTACTATGAAAAAACACTAAGCCAATCCTTAAATTAATGTATCTAGTCCCGTTTCGAACTCATTTATACTTTTTGCTTCCACAGCTCCCCTGTGGCTACAAGTTCCACAATTAACTTACACACTGTGAGAAAAACTATGTCCTTCTGCTTGTTTTGAAGCTACTCTCTGATAATTTCAAGGGGCAGCCCCTTTCGTTTCTTTGTGCAATTCGTGCCTTACAAGCTTTTACATCCTACTCTCTCTTTGTTCTTTTAAAGGCAAAGAAGACCAATCTGCTTTATTTGCCCTCGTCTAAAGCCTGGCATTCACTTCTGAACAACTTGGTTGTGCTTCTCTGGGTCTTCCCAGTTTCATTACATCCCGTGTGTGGCATTAGTAACCAGAACTGGGTAAGATACCCAGAATGGGAGCAAATTATGTGTCTGAAAAGTAACAACATGATGGTTTTTGCTTTTGGTCTCTCCATTTCCTTCTAATAGTTGCTAACACTTTAGTAGTCATTCCTATTAAACTGATTCTGATGTCCCACCTCACTGCAAAACTCATCGTGACCATCACAAATCTCTTCTACTTATATAATTTGCAGATATTGTGGGATATGGTGAGATGAAGGACCACTTGAGCCATCAAGGTAATTTGCAGTGTCTTTGCTATTCCATTAAGAGGCATCTCCACAAATGTTATTGTCCATCAAACAGGGATCTTACTCAGGGCTGAAACCTATAAATCCCTTTTCTGAGACTTCTGCTCCTCACAAGAGTGGCTTCATGACAGAGAACTAAAGTCACAGAATAGGGACACAATAAACAGCATTGTGTCTGGAGATGGTTTGCTCTTGTCTGATTTTCTCTGTTAGTGCTACAGCAGCATAATATGATTTCTTTTTAGGTTTTTTTTACCAGCAAAGGTGAGTCTCATCACGACACTAGATCCAGATTCAGAACCAAATATGAACTATTCTTCATTCCTAAATGCTGTCTTCATCTGATGGGCTGAATCTTTATTTTCACACACAAAAATCAGAAAACTGAGAACTGTATTCAAGTAATAAATTTCTCCAAAGCTTACTTTTAATATATTAAGTTCTGTCCTGCTTACTAAGGTTATGTAGTTTCTTTATGCTGAAAAAAACTTCATTGATAGGAGCAAGAATATGTAAGAAGTAAGGAATTTTGCAAGATAGCTGTGGCAGAAACAAACTTCGAGTCTTTAAGTTGAAAAGTGTATCCACTTTACAATTAGATCCTTCTTCCTGAGAATTTTTCTCAAATTTCAAAATTGAATTAAAGAGAATCAAACACCTGCCTTTTTGAGAACAAAGTTGTAAGAAATGTTTAGCAAGCCAACACACATTCAGTTATTTTAATTTTCAGTCCTAAGTCAATACTCTCAGCACTTAATCATTTTTAATTCTCTTCCTTGCACTCCCTTCAATTTATCAATGCCTTTTTAAATACAGATTCTGTAAGATGTAGTGGACTCATTTTTTATGGAGAAATGAATGGTCATTAGCAACCTGCTCAAGTGAAAATAAATGTTAAAGATTAAATATACTTTTGAATAAAGAGTAACTATTATTTCATGTTCTTGAAAATCAGCTTTTCTCCCTTCCTGAAAACCAAATAAATCTTTCATTAAAATGGTATTCACTGGACTTTTTGAGGCATTCAGATGGATGTGAGATTGGACTTTTTTTCATGTGTGTGTGACTGAGTGTCCTTCAATCAGATGATCAGATCTGAATTACACTACAGCTCTGCCAAAGAGACAAACAAACAGAGCAACAGGTTTTTGGACCATGTACGATTTTCTGCATTATTTACAGGCTGACTGGTGAGCAAATCAAGTTGGGGAAATTAAAAGAGTAAAAGCAGTCAGGCGGATTATTATGTCCTACTTGTACACGCTGGTCCATGCACAGTAAGGCAGAACTCTATCACTCCTTCCCTGCTTAGGGATATCTTGTTTCTGCAGCGTGTGAAACAAGTAAGTTTTCCCTCTCCAAGAAGACACATTGGACAAAGTTAACTAATGGGAACTGCTGGGAAGCACAGGTGGGTGAGGTAAGCAGAAGCAGGAGATAAAAAACAGTATCAGCAGAAAATACAGACAACTCTATGTAGTCTGCCAAAGTGACACTCATGGAAATCAAGCATCAGTTAAAATGTGTGAAGCCACCTAGACACAGCCTCAGCATCCGCTATGATACAGGACCATGCCCAACAAGCTCTAATTCTTTGAAAAGTCAGATGTCGGGGGGAAATTAACCCAATCACATTGCTGCTTATGGGATGACTATTCTACCAGACTTCCAAGCACTCGGAATGATACATCTGGAAATACAGACATGGTTTACTTGTATAGCTCTTCCTGCTGATTTCTTAGAACAGAAAAATAACCTGTTGGAAGAAGCACCAGTGGTCCAGATTAGAGCACAAAATTTGGCCCTGAAGTTATCCTCTGAACTTAGTTACTAGTACAGCTATGACCACAGACATCTGAGATGTGCTTGCAAACTGAGGCATATCTCAGGCTGGTCACCTGAGAACTGACGCATTTGGAACCAGCAGCTTTCACTTCAGTGTCCTGCTTTTCCTATGTCCAAAGAGCTCTGAGAGTTTGGGAAGAAAGTCTTTTGCATGAAAGGAATGACTGACTCCCTTTGTACTGATGCCTAAGGGTTTCTTTGATTTTTGATTTTTTAATTTTATAGATTTTAGAAGTTATTGTAGATTTAATGTACCAGTAAAATAACTTCAGGAGCTTAATGTTTACACGTACCAACTCCATCCTATATCAATCCCTCAAAACTCCAGTAGCTGTTCAGTCTCTATTTCAAGGTAGAATTGCAGAGAAGCACCACGAAGCCTGCACCAGAAGATAAAGACATAGACAGAAGGACCTCCAAATCTGGAGCTTTGGAAGGCCTCCGAGGACTCGACATGCTCCAAGGAAGACAACAAGAATGAAAGAGAGGTCCCAAGCCCCCACACTGAATTCCCGACGGGGTGTGCTGGGGGCGGAATGGGGCAGGACCGGGGGGAACAACAGAATGGGACTGGATGAACATTATCATGAAATCTTGGAACCAGGGTCAAAGAGGGGGGATCCTGTGGATATGTACTCCTGGAGCCTAGAGGCTCATTAAAGCTTCTGCTCTCTTATCTGATCTCCTACTAAATTTGTCTCGAGTTTTTTTCCTTCACTCTTTAAGGCGTCAGTACTGAGTAACAGTATTTCTAAAATACGTGTTGACACTTGAGGCCAAAGTCACCCACCTAAATCTCTACACCTCAGTTCATCTTAGACACCAGTGGCAGCCAGTGGAGAACAACAGGCATTTCTCAAAAGGGACTGACACCTCAGTCACGTGTTCAGGGGTGTGGGTGCCTCCATGTGGCATTAACTCCAGGTGGCACTCGGGGGAATCATGTTCCCAAGGCACATGTCCCAGGTGATGTCAGGTGGGAAGAGCTGAGGTGTTTGTCAGGGTACTGACTTGGACATTCCAGCCCTTTCAGCAGGCAATGCAAGGCTGCTACTCTTGCCAGCTCAAGGCTGCAGCAACACCACCTCTGGGATCAGGAGCCTTTCCGGAGGAGCCATCTCCGGGCACCCTCAGTCAAGGTCTCACTAGAGGCTAAATGGGACATTCACCTCCTATTTCAGTGCCGGCACTACCTTGTATTCTGAGCACTCCTGGCAAATAAGAAAAGCACCTCAAGTATTCGCTCTTGCACCTCAGTCAGGTATTCCCTCTCATGTGAGGTGGGAAAATGAGTTTTAAACCAGGCAAAAGGGAAAGCAGCTCTGTCTGAGCATATAACTACTCATCCAGATATTGCTGAGGCCACTCAGGCTTCCTGGAAAAGACTTATTTCTTTGAAGGAGGACTATGCTGATCTTAAATTGGACATGTCTATATTGCTTCGTGCAAAACTGCATATCCTTTCTGAGGGGCATAAATTTCTTTTTTTATGACTATGACGATGCAAAGCAATTTCAAATGCCCGGAGGAGAGAACTAGAAAAGACGAATGAAAAGGAATTGAATGATTCATTAGAGTCAGAAGAAGATTTGATGAGGAATTCTATAATTCTATACTTTTAATTTAATTGTGCCTCCCTCTCTTACTTTTCCCTCTTCTTTACCTTCATGGAGCTTCATAAAAATATAATTTTTAAGAGGTCCTTATCCTGCAGCACATAGTAAGATATATAGCACTGTTTATTCTGTTTGGACAGTACATTTGGGTTTTGAGGTTGGTCATTCATCAGTCTTCTCAGGCACCCATGTACCTGGAATGTCCCAATTCCTGTTTCAGTAAAATTACGCCTTTGACATAAATTTTTGACTATTTTTGAACTTTATAACATTTACTGTAGGTAGGAGATGAATGTTATGACCTCTCTGCTTATTTGCTCAGGTATTGGCTGAAACCTCAGCTCGCTCCCAGTGCTCCAAGGCACAGAAGTGCTGCTGAAATCAGTGGAGCTGTGGAGGATTTACACTCGTGAGCACAATCTCACCTGTGTCCGTTCACAGGCATTCTTGGAGATATTGTTATGGCTTGGATCAAACTATGAATTTCATCATATAATAATTCACCTGTATTTTGAAGGTCTGAGATTATTCTTGGTACTGCATCTCTGCATACCAGGCTCTCAGTTGCTACGAAGAACCCATTTATATCTGATGAAGTTCCACACTCCAAATTACAAATCTGATCTTATTTCTCTTTGATTCAATAGGCTTCGATTCAGTCTTACCGTGTTCCTCTAACCTATCTTTTCTGAAACATGTTCCCTCAAGTCTTGCTTCAAAAATTTGATGATTTCTGTGTTCACCACTGTGGCTAAGGATCATCTTCAAACCAGCTACTCAAACAGAAGCAGCCAAATGCTGAAAGAGACTTTCTTACCATCTGGGAAGATAACGGAAAATAAAGTAGGTATCCTCATTGCATGTTTATAAACTGTAAACAGTTGAGCAGAAGCAGGAATTTTTCATGTGTTCAAACATTATATGTATAAATTATCCCAAAGCACTTTGCTGGATCAGCCAGCACCTCTGTGGAGCAAGATGGTAAAGATCTTCCAAGAAAAAATTCCTTTCTTTAAAGTGAGTTTCTCTACTCCAGGCTGCATTTCTACAACTGGTAACAGCCACCTCCTCTCCTCATTGCATCTCACCCCTGTACATTTTTCCTGCTTTTCCCAAGAAGATTTTCATCCCGTAGAGAGTAATTCCCTGAGAAAATTTATTATTAAAAATTGTTTGATTTTTTTTCCACAGGTCCTAACAGCTACATTTTCAGAGAACTCATGTCACTTGTCCTCCTCAGCAGGAAAATGTTACATATTCTTTTTTTCCTTTTTTTTTTTTCATTTTACAAGCAGTATGGCCAACGTTTAAAGAATCACCTCCTTTGAGGGCTGCACTTCACTTCCACTACACCAAAAGTTTATGAAAACTAATGGTGCCCAGAAACACGCTGCACAGAGAAAATTCCTGTAAATTCATTAGTAATTTCATATCGGCTAGGAGAAAACAAGGAACAAAGAATACTTCAACAATGACCCTTTGTTTCTGAAACAGTCCAACAACAGGCTTGGGGTTTTTTGACTATTTTTATGTCAAACACAGAAATGGAATTCTCCCATCCCCCCATTACTACAGAAAACCATTGACCTGACAATTTCACCCCAGACCCTGTAAATGTACTTTCTCAGGATGACTCAACAGAAATGCCTCTGTCCTTCATGTTAAGTACTTGTGTAAGTGTTTGCATGATTAAGAGTGTGTGAGTACATCTAGACAAAGAGACACAACTCTCTAGGTACAGGGGTAGGAATAGGTATAGCTATAGGTATTATTAAATCATGCAAATATTTGTGTGAAAGGAATTTAGGATGTAGCTCTTGTACTCATCTATTTTAGCGAGTGATTAATGTCACAAATTTAAAAACATTTGTACAGTTGTTCGCTATTTTACAACAGATGAATTATTGTTTTTACACGTTTCCCAAACACCAATAAATCTGAGAGAAACTTCTGCTGGTAAAAGAATAGCACCAGACTCGTGAAAGTCAGCTTTCACTTGCACAACCAAGAGGCAATTTAATAATTAGACTACTTAAAGCTCACTTAATCATTGATGAGTTCCTCTCTGCTGGCAATCACACTTATTCTGCAACAGCCAGAAGAAGCTCAGCTCTGTCCAAGCAGAGTAACACAACACAAAATGCCACATCCAAATGAGGGCACAGAAGGGGAAATGCAACAACACAGAAAGGCAAAATGTATGGTTATCTAAAGGGGCTCTTAAGAAACTGCCAGCTGGATCCTAGGATTTCAGCTGGATTCAGACAGGATCCAAATCTTATCTCAGTTTGCTAACGCATCCATATGTTCTTGGTTTTCACCTGAGCTGTGCTGGCTGGCACAAGGGCCACAGCACGCACACACAAAACACCATAACAAAACACCCCCAAAACAAGCACCCACTGCACACACCTCACCTCTTCTGCCCCCAGCAGTTTCACAAACACCCAGCCTGTGGGCAGTTCTTGCTCTCTCAGGAGCAGCAGTGCAGTGCAGCACGGGGGGAGTCTGCCCTTGGCTCGTGGAAACGCACTGCCAGTAAAAAGACCCAGAGTTTCCACCTTCAGAACCACAGCTGGCTAGAGCTGTGGAGAGGCAGTGCTGGGGAGGGAACCTGCTGGTTCCCCGACAAATGCCCGTCCGAGGGCAGTTACCCCTTCTGAAGGTACCACCACGTCCTGCTCTAACAACAGCACCACTGGCTACACTGGTCTGCACCAGTACTTCATGTGGGCAAAGATACAAACCTCACCCCCCCAGCAGAGCGTTACCTTCAAATTTTCTCTTTTACGAGCCTTCTACAGCAAACATAGGGACACAACTTAATTCTTTTTAGCTTTTGGCTCAGCCAATCAGCCAAAATTATTAAAAAACGCCCATCCCCTTTTCTAAATCTGTATATTTGTTTTTCAAAGCCAGCTTTCCAAAATGCTCAGGGCCATGGTTTCCATCACAGAAACACAAATATCTTACAAATACCTTTTAAAAACTGCCCATGAATTCAGATGCCTGCAGATTCATTTAAAAGTCAAACAACAATCACATTTGAAAATAATTTCTATCTCTACTATCGTCCTGCAATTCTCAAAACAGGCAGGTTGTGGGAATTTTTCAGTGCAACTTTAAATGCTTTTCTCATCTAACCAGATTTTTGCAGTGTGAACTATAACATGTTTGTATCTGTGGGCACTTGTAAACCTGCCTTTAACTCCGGGACTACGAAAAATTCCCCAAGCACCTTTGTCCTGGATTTGTCATCCAGTCTCATTTCCTGTCATCACAGATCACAGTCTCGTTAACAGATTTCAGAGAACACCCTGAGTTGGAAGGGACCCAGAAAGATCATCAAGTCCAACTCTTAAATGAATGGCCCATAAAAGGATGAAGCCCACAGCCTTGGTGTTATTAGCACCGTGATCTGACCCGCTGAGCTCACATCACTGTCTGTAGAGAAGCTCACGTATGAAAGTGTCATGCTCCCATTGTCCTGGAGAAAAAGCTCATGTCAGAGAGAAAAAAAATCACTGTAAAACTGTAATTCTTTTTATTAAAAACAACCAATCAAAGTAATTCAAACCTACCACCCAACCCACCAAACAAACATCAAACCCATCAAACAAACCCCAACCAGGACAAAAGCACATCCCATCTTCTTCCAAGATATGCTCAGCTTGAAATAAAAGTAATTTCACGACTCCACCCAGGAGGCAAAGGTAGCACTTCCACAGCCACTGCATTCCGACCAGCGTGGTATTGTAACCTCGAGAGAGGAGACAGGCAGATTTGGGTGAGAAAGAAGAAAACAAATCTAAAATACTCCCTTGACCAGGGAGGTCAGAGCTCTTTTATCCCCAGCAGAGCATTTTCAAATGAAAAAATATGAGTCTCTCCTCTTAATGCACTGAACTACAATCTGCCTAGACTATGGACTAACTCCTGCTATATAAACATTAAAGATTTATTTGTATCCTGCATAAAGAGAGCAGCAGCAGTGTTTCTAACATCTGTCATTGCTGGAATAATCATGCTGCTGTGCAATTATTATGTCGGGATCCTTTTACAAAATGAAAACAGCATTCATTCACAATTACTCATTACAGTAGGGCCTGCTCTCCTCCTGTGATTGTCATTTAAGATGAAACAGCTCTCTTGTTTTCACTGAATTAAACTGGCTTATCAGTGAGCTTTTTGCTTACAGACAAATTTTCCTCTGGGTCAGTTCAACTTAATTTTAAGAGGTTGCATTGCATTATATTATAAATTAATTACATCAACTGCCTGCAGTTTAATGCACTTTAAGGAACAGTTAATGTAGTGCAGCAGTTCTTAGTGACAAATTACTCCTCGCACTGTTATTTCAGACTCACACTGGTTAGGATTACTCCTCTGTCTCCTTCCATTGACATGATCCCATAACAGGATGAATGCATTTTACACTAAACATTTAAACAATAAAAGAGGAGAGAGAGAGAAAGAGTGACTGTGGGAATATTAATGAGCAGGGGAATTTGAACAGGACAGCACTGAGATGAAAGCAACATTGCTATTAAGGAATGTTTTCACTCCTGCCTGTCTATCACAAGGCCAAATCTTTAGATAAGGGTTTTTCAGCATGATACCAGATGTTATCAAATGCTGTTGTACAATATTTAGTCTCAAGGGCTGACTTAAAAGAAATGGCATCAACTATAAAACAAAACAACACACCGCCACCAAAGAAAAGTGGAAGGCAAGTACAGCAAAGGGTTCAAGTCTGATGCACAGTTATTATCACAGCTTTGCTTTCCCATAGAGCTGATTTTTATCTGTACTGGATATCAGTGATAAGTATACTTTATGTCCATACGTGTTCGTGTGTGCGTGTGCATTCCCTCTCTAACAGTGACAGTGTAGGGGGAAGAGAGAGGATAAAATTGAAGGCAGGCTGCCAGGATGGAAATGATATTTGTTTTCTATCACACCAGAGATGCACCATTCCAGCTTTTGTCCTTCAAAGCTGTGAGAGACCACGCTTTAATGCCTGCAGGTTGACCATGCATTGTTATTATACAGTCTTCATGTTCACATCATGTGTCATCTGACCAAAGGAGAGTCTACAAAGTGAAAGCCTCATGCAAAATTTATGCTTATATGGCTGTTTCAGTCAGTGGAAAAATCAATACTGCAGGCTTGATGCACAGAAATGACTGAGTGCTCTCTGACTGACACTAAAAGCACTGGGAGATTGAGGGGCTGCATTTGCTGTTCAAGGAATTGAGTGTATTAGAGCTCTTATAATAGTCTGCTCACCTTATATTAGCCTTTCCTTGGGATTATTTTTTGATAACAATTATGATTGTGGGGTTTAAGGCAATTACACTATTACAAAGAAAAAGCTGCTTTTTATGTCCTGTAAAGCTGTCATATATTTCACACCACAACTGCCTTCCAATTATTTTGTTACAATGCACTTTGGAAGCAAAACGTCCTAACTGATATATATTAGTCCTTTATGTTTTATAAATAAAAATCAAGGCTGTAATGTAATCCTTCAAAAGAAGCTTCTCGGTTTCCCAGATGTTATTTTAAAAAGAGTAAAATGCAATGTGTGTTGTAAGTCTTAAAAAAGACATACACGGGAGCTGTTTTTATATGGGAGGACAACACAAGCCAGGGATATTGCTCAGACTGTGCAGGCTGCTGTGGTTCAGGATGCTAATACTGCCCATTAAACGTGGACAGATGTCCACAAAGATGGAGTTCAACAAAAGAAAGGAAACAACCAAGATCTAGCTACTCACAGGATTTTTAGAAAAGTGGTCTCAAGTTGTAGCTTAATGTCAGGGTGAACATCCTGCTATAATGTTTAAACACTCAAGGAATGCTTCTCTGTGAGACCTAGAGGAGCACATCAGGGTGTGGACAAGGAAAATTAATGTTTGGAATAGGAAACAAACCCTGGTTATCTACTTTAAGAAAACTACATGTATTCTCTCCATCAAAAATACCTCTGGTCAGAACAGAAATGCATTTGCACTGCATTTTTGTCACTGTAACTACACAGAAATATTTTAGTGAATGGCATTACAAGCTGTTCACCAATGTCCTCTGCTTTCATTATAACTCATAAATAATGAGCAAAATTTTTAATATGGACTATAAGAAAATATTAAGAAAGGCATTGCTAGTTAGTTTACAAATCCCTGAACTCCACAGCAATAGTTATTTTATTACTGCAAATAGGCTTCACTCCCATATTTAGCTTTTTGGCATGTATGCACCAAGGTGGCAAATGTTATACTCCTTTCTAACCATAAACAAAAGAAAAGCTGATGAAAACAAACCAGAAAAAATACCTTACAAAGCACTGATGCTTGTAGGCTATAGAAATATAGTTAAAACTATCTAGTTGAATTCTCACACATTAAAAGTTACTACCTCTGGAACTCTTGAAGCAGAGCCAAAGCCACCTACAAGCAGCTAAATATATTTCCCCAAAAAAAAACATTTCACTAAGTTGGGTCAAATAGGCAAATAGTGCCAGCTGGAACATGCACCTGTGTCTCCTGATTACGTATTTTAACTCTTCTAAAACAAAACTTTCCACTACCTGAGTTTGTGAATTTAGACCAAATTTGCTATCAAGTGTCTTTATTTTTGTGTGGGTGTGCCCTGGGGGTGCAAGACCCTTTTAAATTCAGAAATCCCCAAGAAACCACTGCCACCCACAGGAGCTGGGCTGGCACAGCCACAAACCAGTTCTGACGCCCACTCCAAATTTGTCATTCACCACTTCCAAAACATGGGACCATCTGCTTGCAGAGACCTCATCAACGATGCTGGGGTGGCCAACCTTCCTCAGCTCAAGGTCCCGCATTCTGATTTCTTGTCTCGCCAATCCTCTACCCAAAATGAGTAGAAAGCTTGTCTGGGGAATGACTGCACTGATCTGGGCCCTCCTGGGGCACAGGGGACACCATGGGTTGATCATGTACCTGATCAGACCCACATGGGCAGTGGGAAGGAGACAGCGACTTCTTTTTGGTGGGAGGATAAATTTCCCTCTGCTTGTTGCGAGGAGCAGGAGGGAGGGAGGAAGGTGCCTGCTGACTCAGAAGGGAGACACCTGATTGATGCCTGGTAGGAAATAGTCACTGTGGAGTCCCATTGTAGCTCCATGGGAGTCTGTCAAGCCCCCGGTGACTCTGAGCAAACGCTGACATCAACTTTTCCCTGCTGACTGGAATAAAACCCGCCAAACCCTACAGGGAGCACAGACACTGGCAATATGCCTTAGAGGGTGGATGCTGCATTAGAAATCCATAGCTTGCCCATTTTTGCCAGCACCATGGGGAGAGATGCACTCACATATGGCAGGACAGAGAAGTATGTGGGGCAATGCAAGTGTTTCTACCCATGGAAGTTCTAACCAACAATGCAGAAAAAGCCCTCAAAGAGTTTGAGGGTGTCTTCTGGTAAACTGGGTTGGTGTCCCCTTTTTTTCTTTTTCTTTTTCTTTTTTTTTTCCCTCCTAGGTTAAAAAAAAAACATTTCTCCAGCAGAGAATTTAAAAGAAGAAGCAAAAAGAAGAGGGAGGATCGTGGACAGTTTCCACGCCCAAATATACTGATTCTTTTGATGTCTCTTTTCTCTTAGCCTCAATGATTATCAGTTGGATAGGTAATCTCGACTAGAAATAAAACAGCACAGCAGCCTTGAAAACAGCCATTTTAGCCCTGAGTGGGGGGATGTGAGGCCTGGAAAAGATTGATTTCAGGGTCATAGATGACTGCTGTGGGAAAGAATCAACACCATCCTGTTTACAAACTAGTATATTCATCGTTGTTAGTTTTCATGCCTCATCAGGTATGCAGAATTAAAGACAGAACCTTCTCCTAAGCTGAAGGTGTCCCACCATCAGACAGATGCTGTGATCAGGACCAAATCCTTTCCTACAGCAACAACTCCTCTGGCTGCAGTGGTTTCCTCAACAACTTACAAGGTTTGACTTCAGGAGGATGACAAAACCAAACTGTCCAAAAGTTCCCCTGAAGGGAGCCCAGACTTCTGGGTCCAAGGCAACTGAGGAGAAGACATGGCTTGCAGTTTCCACTTTGTGTTCATTTCTTCCTTTGTCCCATATCAAAAATCATTCACCATGCCCATGAAAGAAATAGCCATGATTATCTGCTCAAACTGAGACCTTCTCTCTCCTAGTGTTTCTCTCCCTGAAACAAATGAACTTACAAAACCACCACATTAAAGACATATTATAAACAATGTTTTAACACTCAAATACTGAAAAGTAACAGCAACTGAGGTGAAGGTTATTTGTTGAGCACTGATGTACCCAACACAACACAAGACACACAAGTTTTTCTCCAAGCATCTTATGCTTTACCAAGAAAGCATCTCCTCCCCAGAGACACGGGAGAACTGTAAGCCATTATCCACAAACCTACTCCATTGTCCCCACATTTGTAATGTTTGACTAGCAAACCTCGGCCAGGTAAACTGAGCTGAGAACTCGGCTTAACACAGCAGCTTGCTTTGCTCCCGTAGTGCGCTGCTGTCACACAGCACATCTGATCCCAGCTGGAACTGGGAGCTGCCCAAGACAAGAATAATTGTGTTAATGTGCGTTTGTGAAGTCTCTAGCATGCGGTGGCTTTGATCAATGCTGCTAAGTGCTACCTGGAGTACAAATGAACCCTAACACTACCAGATCTACTCAAAAAGCTAAACGTTACCTGATGTGAAAGGTTCGGTAAAATTACAAAGCAAAAAAAGTAAAACCTTTAAACTGTGAAAGTGCAAAACTATTGCCAGAAGAAAGGATAGAAGGAAACCAGGAAATTACATATATGGGATATTTCAGCCTGTTAGACAAAAATCCTGACAACTTTTTGAATATATTAAAATGCCTCTGTATACACACATGAAATTTACAGGTAGCTGAGGCTCATGTGCATATCTGCCCCCATAAATAATCATTGCTCATCCGTCCCTAGGATGGACATGGGTAAGCGGGTGCCCTCAGAGTGAAGGCAAGGGTAGTATATCCATGATAAATGACTGCTAATTCAGAAGAAGATGTTCAATACTTTTTACAGAGGTATTTTTATCCTACATCAACAGGTTGACCAAAAGAAGGGAGAAAACACGAGCAAAAATACAGGGAATGAGCACAACGTTACTGGCATGGAACACAAACATTGACAACAGATCGGGAGCAGTGCAAGGCTTCTCAAGAGATCAGCCTGAAAAGCACAGACAGAACTTGGAGCTTTAAGGGATGTGAGGAAAGGGAGAAGGAAAATGACCAGAATAAGAAGAATTTTATTAATAGTTGAGAGCAAGTATTTGAACTGTTTGGAAACATCAGAATGCAAGTTTGGGGTAAAGACTGGATGTACAAGGGAAGAAATAGGGAAGTCAAAGACAGGTTAAATGACAAACTAACGAGGGGATATTCTAACAAGTGACAGACAGTGGTGAAAGTTGAGACATCTCTGCAAAAACAAAATGTCAGAAAGACAATCCAAGACGGGTTTAGGGAAGTCAGGAGAAGATGGATACACCTGTAAGTCTACACCATGCAGACTCTGGGTGAAGATATGTTGATATCAGCATAGCTTTCAACTAAATCAAATTTAAAAAAAATGCAATTTAATAATTAAGGAGAATTTCAAGTTATCTATGTAAGAACAATAGTTTCATCACCTCGAAGCAGCACAATTTGTGTATTGCCATTTTTCCCTGAAAAAAAGCAGTGCATTTATTGTTTATAACATCAGGTTTGAAGGAAATTCAGTGAGAAACAGCTGAACAGCCTGTCACTATGTACAAATGCATTTTGTACAGTTACAAAGTCAGAGATGTGAGAGAGGGCTCCTTTAATTTTCTCACCTACTTACCTTCCTATCCTATAATTCTGTTTTTACTGAGCAAATGCAACCACCTTATTATTTTGCATGAGCTTAACCACGGGTTTACTTTGTCTTGTTCTCCTGCTTAAGAACTTCCTTGAAAAAATATTTACTTGCCAGTAGCCACTGACAAAGCACTCAGGTGGAAAACACATCTTCCAGCTTGGTTCCCTCCTGAAAATTTCCTGTGTGTGGTCCTATTAGACCATTGTTTAGCTTTCTCAGCTTTTCTGTAGTAACATCTGAATTCAAATGTATTTTGTTTCAAGCTGAAAAGGTAGACATTAGAACACAAAAGACCTGAAACTGCCAACCTTAATTATGCTGAGTAGCACCACACAGAAATCAGGGAGATAATAATATTATACATTAAAATACAACTCCTCATAGTAAAGCCAGTGTATTCTAGGGCAGGAATACTCAACACAGTTCATAGAAAGACTCCCTCACCTCAATACCTGTGAAATAACATAATATGTTATAAGATAATCCAGAAGGAACAAGAAAACCACACTGTTATAAACAAAAAGAACCCTGCAGCTGGAGGACAAGCTTGATTCCTCCCCTAACCTTAGGTCATCACCTTCTCACTGACGCACCCATGCCTCTGAAATCACAGCCCAATGTACACCAAACTTATGGGATTTTTCATCTTGAATACAGAACTCTGAAACACAATACATATATTTGTATGTGTGTTGACCTAATGTCAGTTGGCTGGCTATACAATAAAATGCAATAATTAGTTGAATCAAGAATTTAGAGAAATCAACAGATGTTGAAAGTCATTATCCACATCTCTTTCACTTCTCTTGTAGTTGTAAAGGGACAGTGACAGCAGAGATGAGCTCTTGTGACACTCCTGAAAAGCCACCTGCTTCCGAAAATCAATATATCTCAACAAGTTCAAAAGTGTTTCTTTTCTAAAGAGATGTTACAAACAAGAGGGAGGCAGTGAAAAAAGCAAAGTTACAAATTTTCTTTCAGATTTGCATTCAATCATAAAGGAATTTGTTAATTTAAAGATGAACATTTCTTCAGAGGCATAATTTTAAGTGCAGGGAGAAAACTAAAGTGATTACTCTCTTTGCCTTCCCCCCTTAAACTCTTTCTGGAACACACAGGGCACTTCTGAGATGAGCAGAAGAGTTTGTGATTTGGTGGCAGACGGGTACCACTGCACTGCTGCTGCTTTGGAGACCGTCCTGTGTGCAAGTCCCTCCCAAAGCAGCGCTGCCTGACCCGAATTAGCCTGTGAGCAGCACAGGCTGCTTCCCCCATTCTGTTGTTTCGACTTCAAACCACAGCATCCTTTTGTTCCTCGTGATTTTCCTTTCAACAGCCCCAAGTCTAAGCCTTCTCTCCCTTCTACTGTATAGTTGATGTCTCCCAAATTACACCATCCCAAATACTTTTTCCTGAGGAAACCACCAGCTTCCCCTTCATACTCCCTCCTCTTTACACATAGTATTGCTGTGATATAGTCCGAGGGGAAGCTGAGAAAATACAATGTAATTACAACTTTCTCTCTTTCCAACCATCTGTTTCTTATTTGTTGTGCCACTTGTCCCACTGACTAGATCCTCTCCACTCAGTGGAGATACCTTCATTGCCTTTTGTTCATCATCTTTCATATCCCCTGGCTCTTCCTTTTTAAAACACTAATTTGCTTTATTGTTATAAAAATAAATATAAAAATACCAGCCTTTACTTCATCTTTGTCCTCACATGGCACCACAACTATTGCTCCATCTGTCTTCTTCGGTTCGTTAATAATTAAAGCAACACTCACAATCACAGCCTGAAGTTGTTTACTGATTTCACCACATACCTTTACAACCTGCCTCCATCACTTGCACTCAGTGGAACTCACTCACATTCAGTGCTCTGTCCTAGAGCCCCTCATGTCTCACATGCCTGTGTTTCACTGCCATGCCTTGCAGAAGATCCTTCTAATCCCTCTTCCAGCCTCCTGGAACAGTTTCTTCAGATCCTGTTCCTGGCCCTCACAACACTTCATCTGATTAATCTCAAGGACACAAATTCAATTCTGTCTATATGCTGACAGCAAATAAATCTGCTTGGCAATTCCTAAATCATACGGTTTCTTTACACAGAGCCCATTTTAAGGTTCTCCCTAACTATTTGCACAACCAAAGCTCTTGTCCAAACTCTTATGATCACATTATTGTTTTTTGCTCACAAGAAAATAAATGGATCTCCTTCTACTCTTTTAGAGTGCTGCTGGTTCCCCAAGGCTACTGTTCCAGAGTCTCTTCGTATTGTTGAGTTCATTTACCCTTTTTTCATCACATTAAAGCCTCTTGTTTTCATTTTCAAGGATGTGTATTGCCCACCTTTGCCCTTCCTGCCATTATCTCTCATTTATTATTCAAGGACAGGCAGCATATACTAAGGCCATACAGACCCCCTTTAGAGGTTTTGGTCTTCCCTGTCTGACCATGTCATGTGTTACCTGTAGCTTTAGGGACCTCCTAGTTCAGTATTTTTTAAGAGACCAGCACAATGAGATCTCAGTGTGTTCGTCAGGCACCTACGTAAGACAAATTACAAACAAGCAACTAAACAAAAATAACCATAATTTTTTGCAGAGATACCTCTACCTGGGAAGTCTGCGTGGAGCAAGAACAAGCAGAGGGCAAGCTGTGCCTGGCTGCCTTGTGGAAACTAATAACAAACAGATGTCAAAAATCTATTTAATAACTTAGTAAGTTTAATACCTTACCTTTTAAACGTAATAGCTACTTTCAGAAGCCAAACCAAAAGCTAAACCAAAACCTTGAGAAGAATTGCCATGCAGTGTATTGAACCACATAAAATTAGGACTTTTGGTGCTCCGTGTTTCTCTCCCTCTGTCCCCTCAGCCTCCCAGGAAAGCACAAGGGAACAAGGGAGCACAGCTGCCTGTAACCCAGTGTGGCTCAACCCCTGAATACTTCTGGGACTGCTTTCTATCACTCTGGTTTTGCCCAGGAGCTCTGCAGCAAGAGCATAACAGAGTTCTTTCTGTCTTCCTCCTTGCTCAGAACTTTTTCTGGACCTGAAGTCCCTCAAAGCTAGGTCATCAACACAAAACACTTGTCTCCAGAAACATAAATCAAGGGGACAGCAACTAAAATTAAGGTGGTTCTAAGGAGTACATAACTCATAAGGAATGAGAGTTCTATGTCTTCTTTAATGGATTTTTATTTAAAAGAAAAGAAACAACTGTTGGTCCTGCAATCTCCATTCTTTCCCAGGATGTTTCCTTTCTGTGAGTCTGCTTTTAGACTCTGAGCATGGAAGGGAAGAAAACACTGTGTAGGAAGGAAGGGGATCACTTCAGAGGAGAAGGTTTGGAGGCAGATCCTGAGTTCTATTGCTCCCTGACCTCAGCATCTTAATTTCCTCCACGATGAAATGTGTATAACATTATGTAATAGTGATGTTAATGGTGGCAGTGCATGTTTAGATGGCAAAATGACACAGATCATGGGCTTGCAGACCACTATTTCTACAAATTAAGGCCACAGTTGTCTGCCTTTTTTTTTTTTTTCTTATTGTAGCTATGCACAGACTTTCTTCAAGGGCTATCTTTAAATCTACAAACCCACCACAATAAAATCAACTGTTCTGCTAACCAGGCTTGGATATCTTTCAGGAGAACAAATGAGAACATCATTGACTAAAGTATCTTGACAATCTTTCTTCCATAACATAGAGGAGTTTCTTCCTGTCTTCTATACTCATATTAAATATGCTGTGTTTTATCAGCAGCTTGAAAACAGAAAGTAAAATGAGCATCTTTTACCACTTTAACAGCATATGAAAAAAGCTGGCAAGGCAAAGAAGGTGAGGCCTGTGAGAGAAATTATTTCTATTCTGTGTTGCTCCCTCACTGTGCTGAGCTCATCTGTTTGATACTGGAAAAGCTGTGGTTGTTTACATTTCAAACCGTCCCAAAGCAGGACATACGTCCTCCACTCCAGTTGGTTCAGGCATGACCTGAACTTTTTTGTTAATCACCTTGCATCACATTGCTTTCTGAAAACTAAATGCAGTGAATATTTGTCTTCCTGCACTGATTTGAAGCACCTGGTCATGAAAAAAACCAACTGATATTTTTTAATTGTGAAACTATCTGTTCTTGTGCAAAGCTCTTGCACAAAATGGATTATATCTCCAAATTCCATAATTAAAACAGTAGAGAAGTACATCATAAAACACTAGAGACATGCATCAAATATATAAGGACACATTTATCCAGCAATTTTTTCATCCATGTGCTAAAAGAACAAAATGTAATCCTGAATAACAGCTAACATACTATATGTAACTCCTGCTTATAGAGATAAGCACAGACTACTGAAACCTAAGAGAAGGCTTGATTTCAGCAATTCTGATGAAGCTCAACAAGTCTTCTAGTTCTGTACCAGAAACTTCTGAGTGTCTGCCCCTGCAGTCTCCTGGCAACTGTAAATGAATCTACATGGAAAATTCTAGAGGAGAATTTGTAACTCCTGAACCTGACTTGAGTTTCAATCTCTCTGTCATCGAGTTTTAAATGGGAAAAAATACTGTTATGTTTTTAAACAAACCTCGCAAAGTTCTTCTCTTATAAGCCAATCAGAGCTATTAGTTTCAAATTTCAGAGTCTCACTGAAGTTGTGACTTATTTGTTCCTGGGAAAAGATATAGATGGGAATGATGGTCAAAATCTCCCTGGTGTGAAGTATCAGACTAGATACGTCATTTTTACAGCACCAGTTCTGCTTCCTTCCTTTCCCATCTGTTGTTTGCAGGTTTTGGTGATTACATGAGGAAATTACCTGTCTTGACATGTTTCCAGTCTCTTCATCTGGGTGAATTATGACTGCAACACAACTACAGTTCTCCTACTCAGATCACTTCCACATGGACATCTGGCATTTCATAGGCCATGATGACGAGTTCTGATGGGGACTCTGGTGGAAACCTCTCAGCTGAAGGAAACCTGTTTAGGAGATTCTGTTCTATCACGTAACCTGGCACCTTTTCTAAAGACAGCATTTTAAAAAAGTATGAAAACACTCTACCCTGCATGCAGACCTCTTCCCTCTCCCCAGTGAGATGGGTGACATCTGGGTTAGTTTTCCCTTCTCCCTCCTCTTCTCTCCCTCCATCCTCTTCTCTCTCTCCCCAGACGTATCTGTATCAGCTCTGATAACCTACTGAAATTACAGGGCACGTAATTAAACTCTGCTTAACAAATCCGCCTTCAGTTCTAGTCCAAAGCTGGAAGGCAATGTCATTGTGAGCCATTAAAGGCTTCTACCTCCCCCCTGGAAATGGATATATATGAGAGATGGTTGAAGTGACTCTTTCATGCGCAATTTTTAAAGGATGCAGGATAAAAGGTGCTATATAAGTGTAAGATACACTTTTTCATAGTCCAATATCTTAGTGAAAGGTTGTAATTAATGTAAGCATGGCTTAACATAAATCAGAGCTTCGCATTCAACGTTTGAAATGCAACATCTTGACAAGATGTAGATTATTTTATGTTGGAAATAAAAAGCAGCTTGTAGTAAAATACTGTGACGATGGTCTGGAGAAGCTTTGAAATCGATAGATGACAAGCTACTGAAATTAGGGAGGCCTGACCTGCTCTGCCGGAACAGCTGGTACATCACATAGGCTGCGTTTTACTTGACCTTAAATTTCTTGCTCTTGTTTTTTTTCTGTTGAGCTCCAAATTCCTTAAATGGTAAAGGATTTTGTTGGTGTTGCTGTTCTGGTGGCTTTTTAAATCTAAATTTGTTTTATACAAGATATAGTGAAAGTTTAAACCATATAGAAATATTAGGAGAGGAGAAGGTTCTTAACAATGGTGGATCTTTTAAGCCTGTGATCTATTTGCAATGTAATTCAATTATTAAAAATACAGAGTATTTTTATATCTTTCAATTTTGCTATACACAAAATCACAAAAGCCAGATATTTTCTATTAGTGTTTGATAGCATGTGGTTACTGAGGCCATAAAAGAAAATAAAGGGCACTTCCAGTCTTAGTGTAAACTATGATTAATTTTTATTAGGATGATACATTTGTATATTATAAACTGATGATTTATTTGTAGATTTTTTCCCTGCAAGTTCAGTAGTTTCTCTTGGTGCAGAATGCAGAATTGTATATGAGATATTTGAGTGTCTAAAACGATGTATGATAAATGAAGTAGCATGCTACTTATACGCTTATCATGTTCCCTGACTAGCAACAGGTTCAGCAAAGGGCACAGCCAGTAAATGAAATTTTCCACCAGGACAATATATCATCACAGGAAATGTATGCGCTGCAAACGCGCGAGCTCGCTCGGCACGCGGACAAGGTGTGAAATGGTAAAAAATGAAAAGCAGAAACAGCATATAGTAAATTTCAAATTCAGCTCTATTTCCATATTGGCGGAGCCTGGCGCTTTAACTGTTTGAAGTCACGTATTTCAGAAAATAATGAACACATGCACACAAATTGAGCGCAGCATTAACGCTGGGATGAACTTCCTTCATTAGATACCCTATAACTTCTTTTGAGGAAAGAAATTGTAAAGCACCTACTGAGAATATTTTTTTAATCCCCTTCAGAGTCAAAATATAAAACAACATCTTTAAATGCATATTTCTTCCTCAGAGTCACAGGTTGAAAATCCGCTCCAGGAAATGTTTATCATAACTTTCAACACTCTGTGGAGAGGACTAATTAAAAATAATAATAAAAAACCCAGCAAAAAAAAAGGAACGGTGCCTGTATATTTCCCAGTGGAATTTAGTTTGTTTACAAAAACATTTCATAATAAGAATTTCTGACTTATAACCACTGAGTCCTAATAAACTATAAAATACTCCTGTTTTCTTGTTGAAAAAACAAGTACACCAAATACCGAGGAGAAACTTCTTGGCATTCCGGTGGTTGGTGGAATCATGGCTAAAAATACACCGAGAGTGCCTGTTTTTCTGGCCACCAGCTGCACAGCCTCGCTGAAGGGAGACGAGCACTGGAAAATGTGGTCAATTCTGCCATTCTAGCTGAAAGAAGCTTCTCAAATGTCATGAAATTTAATTGCTGTACTGCAAGAAATCCGGCATAATGACACTGCTCGTGTCTATGTATTATGGCAGCAGGTGTATTTAAATGCTGAAACAATTTTTTAAACTGAGTAGCAGATCCTGCTCTTTTCTTCTGTCCTTACTGGATTAAACGTGCCTCTGGAGACATTTGGCTGATGTACTTTTTACTGTGCATGATCATTTTAACACCAACAGAACATACTCTGGGCCATAATGTCTTTCTGTTGCTTTGTGTTTTTTTTTAAATCAGACGAGTGTCCCTCTCATATCTTTCTCTATCTTGCTTCCAAGTAGCAATGCTTCTCCCACTCTTTGCTCAAAACAGTAGTAAAATACATTTATGGTCACACTCAAATATTTATTTTAAAAATGTTCTGTTCCTTGCCAAGTATGTCAGGATGGACAACTTGTTTCCACGGGCTGAATTATCACGACACTATTCCAAAGATGTTAGTGACAAAGAGTCACAAAGAGACACAGCAATATTTCTTTAACAAATAAGTGTTATCCCCTCCTCAGGACATGAGTTGTCTGCCTCACTCTCTGGGTTTTCCCAATGGGTTTCCCATGGGTTTTCCTAATGGCAGTGCTGATGCAATTTCACCAAGGGTTTTAAGTGGAGCCTGGCTCACCCAGCTCCTTCATTTCTCACTCCATGTGTTTAGGCTTTCTGTTTCCCCCCACAATGGCAAAATGTTTTGACCAGGCTGGGATCAAAGGAAGTTCTGATATTCCATTCAATAGGGCCAGGATGTCTCTTCACATTTTTTGCTTAATTCCAGGCTTTCCTGATTTATGTCCTTTGGCTTTATGATTAACATTTTTGTGCCTCACTGGCCACTTAGATTTACTGTTTCTCTGTCCATTTCAAATATAGATTTAATTTTCATTTTGTGATTTTTCTCTAGCCTTTTATCCTTATAATACTAACTCAGAATCAAAATTTTTCTGCTTAGACAGACTGCTGTCTTTTGGAGCACAGTAAATCAAAGTCTGAAAGCACACAAAAAAAGGCAATGAGAGCTCTTTGTGGTTTAAACAGACAGATTTCAATGAAGTCCATGCTCTCTCTAGAACACAAGGCTAGATCCTGTCTAGACCCTTTTCTGCCTGGAAATTTAGCACGGAATTCCCAGTTTCAGCCACAGAAGCCTAAGGACTAACTCCCCAAGCAAAATTAATTAATTTTGCAACTCAGAAAAAAATGAGACCACTCGCTGCAAGCCTCCAGTTTGTGTCCTGTGCTCTCCTGCACAAGCCTTGTGTTCATTGCAGTGTCTGGAACAAAAGGCCCGATCTGCTTGGTTGATGTCAAATGACAAGGGTTTATGCACTGTCTGGTTAATTTTGTCACTAGACAATGACTGTTGTCGTGCAGGGGCAGGCTCACTCTCATTACTGACATACAGAGACCCCACGGGCTCTGTGACCATTTTCAGAGTGTTGGTATCTCCTGTGCCAGCTCTTTTGGCCACTGAGTTCAAAAACTCAGGCCCTGCTCTGTAGTTTCTCAAAGCCAAGCCCTCTTACTTACTCACAAAGTAGTTTCTTTACCACTGTTTCTCTATTCCTTTCTTGTTGCACATAATATCCACCTTTTGGACAGCTGGCATGTTTCAGTGCCTTTTCTTTCACCTTGCCTTGTTGGACGGGTTGCAGCTTCCACAAATATTATGTTGCACCCAGTTGCTGTTCTTTCCACCAAAGTCTTCTGCTACTTGGGATTGTTTTTTGTTCCATAACATTCTGGCAGTCTTTTGTTTAACTTACTGACATTAGCATCTTTGAAACATTCTGTATAAATGCAGCAAAATAGAGATCTCACTCATTTTCTTCTTGTGTAAAACAAGGGGATAAGCAGAACTATAGTTAATCTGATATCATCTTTCTATTTGCCACCATTCTCAGGGGTGTGAATGAAGATAAAGACAACTGAGCTTCATCACTAATGCAACATGAGCTACTTAAAATATTTCCAGTTTTTTAACGTAATGTCAGAGTTCAAGTCTTTTGGAAGAACTGTAAGAAATAATTATGGTAGTTGACAACGGAATATGTTTCTTTAACTCTTTTATACCTTTTTGCTCTGCTACTTCAATACCTTTCTAACAATTTGTTCCTTCTGAGACACATATATTTACCATTATAAACATACTTTTCCATAAATTGCCATGTGGGGAAACACAGGATCTTAATTAAGGGCAATAGCAACGATTTAACTTTTATATCTGATTTCAAAAGCTTGGGGGCAGTTTCCTCTCAGTCTACATGACACTGTGGTCTCTAAAAGAGCCACTAAGTACCTCCACAGCTCCTAAAATTCATCCTGCTTTCTTCCTTAAAGATGTCAGCAATCTTACTTTGGCACTATGTGCACTTGCCTCATGAGCACAACCAGTAAACAAAACAAAATAAAGAAAAAGTGGCACAAGCCTATCAGAAGTAAGTGCTGAAAAACCAGAAAAAGTTTACAAAATGTCTCTCTTGCAGACTGTAGAAGTGAACGAGCTGCCCATACAACTGCCATGCTTATTCCTGCTTCTCAGTGAGTACAGACTCTAGGTATATATTCCAGGTTCCATGTCCAAAGTAACACTGAAGCACTGACTTTTCCAATTTCTTGAAACTTCCATAGGTTTTTCTATGAGCAGTTCTCCTATTTTATAGAACAAAAGATGGCTTGGACCTTGCCAACAAGCAGAGTAAGGCTCAGAGCAGGACAACTCACATGACCTCAGGGAGCTCTCTTGTCTGCGTGGGGGGCCAGGGGAAAACATTAGAAGCAGCAAATGCAGGAAAGAGAAGATCTGACATGGGACAGCACTCAGTGTCTTTTATAATTCCAGCTGATCAAAGACCGTGCACTAATATTTGAAAGTATATTAATAATCCTTTCATTCAAAGACTTCAAGACCAAGAGAAATATATCTCTCCTTGCATTTCCCCTCGTGCTTGATGAACGTAGTCTTGGCTTCACTGGAATTCTTCTCTTGCCATCTTGACATTAGGCAACTATTGACTTTAACAATGCAAAATTATCCCTAACATTCACCCTCAGAAGACAGCTAGATTATATGCCCTGAATTTAAGGATATTACAGGATTCATATACTTATTTACTGGGGGGTGGGAGGGATGAAAGAAAGACAGAGAACAGACTAGTCAAAGGAATGAGACCCACTCACCAATGCAAAATAAGCTTCGCAGTCTTCAAAGGCCTACAGAAATTCAATTTGACCAATAAAGGTTTGGTAGCATTTTAAATTAACTCCAGTAGAAATAGAGTCCACTTAACTAGGTCATGAGGAAAGACAATGGGAGAAAAAAAAGGAGTTTGGGGTTCATTTAAAGAGTAAAACCTGCTGATTGCAAGTGCCATGAATCTGAGGTTACGTGAACTTAATATTAACGTTACAAATCAGCAACTTTATGATGAAATGGATCTCCTCATTAGAAAATCTCCAACTATTTTGTGGTCTGGGGAGACGTTATCTGATCATTCAGTGATGTGCTTGTGGTTTGTACAAATGGGGACCCTAAAGATCATCAGAACCAGTCCTTCCCCTGGGGGCTTTTCTCTCTGACACTTAGTGAAAATCTACCAGCAATACACTCTCAAGAGCAGCAATCATTAACTCGTTCAAAGTCACAGGCACAAGGGTCTGGGGTTAGCAGCTATTAATTAGTGTAATTATTCCCAGGATGACAATTACCAGCTGCAGGATCCACTTAACAGCTATTTCTCAAAGCTTGTCATTTTGCAATGCTAATGTTTCTAATAGGTTCATTTGCCACCATTTACTGATTACATTCACTCTGGGATATTGTTTCAGATGGACAGGATGGAAAGCCAATACCTAATATTGACCTTTACAGTATCCTATGATTAGAAAGGCTGCTCCCACCATGACTAGCCACATCATTCTATTGGAAATCATATATACTACCTGTGAAGGATTTGTGATATTTCTCCTCTTTCAAACTTATAAAATTCATTTCCTGGAGAAATAGCATGGTATATTTCAAATTATATTCTTCCACAATACACTTGTTCAACCTACTACATTGAATGCATTAGTGGTACAATCTGATGTTTAAAACTAGTTCAGCTAACAGAGCTGTGCACATGGTACAATTCCAAACCTGATTCTTCAGTCTGGATAAATCCTGTGTGGTGCTGACCCGCGTCGAAAAGCTGTGCAGTTCAGAGAAATCAGAATGCTTACCATGTGTTTAAAGAATACCCATATATTTCCTAAAGGAACAGCATAAAACAAGGAGCATATCCACATTTTCACCTGCTCAGGGAATTCACTCACCACTCCTGTGAACGGGGAGATTAGATGTCCTCAACAAATAAGACTTTGATAGGACATAGAACTAATTCGTTTAATAACAGAAGCAAGCAAGCCTTTGATGGGAAGCTTTTTGTCTAGATTTTGAAAATTTGAGATATTTTAAATCTACAATGGCAATAATTTTGGCAAATGCTTTAATAGACCTTACTGATTGCAAAGAATATTAATATTCTGCCACATCAGAGTCCTACATTTCAAACTGTGCAAACTATTAATAAATCAGTGGTTGTCATATACGGAGACTATAAAAGAAAGAAGATTATCTGTTAGAAGGTAGTACAAGAGTTCCTCTTTCCATTGCCAGCAAAGTCTGGATTGCTGAAGCAGGAGAAAGATTTCCTAGTACAAAAGCAGGAGAGGAATGCAGTGAGTATGGCATCATGTTATTCTGACATGCCTCTCTTTCTTCATTCTCCAAGAAGCTGACAGCAAGAGCAATCAGGGATGTCACACGGTGAATATCAGAGATCAAAAGGAACAGAGGAGCAGAAGTATGGCAGTATGTTTTCTAGAAAAACTTTAATTCTTTACCCTTACTATCAAAAGAGAACATTTTCTTAAAACTGTGTTAATAATCTGTGTCTCAGAGAATGTGCAATTTTAGCATATATTTCAAAGGGTCTCCCGGACAGTGCCTCAACTATGCAAGAGTAAGTGGGAGCAGCCGTGTTGATTTTCAATGTGCTGCTAGATTGTATTTGTGTGCATTTGATGTTCTTCTTTAATAACCTCAAGTAAAAGGCTGAATGAATTCAACAACAGTAGCTGAAAAAAAGTGCAATGAGTCATATTATAGGAAAATGGAGAAAAGGATACAGGACTCTCCACTGAACACAATCCTATATTGTAGGCAATCTGTGATAACACCCTTTTCATTTCAGTTCAGTCCCATAAAATTACCACTAACATTACAACTCATGCAGAACACAGATAAATGTAAAAATGTCACAGAATTCTTCCAGATGGGACTTTTAGTTCCACTAGATCACCATCTACTTTTTTACTTGTCTAATATTTCATTACAACCTTCCATAAGTTAATTTTCTTTCCACTGACCATGTAAATCACAAATCAATTTTCATTTAAAATGCCTGACTACAGATTGCTCCTGAAAGCTCAAAGTATATGCTTCAGTGAGCTCTCCGACGTTCTTAATGCACATTAGAAAAATGTTGTGGTTTTTTAAAAATCTTTTTAAAGGAATTAATTTTACATTAAGGTCTGGCATGAGACCCACGTAGTGGTACTCCTCCCTTCCCTCTCCACCCTCCTGCCTCTAAAACGAAGGTATATTTTTGGAATGTAACTGTATGCAGAGATGAAAGTCTTTCAAGAAAATGACATTTGATCTTAAAACAAAAACTCAGATGAAACCATAAACTGCTTTAGATTTGCAGAAAGCAGAGAGGATTGCTTAATCCCAAACCCTTAGTGCAATGGTGTACTTCTCTAGGGGAAAGAAGAGAGAAAGAAAACGAAAAGAGGAAACCATTCCCAGTTCAGACGTTGGCTGTGTTTTGCTTGAACAACTCTTTTTTCTCATTCCTAACAGAACCTTTGTTTGGGCTAAAATAAAAAAACAAATATTGCCAATTTTACTTATGAAAGCAGCAACCCTAAAGGCAAATGGATGTACCTGTTAGACAACCAGGATTCAGCCTTTAAAACACTCTGTTAGGAATGTTTCATAGGAACGCCCAGAAAATATCTTGAAACAGTATTCTCTGAAACATTCTTATCTTATGTCAATTTAAATGTAATGTTCTCACCCTACAAATTTGTAAATATGCATTTGGCAGACTGGAAATGTTTTTAATGTCTAGTTTTGCAACTGTTCTGCTGAGAAACATAGGGCAGTCACTTCACTACTCTGTGCCTCGGTTCCTCCTTTAGCAGAGAGTGGATCACTAAAAAGACCTCTTTCCATATTAAACATGACTCCTTAAATGAGCTGGCATCAGAAGCATTTGTTAAATCATTAAGAGACAAGAGTGTTCTAGTGATTATTTAACTTTTTTTTTATGGATAGACTAAGTTTCCTCTGTAGAAACAGAGTGTGGATATTTCCATGCTGTTTAATCTCAGACTGTTTTCACATGTTCTTAGTACTTGAGCAGCCTGGTGTGGTGGGAGAAGGAAGGGGTTTATCCACTCTTGGAACGCAAAGGAATTGTAACCCTTTCTTATGGCACGACCCCAGACCACTGAAGTTTAATGAACTGATTAAGAGCAAGGGAAGAGAGAAGCGTGGGTCCTGTGACTCTCTTTCCTGATCTGAACCCACATTCCCTTCTCTGCTTACCTACCATATCCATATTTACCACGCCTCCCTCCACCTTTGGGGTTGTCCTTCCATCTCGGAAGTTCACTTCCATGCTGTTTTGCACCACTCCATCACAGGACTTCGCCAGGCAGCTTTGAATCCCAAGCTCTTGAAGCACTCTGACATTGGGATTCTAGCTTGGGGGTGATGGAGAGGGTGTCAGTTTAAATAAGGCTGAGTGCTCATGACAATTGAAAGTAGTTCTGCTTTAAGTGGGGCTCTTTCTCATGATGCAGTGTGTCAGTGCTGACCACTCAGATGGGGGAGGGAAAGGCTCCTGAGCAGTCTCTGTAAACAGGGTCCTGTCAAACCATTTGCAGGTTATAGTCAGCCAGACCTGGAGGGGTTTCACATAGGGTTTTTTTAAAACCCGAACTCACAAATGTCAACGGGACCTCAAGCATCACATCTAATGTGAATCTAAAATTGAGTTGAGGGCCTCTGGATTTGGCTCTGTGATGGCATATCACAATCACCACCTAGAGCTGCCCACATACTTGCAACAATGGTGCAGAATCACTTCAGAAGAGGTGTGTGGGAAAATGTTTGCTTTGCTTCCTGATTAAAGAAACCCCACCACCTAAGAGGGAAGCTATTCACAACACTCAAGCCTCCAAAATCCCGTCTATTCATAGTCACTGGAACCTTCATGGAGTAGGAGTAGGGATTGCTATGAAGATAACCTGTTTGGTCCTCTAACAAGGTTTCTAAAGTTAACTACTCTGTCTTCAACTAAATAAACTAGTACTTGGTTGTGTTACGTGACCAACCGGTCAGAGGCCCACAGAACTATTCAGTGGGGGAGATGTCTGTGAGCTGCTTCATCTGAGTGACTAACTAAAGTTTTTTTCCCTTTCCATTTGCCTGGACAGCTAAAGGCTTTTTTGGGTTTTAACTCACTTATCTCTTTATTTTCCCATTCATATTTCTTTCAGTGGCTTTTTGCTCCATCAGCAACAGATGGACAAATGCCTCTAAGAATCAAGAGGTGAACAACCAAAGAGGAATCCCCATTACACTGGCCAGTGAGCATGCCAGACACTTGAGCATCTTTCCATTAATTAGACACTCTATAGGTTACTTTGAGAGTTCTTCTCAGGAATACTTTCTATTCCCCAGCCTACTGAACACTCTCCTGGGTGAAGGAGCTAGCTGAAGCCCAAGAGGAGCAGTAGAAGCACATGTACATGCTCAAAGGTGCCAGCCAGGATGGGGAAAAGAAAATATGTGAAGGCATGTAAGAAAGAAAAGGAAAGCAGAGACTTCTCACAAAAACCCATGCACTGTCCTGAGTCTGTTTAACCACCCGTGTTTTCATGTAGTTCTGAGTATTTCTTGACGAGGAGACTGACACCTGTGCAGAAAACACAACACATGGGAAGCCTGTGCTTGCACTGTGAAGAAAACACCAGCAAATACAGATCAGAACCTCAGATTTAGATGCCTACATGCCCATTTCAATGCCTATCAATAGATTTACACACACACAACACACAGGCATTCCATGTTCAGCATTTTGTCTTCAATTACTAAACAGAACTTTACAGCTACTGGTGGCTAAAATCAGACCTGCCAAGCTAAATTTAACTGCAGGTGCTGATGGCAGAGAGCTATTCAGTGCACGAGCCACAGTCCTGCAACCTGGGCACTCAGTGCTCTAACAGAAGTCTCTCCCCAAATTAAATTGCTCTGAATCATAAGAAGTGAGGATTTGTTTTCATTGCATAGACAATAGTCACCAACTCCTTCTTCCTGAAGCACGTCTGCCTTCATGTTAGCAAGTGGTTTGCTGCAGTGTGAGAGGATGACTAGATGGAGGAGGTTGGTTCCAAGTCCCTTTCTCTCTCTCTACGTGCAGTTCAGAGTTTTTACTTTGGACTGTATTTACTCTGGTTTCTTGAGCTGAATCTATGGGTCTCAAAGCTGTCCAAAGGGCCACTTGTTAGTCTGATCTGTTGTGTCTCCACTTGGCTCTGGAATGTGGCTGGCATGCACCTGTAGTGGAGTTTCTAGTTTAGTTTCCTCTAGAAGAAATCTGGACTGCACAGGTCAAACTAACACAAGGCACATGGTGAAAACAGAGGGATTAATTTCAATTCTGCTCTACCTCTCTAAAACAAAATACTCTGGTAGATGGAGTTTGGTATACAGTAAGATATTTTATGAACAATGGCTTACTTCCTGCCTTCTTACACCACTTCAGTGAAAACTTTTCCCACATTAACATCAGTAAGTTTAGGTTTTTCAGCCCCAGTTTCTAATCTGTACTAGGCCATTTGAATGAAATATGAAATATGAAATTATCAGATCAGGAGACAAAGAGAATGCAAGTGGAATGGGACTGTGTATAAACTGCTCTATATTGGAAATCTCATTCCATTCAGTTATTTACTCTTCTTCAACTAAGATAATTATATTTGTATAGGTATAGGTATAGATACAGATTAGATGCTACATTACAAAGCCACAAGGCTTCCTGATCTTGTTAACATGATGGTTGTCATAGTTTGTTTTGTTTTGCATGAGCAAGAGCTCATTACTGAAAACCCTTGTCATTCACATTGCATTGTGTCTTCCTAATGTAGCATTCCTGAAATGAACGGCAGGACATACCCATTTCACTTCAAACTGTACCTTAGAGCCTGGCTTCCACTGAAATCAGTGGCGCTTCACAACAAAGGAACCTTTAGAGCCTGGCTTTTTCCAAGCATGCCCCAGCCTCCTGTTCAGTGTGCTTTTAGGAAAGGCCAAAAGTGATTTCATCTCACATTGCTGTCAGGCATTATTTCAGCTGGTCTATCTGGCTACCTTCTGTCCTAGGTTACTTGCACACTTGCAGTCTCCTAGGCTCGTGGATGATACAGTTCTTTGTATTCCTTGCAGTGCAGTAGGATGCCACGATGCAAATATACAAGCAAATAGACAACCCTGTCTCAGCTAGCCAGAAAGAGTGTAGTTGTACAGTTTACAGTGCAGAAAAGGTGAACTAAAAGTGAGTCTGACTGAGGGGAGGGTAATAGCAGCACTGCTTTTGCATCAGTCCCCTGCTAGGCAATCCACAGAGTGGTTGCTCTGGAGGGAATCACTTACCCTCCAAGCTAAGGTGCCAGATAAGCAGGAGCACGCAAAAAGGGTTTAAAAGTAGAGAGAAAACCAGGGGGAAAGATTAAGATAATTTACCCTTGTATTTGTATATTGTATTCATCATAAATCCTATTGTCAGCATCTATTGTTTAAGTACCTGGCAAACTTCGGTTTTAATCCCCCCATAAAAGCCTCCATCACACAGAAAGTTGCGGACCTTTCATGGTTTTATTATAAACTGCAAGTGAGTAACAGTGCGATATCAAAGGAAATAAAACTCCAGTTGCTATTGCTGCTGGGGTTGCCTTCTGAATGTGGCTCATACAATATTTCATCTGTGCTGACACCTTTCACTCTCAATTATTTGGCTGCTGTCAAAACAAATCAATCATATTATAGCACTGTGTCTTCGTGTTACCATTCCACTGCAAGTTAGCTGCATTAGCTTTGAAATATATGGAAGTATAAAATTTATCTCTATTATTTATTTAATACAACTTTCTCCCTTGTGAGTTATCTCACAAACACAGCAAACTCAAATTATCTGATGTCAAACATTCAATATATATAAATACCACTAAGAAATTTTAAAATAATGGCACTCAAGGGAGTGCCATTATTTTAAAGAGCGTAAGACTTATTAAAAAGTGTAAGACTTATTTTAAAAAGTGTAAGACTTTTGATAAGTCTTACACTTAGATCCAATAATATTCTTTTAAGAAATGGGGTAAATAGGGTATGTTTTTAATTCTGGTTACAATTGGCCAAGGTGCTCACATTAGATAAATGTAACATCATAGGGCATAACTTTGAGTGACCACTTCTGCTAAAGCAGATTAAAATAAATATTTAAAGAACTGATTTTGTCACCAGTAAAATGAAAGGCTGGGGGGGCAAAATCTGTGACTGAATATTTTTATAGATGCTACAGTGCTGAGAGGGGCACACGGCCTTCTTTTGCAATTCACAAGCACTGGTTTGGGAAAAGAAAAGCTAAAATCTTAAATGGAGAATCTGAAAATGATTGCTCTGTTCAGATTAGAATTAACAGTTTTCAGAAAATAGGAACAAATTTATTTCTTGAGAGGTTCTATCCTTTTAAAATAAGCAAAATAAAAGAAACAACTTTCAGCCTGTCAATAAGCAAATTTCCCCAAAAGGTACCACTATCATTTAGTTGCTTTTTAGAGAGGATTTGTGTCCTGTTACAGCTGCATCTTCTAAAACAGATAAGCCAAATATAATGGGAAAATTACAACAGTTTTATCACCTCCAGAAATTTATCTCTCCTTCAGTTATTACTGCTGATGTAATGGGAAATTAGTTACACAGTACGGAATACGTTCAGGAATACCTGGATTGTGAACAGCTTAAAAAACTCAAGCTGAAATAAAAAGTATAGACAGAACCAGCTCTGGATGAGGAACGGCACAAGAAACTGAAATGGAATCTGAGAAAAAGAAAGGAAAAGATATTGTAAATCCAAAGCATTGGCATTTACTTGAATAAAATGAGTCACTGGAAGTGAGATGAGTACCTTGTCTTTATGCTGAAGATTTATTTTTAACATTGAATAATTTCCCATAGCAAAACACAATTAAGTGAAAGAATAGTCTGTAAGGTCTGTCAGGTCTACAGACAATGAAGTTTAAAAGCATTATTCACATTTAAATAAGTCAAAAAACTATAGCAGGCAATTGTCTAAGAGCCTGCACCATCTTGGATCTTACCAGCCTTGGTGGAAACCTCCAGTCCTTCTTGAGCTGTAAATGGACACTGAGTCCCAAACAAAGAAAATTCACCTTATTATTGCAGCAACTGAAAAAGAGCCCAGTCTCTTTTATGTCCATTGACCAGAGCAAGACATAAGAATTCAGAGCATTTAGCAAAGATCCAGCTGTGCCCGAGGAGCTCAGGACATGTGACACGAGTGATTTAAGCCACTTCATAGGAAAACACAACTGGTAATTCTCCACACCTTCACTTACGGGTGGGAAGAGTTGACAAAAACATCTGTGGACTGTCTTTCATCCCATGGGACACCTGGGCCAAAGCACGGAGCACAATATAGGTCTCAGGTCTGTGCTCTCTGCTGCACCTGGCAGAGCAATAGGCTTGCAAAGACCAAACATCCAAGGAATGAAAGCAGCTTAGGGATCAGCAGCAAAATGAAACGGAGGCCTGAAGATCTCCAGGAGTACAGCTTTCTACCCCGAGGACATAAGGCTGCAGAGAGGTCTGGGGATGGGAAAGCTCGAGGAAGATTCACTTTTATAATTTCTGATGCCACCAGATAGGTCTTGTTTGCATTTTGGAGCAATCTCCATGGCAGATGGAATTGTTTTCTCAAATAAAATAAAAAAAGGAAAAAAGGAAGCTATAAAATGTTTTAAGATGCGTAAACGTAAAGATTTTAATAAGAGAGTCATAAGATGCCTTCAGAACTTTCCATGATATTTTAAAAAAAGAGATTAGGAGGTCTCCATGAAGAGGAGGTATGTGGTTCTGTGGTACAGACCCACACAGACATTAAAGAAATTTCATTTAAAAAATTGGCTCTTTGGTGGTTAACTTGTACGTTCCATGCATTCAAAATTCACACCATTAAAAATGCCCTTAAACCCAGCTGGTCAATAAAGACTTGGCTGTTTTTATGAGTCTCTAAATATATATGTGCTTGATTAGAATCTCACTGGTGAACCAGGAACACAAGTTTGTATCCAGGGAGTTTTTAAAACATGAATCATAGGGATTTTATTAATACAAAGACCATGGAAAAACAAAGGAAATTAAACTACAAATACTATAAATGTCTGACTTAAATCCACTAAGGCAAGGAAATTAAGAGTGAAGGCTGCAAATCCATCCTGGTAATCCTTCTACAACTCCCTGTATTGCAGCAGAGAGTCTTGGACCAGCATGAGAATCACATGTGCATGTACCATACAGATGTACCCACCTGTGTGCACGTGATTCAGTCCTGGGTCTAGCACGTGTGCCATGGTGCAGAGGTGAGGAACAGAGGGACAAAGGTTTCTCCCTTGCATTTGAAATTTCTTGGCTTTTGTAAGATTACAGTAAGTTAAGTGCTTCACATTATTGGAATGAGTTTTCTCTACATTAATTTAAATTGTCACAGTGTAACTTCAGAGAAGAAGATTAAAGGCTCCTGGAAACAGGTGCAAAGATACACTCTAAAAGTGGCATTAAAATGCATCCATGTTCTGGTTGACAGAAATTTCATTTCTAATCCTGCACACAGAATATTCCTGCCAGGAGCAGTATTAGCCCGAGCCAGGGCTCAATAAAGGTGCACGTTCCCCAAAACAACCTGGTCTTGCACACCAGTCATGCCACAACTCCTCGCTCAGTGGTCATGTCTGCCAGGGGATGGTTAAACAACAGATTTTTGGGGGAAAGTTTGGGGAGGTTGGAGTAGTCTTACTTCTGCTTTTCCCATCTGTTTCTTGGCATACAAGTCTGGGAATTCAGACTCTGTCAAAACTTGGCCTGAGATGTTCAGGTAGGTGTGAACACTTTGATTTCAGAATTAATTTGATCTACATCACATCATTGCTCCTCACTTATGTTCTTCCATAACTAGGAGTAGCAAAAACGATAGGCGTGTTTGAGGTCTGTTTTGGGTGGAAGTCAACAACAGCACACACAAACATTAAGATTACTGCATTTCAACGCCTCTGATGGTGGGCCTTTAACTTAAGGGGCAGAAAATCCAAACAACAAATAGCTAAACAATCTGGGAGTGATCAATAAACAACTAGTCACTAGATAAAGACCTGAACCTTCCACATTCCCTCCGCGAAGGCAGCAATTTGCCACTGAACAAGATGAGCAATTAACATGGGGCCAACACAGTCTCACAGGAGAGGAAAAAAGTGAACAAATAAACAAACAGCCCAGTAAGGCTTTCCTTGTACCACCTTTGGAAGAGCAGCTTTTGCCCTTTCTTCCAAAAGCTCACGTTAGGCCTCCCAAAAAGTGCATTTCCTGGGAGAGCACACAGAAACCACCCACCCCACCTTTAGGGATGTCTGCGTCTTACTTCTCTTCCCCCCCAGCACAGTCTGGGTGGGATCCAGCTGTTGCCCTGGCACCCCTGCTGCCCACGCAGGGCTGCTCCCCTAATTCTTCCATGCGTTCAGCTCAGGAGCTTTGTCTGAGGGGTCGGCTGCCCCTTTGTGTAAGAGAGCCCTTCACAGGGACTGCCTCTTGTGCAGCATTTATACAGTGAGAGGAGAGGTATATTTGGTTTGAGGGCTTCGCAGAAATTGCTGGGAGTGCAGTTCTTTTCCTTGGTTCTTGTCATTCTTGTTCTGGTTATGTTAGTACACTGCAAAAGTACCTGGGAATAAACTATTGCTCTAAGTGAAACATCATTTTGATTATTACTGACATTGGTGCTCATTAAAATACATAAGTGAAACACTGCCTTTCTGTAGACTCTGAAAGCTATTTCATGTTACTTGAAGGGGAATACAAATGAATAGGGACTGCATCACTTTAGTTAAAAGGGAAAAATGTTCTAAGAAACCAGAATTTGGACTCTAGATCAGTAAGCAATTGAGGTTTGTAGTTTACTGCTTTTCTGTCTCTTTTTTGTTTTTCATCTCTCTCTGATTTCTGATTTTTAAGGTGTGTGTACATGGAGGAATGGAAATAGAGCATGTTTACTTTATCTGTTACACAATTAATGATACAAATCTCTGTTCAGATGAAACAAGATCTAATAAATGTAAACAAAAGGGGTTTTTTTCCTTTTTGTTGCTATTGTCTTTACCTAACATTCTTTTTGACTGATCTCCACATAAAAAAACCCTTCTAATTTTTTTTAACATTTTCTATGTCAATTGTAACCCATATCACTGCGTTTTAATGGCTGTCTCCTACCTCTCAAGATGTTTAATACATTTCCCCTTCCATTGTGTTGCTGCTAAAATATGACCTGCCGCTGTGTAAATAATGTAATTTAATGATTTCACATTTTCAGCCATGCAAGGCTTCCTTTCAGCACTGAAGCCTTTCACTAATGATTTAGAGAGATAGTTTGTTCTCATTTCTTTCACAACTCAAGACTGAGAAATTCTGACTTGTAAATAAATTATTGACATCCACTTTAGGAACAGTACAATGGATAGTAGAAATAAAATACACAAAGTTTCTGTGCCACGAGGCTACGATCTCCAGCTTGCTGCTTTCTTTCAAGGTTCAAATGTCATTCCAGCTCTGTATCAGTGCACAGACCTAACACACTGTTATGCCATTGCTATGTGATACATTTGGGCCGACCCTCTGCAGAGAGACTCCCAAATTGTGGTCCAGGGTGCCTGAGTGGCCAGCAGTGAGCTGACAGACAACACTGCTGTTTTCTAATTTCAAACATGCATACCATACTAAAAAAGTAGCTCAAATACACTTTCTTTTTTAGCTAAAACTGCTTTGGCTGTCATGGAAAAGTGAATTAAATGAGAGGACAGCTGTTAACAACTCCCTAGCACTGGAATACCTTCCCACTTCTCAGGTATTTCAATAGGAAATCCACGGGGTTAAAAATTATATTAAGAAAACAAGACAGAACAAATTCTTCTCCCCGTCCCCCCACCCCCAAAAAGGTATCCTTCTGTTCAGCTATACAGAAATATTACATCGAGACATAAAAATCAGATGGGCTTAAGGAGAGAATGCCTTTTCATGAATGTCAGCTCCCAGGCATTACTGAATACTCTGAGATTAAGCAACTACTGGTCCCTTGGAGAGACTCTCGAGAAGGATAACTAAAATTGAAAAATAGAACACACTCCTCCCAAAAACTCAGAGAAATCTGACATGGCAAAAGAGTTGCAGAAAGTGACACTGTTCAGCCCATAGAAAAGCTTCCTGAAGACAGTAAGAAGCGTGTTGATGACCACCAGTCTGGACCATTCAGAGGAAAGCCAACAGAATATTTTCTGCATTACCTTAATAAAGACAGGCCAAGAAGCAAAGGACTAAGAGCAAAAGACAGAAAACACACCGTCTTGTGGGGTACTTGCCTGACTTTTTTTCTTCTCCCAGCCTCACCATTTTTACTGTGATGCCTCCAAAATTTAGGTGAGCACGGCTGTGCTCCAGCTGTAATTCTAAGAAACGCTGAGGGGAAAACAGGGGTGTAAATTTCTTGGGACAACAGCTTTGATGGGTGGGTTTTAAACTTCTACCTTCAGTGCTTTTAGTGGATCACAATAAAAAGTTATGGTTGCTGATTTTACTGTTTTTCTTCAAAGAACTGTTGGTGGAAAGCCAAAATTCCATAGGTAAATCTGTGGTATGTTCAGGGATTTCTGTGTTCACTAAGGCAGATAGTTCTACTCCCCACCAACCCTCTTCCATCTCAGTAAATTATACTCTGCATATCCATTGTGCATATGAAATTTGCTTATTGAAGCAAGGGAGAGCATATTTTTCTAAGTTTCACAGCGAGAATTTGAAACTTTATCTTCCTTCACTCTGTTCACACACGTGCTGTGTTCGCTCAGGGAACAGACGTGGTATAGCTGTGTGTATGGCAAATGACATAGTGTAATGAACAGAAAATAATCAATTCCGTATGAAGAAAAGAAGTTTTGAAAGAGGCTTGGTTTGGTCTAAACCTTTTTTCACTTACAGCAATGAAATCCTATCAACTTAGTGATGGATCAGGACCATATAGCAAGTGAACACAAATACCTTTGGGAAAAAAAAGTCTTATTTATAGGTAACTGACAAGCGAAGAATAGGCAATTTCACTAAGTTATACTGTGTGAGTAATTTCCATATCATTAATCCCTCCATTTTACCAATGACTTCACTTTCAAAAGAAACTCTTGTTTTCTCATTTTAAATGCTTAACATACGTCCTCTACTATTCCTACCATGGAGTACTTGTTTCTCTTTCCACAAGCAAGGATTTTCATTGTTTCACCCCATCACCCCCAGGTCTCATACCTATCGCCCTGAACCAGACCTGAAAGTTCCTGAGAAGAAAATCAGTGAAACATGTACGTGGATCACACAAAATATAGTGGAACTACTCCCCCCGTCAACGTTGTCTGAATTCAAGTACTGTGTTAGATGGAAGTTTTCTGAATTCATACATTATTCAAAAAGTTTTCAGGGTTTTTGAGTTACCTCACTGGGGTAGTTTGTGATGAAGAGCTTTAGAAGCTTACTTGTGAGAAAAGAAGGACAGGAGAAGACCCAGCTCATGTGAGCTGTGGACATCTATGCTTGACTTCACTGAAAATTCAGGGGCAGCAGAGGTGACAACAGGAGTAACAAGACAGGTTGGAGAACAGCATGAAAACGTGTCCCCAGTGATCCCAGCTGACCTTGCCACAGTGAGGCTGAAGAGATGGAGGCTGATGATTATGGTCTGATTTCGCCCAAAGGGCAGGAATTACCAAACCTGTGTCGAAGGCTGGGCTTTTAGGAGCGCACCTATAAAAGGGCTCGCTGCAAAACAGAACACACATTCTATGATTATCCTTCAACCAAGCACAAAAACAGGGAGCAGAAGTCAATCAGGTTCGATGGAACCGGTGACACCACGCAAGTCTCTCAGCTGACTCCTGCCTGCACTCACGCATGCATTAGGTAGGGGGCTCTAGAGGAAGGAGCAGAAGGTTACAGATGTGACTCAGGGTAGTTCAGAACTATCTAGACCAACTTATTTCACTGCCTTGTGCATCAGTTCCAGTTCCAAACACCGAGGGCGGGCAGTAGCACCTGCTTAGAACATAGGAAAGGAAGGGTAGAGAAGACAACAAACAGCAACACAACTAAATAAATTCATGAGTTCTGTTCCTTTCAGATACTTTATGGGAGGTATGATTGTGTTCACAAACTGGGAACAGTACTCCAGCAAGTCCCTGTTTGATCCCATGCTCCTATCTACCAGCAAAGATAAAGGGAACCTTTTCATCTGCTATAAGGTCATTGCTTGCAAAATTTATTTGGCAGCAGAGTCACACCTTTTATGTAGCAATTAGAAATCTATGACTAAACTAAAGAGCAAAGGTTGCCTGGCTTAATCCCTACTCTCCAGCTTTGCAACATAGGGTGAATAAATGACGTAAGAACTGCACAAGCTTATGTTTATTTATAATACTACCTACCCAGCAACTATAACCTGGAGCACTTCAGAGTGGAAGGATACATTTTTATAATGCCTGTTTCTTCATTAAGATTTCATCATCCACCTACACTAAAAAGCTACTTCCCCTTCACTTTGTTATATCTGCTTTTACCCGCTCCTGTTCCTGCATTATTTTTTTAATCTCCAGTTTCCTACTTTACATGCACTCTCAAATTTTAAACAAGCAAAATTTGTGCATTAGTGTGTCCTTTTCATCTATGATTTATGAATGACAGGTTCTTTGGTGCAGCTTAATGGTATGAGAGAGACATTATTTTAAACATTAAAGTGAAAACCATTTACAACTATGATAAGAGAGGTCTGTTGACATTAAACTTTAAAACATGCACAAGGTAAAGGCAAGTAGTTGATCCAACAGGTGAGAATATTATGCATGTGCTTTGTAAGGGAGTTTGTTTAACACATGAGCTGTCTCTTTGCTTTCTCTCTTTCACAACCTGTAGGCTCTGGTGCCTCAAACAATGCACCTGGTAATCAGCAGCCACCAGAGTTTGATAACTGAAAAGTATTTCGGGCACTGTGAAGAGGATTTGTTTTAAAAAATTACCATTTTATTCAAGGAAAATTTTCCTACCATTTAAATCAGAAAGAAATAGCAATAAATAAATCTAAAGAGCTAAAGCTTTATTTTGGCACCTCCTGCTCACACTTTTAGCACTTTCACACTGGACAATCCCTCCCTTTCCTACCCTCTTCCATTAAATACACTTCTAATGTAATATACTGGCTAACTTGCTACATTTTGTTCCGTTCTGTACAGCAGCAGCTGCATTCTGAGAAGCCTCAACATGGTTAGGAATAGCAAATAAATACATCTGCATTTTATATCATACGTGTTTGGATTGAGTACCATTCCTAACAGCATTAGACACATTAACAGCAAAGAATACTGGAGAAGAAAAGAGATCTTGTAGAATTGGTTTGAGTCCAATTTCAGACCAAAGAGAGAATGCAGCAGAATTCGCAGGATAGAACAGTTTCAAACATGGCACAGCAAAAACAGTGGGGAGGGTGCATACAGACATTAACTTCTTGCTTGTTACTTTTGAGTCATGCAACTTCCTCAACAGCTTGAAAGAGGATGCAGAACCTTATTGATAAAGCAGACCTCCCACAGCAAGAAGCAAAAAATGTATCTGGGGCAAGGATGACAGCTGAAAAACTTCTGTTTTTATTATAAAAGGGTTTTTTTCGTTTTTTTTTTTCCTTGTAGTTATTCTCATGCAATACTGTGTTTTTAGTTGCCTCCACTCAGATGATCTAATCAGCAGGGGTGAAACAAGCTGTGTGGAAGGGATGCCACCCAGAGGGACCTTGACAGGTTTGAGAGGTGGGCTGATGCAAACCTCAGGGAGTTCAGCAAAGCACAGTGCAAGGTCCCACACCTTTCACGGCAACCCCAGGCACACCCACAGGTTGGGTGGAGAAGTGATTTGAGAGCAGCTCTGCAGAGAATGACCTGGGGTGACGGGTGATGAAAAACTCAACATGAGCCGGCAGTGAGTTCTCTCAGCCCAGAAAGCTGAGGGGATCCTGGACTGCATCAAAAGGCCAGCAGGTCGAAGATGATTCTACCCTGCAATCTGCTCTTGTGAGACCCCACCTGGAGCACTGTGTACAGTTCTGTGCCCCCAGCATAAGAATGACATGGAACTGGTGGAGCAAGTCCAGAGGAAGGCCATGAACTTTATGAAAGGGCTGGAGCTTCTGCTCCGTGAGGACAGGCTGAGAAAGTTGGGGCTGTTCAGCCTGGAGAAGAGAAGGTTGTATGGAGACCTCATGGCAATCTTCCAGTATCTGAAAGGGGCCTGCAGGAAAGCTGGAGAGGAACTCCTTGTCAGGAACTGTAGTGCTAGAACAAGGAACGATGGGTACAAATTGAGAGAGCAGAAATTTAGATTGGATATTAGGAAGAAATTTTTACTGTGAGGGTGGTGAGACACTGGAACAGGTTGCCCAGGGAGGTTGTGGGTACCCCATCCCAGTGTTCAAAGCCAGGTTGGATAAAGCCTTGAACAGCCTGGTCTAGTGGGAGTGTCCTTGCCCATGGCCAGGGGGGTTAGGACTACAGGATCTTTGAGGTCCATTCCAACCCCTTAGCACTTTGTGATTTTATCATTCCATGATTTGAAATTTCAAAGTGAGCTGTGAGTAGAGAACATTGATCACTGATGACAGAAAAGCCTAATGAATCACTCAAATGATTACATCACTGACCCATAGAATGTAAGACCCAATCTGCGATATGTTTTTATAAGAATGCAAATACACCTTAAATATCTCTCATGCATTCAAAACCAATCCAGCTACTAGTTTTCAATATGCATAGACAGCAACATTGAATTTGGAAAAGAGATCACCACTTTTTAAAGAGAGAGGTGATGTGAGACAAACAGGTAAAAGAACCTATTAAAAAATGATCAGCATGACTTACCTTGTAGATTTTGCAATGGCAAAGTCATGATGCCTCCTGCTGCAGCTGCTGCTACCAGTCCTTGGATGTTGGTGAGATTAGCTGTAGGTAGAGTTAGGACGAGTCCTTGTTGGCCCCCCAGCTGCCCAGCCATGTTGAAAGGAATAAGGATTGGCTGATTCAGGGCTGGAGTGCCTCCTGGCATCACCCCCGCTACTGCTGAGGCCAACTGTTGGGCTGTCAGTAGCGGCTGTAAGAAACCACAGGCACAAGACTGTTGGACTGTGTATAGCTCAGCGTCACACACTTACAACTCTTCTGGCTTGGGATCCTTTCATGGTCCATTACAGACATGCACTGCCTCCAATATCTTAAAGCATGCATTTTCATCGACACAGAAAGTTTAGGCAAACACGGCAGTCTGAAGCTGTAAGCCTCAATCATGTGGCATGGTAGCGATCCCAGCTGAACTTCGACAGGAAAGTTTTATTTCATGTGCACCAAAGACAATTTACGAGCAAAAGAAGGCCTTAATTCAGGTCAGCCCACGAGTACCTAAATGCGAACATTTCCCAAACCTCCCCAGCTGTACACTGGTTGGTAATAGCAAAAACACTACAGTAACAACTGCCAGAAGCTTTGTCTACCAAGACTGCCCTGGGAAGCAGAAGAATATTGAGTATCTTCTTTGAGTATGGCTGGACTTGGATAAAATCGTGACGTGAGATGGCAAATATTTTAAAATCTCATAAAGTGCCTACACTCTGCTCTAAAGAAAATAAATATGTGGCATAAAAGATAATGAAATGTCTTCACTTTTTAATGCAGAAGCTGTGTGTGAAAGGCAGAACTGTCAGAGCCAACAGTGCTGTATTACAACTGTACAAGATTTTAAATATTAAATTATTACATTTGTTTCAAAAGTAACTTACATAAGAAATTCAAATAATTTAACCTCCTAAATATGCAAAACTGCTTAGGTTTTATTTTAGAAAACCACAAAAATTCAGTCTTGCCAAACATGACTTTTAAAACATACACGATACATACATGCTCCTTTTTTGTAACACTGAATGCAGCCAAAGACAATCACATTTTCTACATTACACAGACCAAAGATGATCAATCATGGTTATTTATTTTTCGTCAAATTGCATGTTTCAATTAGTCGAAAAGAAATACTGACCTGAGGCCCAACAGGGAATGCAGGATGGGACTGGCTGGGTTGGTGCTGGTCTGCTGGGCTTGTGTCAGGCAGCACTGTGTTTCCTCTGGCCTCTGAAATCCAAAGAGCAAATTGACTTTAATACCAAGCCTGGGGTCTGCCACATTACCTTCCTCTCTGATGTCACATAACATGAAGCTGAAAATGATATGCTGAAGTGCTTTATCAATAACTCAAGCACTCAAATCACTTATCAGCTGCATAAATTATGCTAACATTCATTCAGAGCAGCCAGCTCATTGAAGGAGCTACAGCAGCCTGACAGCAGTGAAACTGAAGCTATCATCAGCCCAGCTAATGTGGGTTGCATTAGACATCAATTTACACAGGGTACACGGGCGTGTGGGAACTGCATTTCTCTACGCTCAGGTGAGCATCAGCCATTGTAATTTCTGAGAGCAAAAATTATCTGAAAAACAATCACGCCACATCTACTTTCTATTTTCATAAAGTATTTTATTTTGCCAGTTACTGAGGCAGCAAAGGCTCTACTGTGCAGAATAACAGGGCACTGTGAAAACTGAAAACTGCTACGCTTCCAAACGACAGCTTGTTTTTTAAATTGCACGTGGAGGATGAGCAAAATTCAGTGAAACCAAGGATTTCCAGCATTTATTGAGATGATCAATACCCAACAATCGAACTATACGCTGGGCACTAATGACTTGCTAAGCACAGAACACAGCCCAGACCTGCTGGATTTTGCTGAAGTCTGCAATATAGGTTTGAAAGGGAGGAAGCGAAGTAAAAACATCGTATCAGTTGTAAGAAAGTGCCGAGATGATTTCAAAACTACGTCCCAATCGTCTGCTTCCACCGGGTGAAGGGCTTGCACTGACTCACAGTTTTCCAGCTCTGATTCACGATCAGGCCCTCGCTTTGAAGGTGTAAGAGTGACAGAAGTATCAAACGCAGCTGCGAGAGAACTGTGGCCTCGTATAAAGAAAGCCCTGGCAATAGCACCAGGTTTCCTTGGTGCAGTATCTCCTATTCTGCTATTTTTCCTTCTGATGAGTGGTTGAAATTCTGTTCTAAGTAAACCCTAACGAGATGCTCTTTTCCAATGTTTGTCCTATGAATAGCAAGATCATTCAGAACCAGTTTCCTGGCACACCCTTGCGTGGTAAGGAAAAGTGATACGGCTCTGTCATACTTATAAATTTTAAAGAGGGTATTATCAGCGCATTTAAAACAAATTCTTTTATATATTCTCCAAGGGGAACAACTTATAAATAATGGAAATGTGAAAAAAAAAAACCAAACCAAAGCACCTTCATCACATTAAGGTACAAATAAAATTGACTGCTACATATTATTCAATTGACTTTATCTCTACAGCGAGGTGTCAATCATAATAGCATTTTAGAATTGGATTAAACAATAAATGTGCAGAGACATTATGCAAAAATCTGAAAATCTGATTAATTTGTAATATTTCTGTGTGGTCTCAAGAACTCAGAAATGGACGTTGTTCTGGGAGTCCTTACAAATGCTCTATTGAAATATCTGATTTGGAACCAATAAAAGCATACAAACTTGCTGAGATTTTATAAAGTGAATTCTATAAAAATAGCCTTGGCATTTTAATGACCACTGTCATTTAATCATGAGAATAAGCTGGCCTGCAATAATCAGTGAGGATTCCCACAATGGCCTAATAACATGCAAAAGGAGATGCAGTCACTAAATTTTTTATTTGCAATTTACTAATTTGAGTTATACAAAAAGAGAGGGAGATGCAAGACTCAGTGAAAATTGTTTCTTTCAAATGCACAACAATCCTAGTGCTGCTGCCACCTCTAAGACCAAGGATAGGGTTTCCTTCTATACAAAATAAAGCATTATGTTACTAAACATGATTTTTCCTTTGGTGATTTCCACATACCATTATGGTCCTTTTTTTTAATCTTCTCATCACAGCTGTATGTATAAAGTGATATTAGATCAAAGGCTCAATACCAATGAACATATCACTCCCCATTAAGATCAAATCTTATAAGTCAATTTTGTTTATGTAATTTTAAGGGCTGAGAATGCTGTCTTTGTGTGTGATTTAATTAATATTAAAACAAGCTCTTGATAATCTGTCAAATCATCAAATTCTCCTACAAAAGCTCTGGGAAAAGAACAAAACCAAAGTCAAACATTCACTAGGATTAGATTTTATTGCAATTTCTATAGCTTGAGCTCTCAGAAAATAAATAATAAATTCTGAAGATTTTCTGCTTCAGTATTTTTTTCCATGGTATAACTACCCAAAGAACAGCTGATTTGTGCTATCTGTACCCTAAGGATTTTTTAACATTTGATCTCACAATCTTTAGGTAGTACAAGTTGGCTGTACAGAACCATCGAGCCAAAGTTAATTACACTCCTTTCCCCTTGCATTGTATTAATTGGAATCACTTAGGACTATGTTCCTTTCATGCAGTTACTCAACACAGATGATCATTGTTTGTTTTTTTATTCCAGTGCTCGAATTCTCTGCCTGCAGCTTCTCATTTCCTTTCCATAGGATGCAGGCACCTGAGGAAAGCAGCAGACACTTTCATGTGTTCATGAAAGTGCACACCCTTTCACACTGCATGTGTGGGGTCTTAGATGGCATCCCACACAAAATTATCCACGCTGTATTCTCAGCCTGAGACATCTCTCCTGCCCCTTCTAATCCACCTGCTACAACAGCCAGCCAAGAGGCAAGAAAACGCTCATGGAAATCTGCCTGCTGGGCTGGCAGTAAATACAGTGAGGCGAGGATTCCAGGGTTAAGCTCTGTTGCATCACACACAGTGACAGCATTTTCCCCTTGCTGTATTCAGTCAGACACACAGGTCAGTGCTCCCAGGAAGGCAAAGCAGAGCACAAAACACCAGTGGAAGGCTACTTTTCTTTTTCTGCTTTATAATGTTGACTGCGTGGATTCCCGATTTCAGAGGAGTCAGGAAAGCTTTGTCTATTTCTGATTTCTCTGCTATTTCTGATTAACAGATTCACTGCTATGAACTTGGAAAAATACCGTCATTAAGACCAACTGCCCTAAACTGGTAGCATTCAGTCCCCTACATCGTCTCTCCCCTCTGTTTTACTGCCTTTATTTGGAAGTTGATCCCTTCCAGATGTTGGAACGACCTCTGCGGGTAAATTATTACCCTGTCTGAATTCCAGTCCTCACTAATAAAAAGGGACTGTCAAAATCCAGCCTAGATTTCCACTTGTCCAGACCCAGGCCATTACCCTCTCCTAGGCTGCTCTCCAGCTCTGTCCAGCCTTCTCTCAGTGAGGGCTCTGCCAGCACGGAACCAGGACTCACAACAGTCCCTACGGAGTCGGGGAGCCACCAGCAGCACCTTCTCTGTTCTCACCTCTTTGCAGAGACTGCACCCTCATTGTACCTCCAACTGCTGGTGCACAAGGGGCAGGGGGAAGGCAGAGCAGGCACCTGCTCTGGGTAAGAGAGCCAAGTCTCCTCAACACCCTGTGCCCAGGCAGGTGGCCAAGACCTCTTGTAGCTGAGCGCTGACCACACAGCCTAAGTCAATGAGTTTGCTCAGTAGTACCATAGGAACAGACACGCTGCCATGACTGTGGGCAGGGCTTTAATATTTAATAAGCAGTATTCATCATATGTGACTCATCATAAATTAATTATGAATTATATAATACATACGTTCACCTCGCATCCCACCAAGGGGCTGGAAGGGCATGACATGATAAAAAATTGAAATGCACTGTAAACACTGCAAAATAACCCTCTTAAAATACAATATTATTTAAAATAAAGCCAAGTAAAACAAAGGCAACCTTCTTCTCCCCTTATCAGGAAAAGCAAAAAAAATTTCCCCAAACCAAGTGAAAAACCATGTTGTAAAGTACGTGGTTTAAAAAAGAAAAACAACAAGAGAAACATCAGAAGAAAAAAAAAGAAATTCCACATCCCAAGGCCTCTGAGCCTCATACAAAATTACAACTGTAAATGTGCTAGTTATTAACAGACTTTCCACAGTTTGCTTCCTTTTTTGTTTCTTACACATGTTCAGCAACGCAAGAGGTAATTCAGTTCCAAGTGTCTTTATCTCCCAGTGCCCCAGGAGGGAGAGAATGGTCTAATCCCCCACTTCGCAACTAAAGTCACTTGGTGTCCGATGCTGGGAGGGAACTATACTGAAGAGCAACGCAGGAGAGATGATGGGGGGCATTGAACTTGGACATCCAGCCCTGCCCTGGCCCTTCCATGGCTTTGTGCCCCACGGGCAGCTCTTCTCCAGCTGCACCAAAGCTCACCCAAAGCCAGTGACCACAGCACAGGACTGGCCCCAGCAGATGATCTGGACACGGCCTTCAAGAATGAATTCAAGGTGTCTGACATTTGTATCAGAACCAGGGAGATGCTGGGCCACCTCTCTTTAGTAGCCCATGCTTTGTAAAATAAGCAGGATCGAATTTAATAAGACTAGATTTTCAGTAATCAAAAGGATATATAAATCCATCTGAGATTTAACAAATATTCTAAATGAAGCAACATTAATAAAAGAACACAACATTTCAAAGAACAGGTCATATTAAAATCTTTAGATACAGTTCCACAATGTGACATTAAATTACTTGTATTTATCTCTCAGTTACCATAACAATAGGAAATCAAGAGCAGACCTTTTTTCTTACTCACTGAGACAACTCACATTAAAGATACAGCTTTGAGAATGAAATCATTAAAGTAAAAATACTGTCTGTGAGAAAAAAGTCTTACATTTTTAAAACTAATAAACCCCCAGTCTGAGAATGTAATATAGCTGCATTTAGATGTAAAGCCATATCATCAGGAGAAAAAAATGTAACTTTTTAAAAGAAATTAAACAGACTGACTGATAATATTCAAATTATCAGGTATGATGTGTGAAAGCCCATCATCTCTGATTAAAGTAACTCATCTCTTCATTAAATGAACCCTTAACTGTCAGCAATTATACCAAGTGTAATCATGTTGAACAAAATTTAATAGCTGAAAGAAAAAGATGCAACTGATAATGAAAAAAAAATAATATTCCTCCCAAACAAGCTCCATTCTGCCACAAACACCATATTATGGCTCTTAATTTCACTGTTTTCATTTTCCTGCTGCTTCAGAGTTTGGACTTGTAGGGAGGAAGCCCTCACAAATCACCTCTTTGTAAAACCTTAGTAATCAAATTGCCACACAAAATTTCACAAACACATTTAAATTTTACAATACTTGCAGGAGAGAAAATTGAGATTTTATGCTGAATCCATTTTACGTTGGTATTATCCTATGGTTATCAGAGGAGATACTCCTGTTACCTCAGCAAAGAAAATCAATCTCATAAGTTACATTAGAATAATGATGCACCCACTGAAAGGTATGAACCTCAGCTTAGACTTTTCATATTTACCTGAAGCAGTTAGATAGTTGTCTCCTTCCAGTCCATGATCAAGATGAGGCACACAATTCACTCATTTGGATTGTACAGAACTTCTCTAAGTCTCAGGTTTCCCTCAGCTTTTGTTTTTAGGCAGTAATTTCACCCTCACAAAGAAACACAAGCAAGTAGAGATCTGGATGTTTGTGGGATTACTACCAGCACCTGTTAATTCTGAAACTTAACAGAATTGCAATGGTTGATGTCATTATGTCACTGTTCAATCACTTTAGCACAACACACAAATAGTGGACATACCTCCCACAATGTCAAATTGTGTCAACTTACATAACTTAACTCTCATTCTTCATTTTCCCCTACCAATCTATAAAAAGCTTCTAGTTTACCTTTGAAAATGTTTGTGGTGTGATAAGGAAATGATGTATTGATTACCATATTGACATATATGTCAGTGCAATATTCTGTACAGAAATGCTAAAAATCCTGCATGCAAAATGGACTGAGACAGTAGAATGAACGGAGCAGATTTCCTTTGCTGAGCATATCATTCAGTCCTTAAGTAAGTGAAAACCAGAGTTTTATACTTATCTGAAACTGCCACACATTTGTTACTGCAAAGCTACTAAAATCATCTGGGGAGCTCAAAATCATTCTGCCAGCAGAGCACAAAATGCCACCTTTGCCTGGTCCCTGGGGATACGGTCTCCTAAAGGATCTCCCCCCCAAGGCACAGGAGGCAGCTGAAGCCTCTGCCCTCATTACCCACATGCACAGGGCTGGCTTTGTATTTACGTACCTGCACCTTTCTGGATTAGGACGGATAACATTAAAACTACAGGACCCTTTATAATGAAAATCAGACTATTAAAGTGATTCACGTTACATAGAACTTCTCCTGGGCAACCACCAGTTATATTTACCACCTAACAAAAAATCTACCATACCAAGGCACAAAAATCACACATAACTCAAAGCCCCAGGTCTCCCAAGGCCTTAAATTTTCTTCTTTCCCATCTTTATTTTTGCTCCTCTTCAATTGTCTCATCTTTTCCTCTTTCTTTTCTCCCTAAGAAAATTTTTTTTCCTGTTGGTGCCTATATGAATATTCTTCCACTTCAGATACTTCATGTGAGAACAGAAGTGTCGCTACTGCAGAAAAGGTGAAGGGATATAATTGCAAAAGTATGTTCTTTATTCAAAATAGACTCATTCTACTTTTCTTCACCCCCTAAGTACAGTGCACAAAAATCCCTTGTTAATGGTACATACATTTTTTATGAACTGGACCCTTCATATTGAGAGTTCTAGTTTCTTTTATACTGCATGCATTAGCACAAATATAATCACATTAAGGTCACAAAGACCCTATCAGTTTTCCCTGAATTCATACAACATTTCATACTCACTGTTTGCTGTTAGTGCTGGTGAATGCAATGATGATAAAGGTTACTTACCACAAGATGGACAGTTGAATGCATTATTATTTTATGTTGGGCAGCTGATCCCTAGCTAAGAAGGGCAGGAGGCTTCTCTAAATTAAACTTTCCTTTCTTTCCATCTCTGGAAGCTTACTAAATGCCAAAGAGTGAGCACAATAAAGAACATCTATTTTGGGACAACTGTTACACTTTGCCATCTTTATAGCTATCTAAGATTTCTTTATGATTTTTTTACAGCATTTATCTATGCATGAGTCCTTTTTCCTAACAGGCAAGAGGGCAAGCTTTGCACCAAAAGCCCAACTTCCTGACACTCACTGACCTCACCTGACTCCTGTACCCTTCCCCCAAATAAAGTAGACTATGAAGACACCTTGAAATTATATACATCGCTGTTTGCCTGAGGAACCTTGCACAATTTACTTCATATGTGTTTGGCTGCTGGTACTACAGGCAATACATGTGGATGAACTCTGGTGCACAGCAATTCAGGCTTCTGGGTGGAAGAAAAGTGTAGTATGTCTGGTGTGCTTTGCTTTTTCCAAGTTATAACGATAGATTAATTTCAAAGGAGAGGGCACAGGTAGGTGGCTGGTGACAGAAATTCAACTCTCAACTTTGACAAGGGATTGGAAAGAAAAAGCAGCAAGATGGGAAGCAGGTGAACTTAGTATCCTATTGGATTTTGCTGAGAGGAAAATACCCAGTTAAGGAAGGAAGCATTCAATTAAACCTAGTAAATGTACCCCACAATATATGTAAACTCCTGCTGGAGCATCCTAAGCAGCAAGAATGGTAGAGCAAGAGTGGTTTATCACTATTACTACTGAGTTCACTGCCTGGTTTCATCCCTGTGGGGTCTTCAGCAATTTTACACTCTCTGCTGTGGTCTTTACACAGCCCTGTAGGGCAGCTCCATCAAGTGACTCATTACAGGTTGTTGAGCTGTTTGGACTTTATTGAGACATCCCATGGAGCGGTGTCCTGTAGGATCCCAGGTGAGATCCAGGAGGAAACCCTAACAGTGGCAGCAACTCTGTATGCAGGAGACCACACTCCTACATCAGCCTACATAACGAAACTAGCAAGTGTTCATTAGAAACATATTCAGCTGCACTTGCACCTTCAGCAAATCCTAGCTACAAAAATACAACAGCCTTTCGAAAGCAGCCTGTGCCATTTGATACCTGCAGCAAGTTCTCTTGATGTAGCTCAGCAGGGTGAGACATTATTTCAAATGAAAGTGTTGGCTGGGACTTGCAGAAACTCATGGTATGCACACCTGCAGATCTTGCAAACCCTGCACTGCATTAACTTCTGTCTCTTCATTATTGTCTGAAATCAACTGTAGTGGCTATTCACAATTAGCTTTTGCCAGGAGTTCCCTTTTAAAGAGCATTCAGTCTGCCAGCCAGGTCTTGCAAACTATGCCAAGCCTTACCATTACTAAACCAAGTTTAAAACACACAGCAAGGGCTTTTGGTTCATACCTCCCCCCTCCATTCCTTCTCTCCTTCATAGATCAAAAGCTTAAAATACAAAAAGTAGCTAAAAAACCACTAGCCAACATTATCATCGTGTCTGGATTTGAGCAGCTATTTGCCAGTCAATGACAGTAAAACACTCTACAGGAGCCACTAAGATGGGCTTTTGTACACTGAAAATACCCTAAAATATCTGCAGAGAAGTAACCGAGTGCTTTACAAACATTTGGATACTGTTCCTGTAATATGTTGATCTTGCCTTTACATGAGTCAAGCTCCCACTGGATTATAACCATATTGGATTAGTTCTCTAGGAAAGGTTTGAGAATACAGCACAGGTTAAAAGAGCTTTACACGTAAGAGGGATATATCCCAGGACAGCTGGAGTGCATGAAAGACCTCCCAGTTAGTAACGCCTTGTCATGGCAAGACTTCTTTGCAACAACACACTGTGAAGGAAGGAAGGAAGGAAAAAAAAGCAGAAAGAAGCCACAGAACTTAGCTTTGCCAAAATAGCAAGTGGCAGGCAACGTGCTTCAAATAGGGCACTGTGACACATCCTAACAGGATTAAATTATATGGAATATACAAACTGCTTCTAATCCCTGCCAATGCTCGTCTTCATATATATGTATGTATGCCTCTCTATATATAGATAGGTATTTTTAAACAAATCAGTTTCTACATCACTTTCATTTTTTATATTATATTGTTCTGTTTATTTTTTCAGCATTACGATAATTGAAAAATAACTACTGGTAAAAAATGCTATTAATTTAAGTGAATTCATAGAGCGTTATGTCACTAATAGACTTGGGTAATGCTATTCCTTTATCCTTTTTACAAAGCATTATTTTATTGTCCTCTCATTTCTAAGATTTTACTTCCACTTAAAGTCAAGTTGAGTGAGGGCTTTGCAGAATTCTATTATATTATTGTCCTGTCATTATTCTAACTCCGTTACACAACAACACAAAACCAGCATCAGCTTCCATTTGTCATATTATTTACTTTGAGGATTATGTCAGATCTCAGACTATGTGTACGTGCCTACTAAACATAATTTGGAGTTGGGCAAAAAGTAATCAGTGATTCCTTCTAAAAAAGCTTTTAAAGAAAACATTTTTAAACTATTCTTAAGTGCTCTGGCATCTGACTTTGACCCATGCAACCCTTGAGAAGAACCTAGCTGAATTTGAAAAAAAATAAGACAACATTTAAAGGTATATATAAGCAAAGAGATTTGAACTTCTTTGTCCATGCTCCCAGCTGAGCTGACAGGAGCCCGTGCTGGTGTGGAAGCCACAGCTGTGCTCAGGGTGCTCTACAGACACACACTGGGTGTCTCTGACACAGCTGTGTTGCTTCTCTGCCCAGAGAAGCTGTTCTGTGTCTGCCACAATGGAGCACAGAGAACCTGGGGCAAAGAGGACCCTGGGTCCACCTTTGCTACAAATCAGATCCTTTGGCAGCCAAAAGATGGTTTATCAGAGCCAACGTGCCTTGTGGAATTGGATTGCTGCTGCCTTCCTAATACCTTCTTTTAGTGCTCCCAGCTTTGAGGATACTCAAAAGGCAGCCAGGGCTGGTTTGAAACAGCCAGCGCTTCCACCAGCTGTTCCTTGTGGCTGCCATAAATTAAAGAAAGATTGGGTGTTAATCTGGCAAAAGGAAGATCCAGTCTTAATGCCCAACCACTCCTCTGAGACCTTCCCCAGGTCTTGTCATCTCACACATAGAGTGTTCTTGGGCCATCAGAGCACAGGGAAGTCCTGGACATGTCAATTAGAGTGGTCTCATTGACAGGTATTGCCAGCATGCTGCTTCTCCCAGCCACAGAAGACAGGATGTGATAGTTTTCCTTTCAGTCATTGTGGAGAACAGCTTGTATGTGCCAGGGTACTTTGGACACTTTGTTATAATAGCGTGGGTTTTGCTTAATGCTGTTCTAATGACTTTCCTCCAAAGAGCATTTGGAGATACCACAACTCTCTAAATGGTAACCATGAATAAACATCAGCTTGAGAAGTGCAGGTCTGTATTATTTATGAAACTGCAATTCCACTGTAAATAATCCAGCTGTTTAAATAATATGTATCTATATAATTGAGTCTTCTGTATACAAATAAATAAGACTTTATTGCAATGTCAGAAGTTAACAAACCAGTCAATAAAATCAATATCTCACTTTTTCTTGCTTATATATCTAACTTTTCTCCACCTTTCCTATGTTCTCTGTTTGTTCTGGTTACACATTAATACTCTGAAGGATATATAGCTCTTATGATATTGTTCAGTAAATAGTGATCGGAAGAAAAGTCTGAAGAAGCACCACTTCAGCGATTTAATACTCTGCCTATTTATTGTGTACTTTAACATATACCTGCTGCTATAAATCAAGGGGAAAGAAAATGTCTTTATCTATACATCAGAGTGCTATAGATTTTTAATGTGAATGATTATATCAAGGTCTACGTAAATTATGTTCACATTGATATATTTAGCTAAAAGTTCTCCAGGCCTGAATTGCACTGTCATATAACCACTGTGAAAACAGCACAACCAGATTACAACACAGAGCTGCTTATGCCTCTGTGCTTAAGGTTGTGTCAGCATTTTCATTATGCTTCACATTTTTCAAATATTTATAGCTTGGCTGTAAAATTTGCTTTGGCCTGAAACTTGGTGAACCAGAAGTAAGATTATACAAATCTTTACTCAAGAAAGTTGGCCATTCTATTTCAGCTTTTATCTGGGTCCTGCCAGATTACAATTCAAGGTCAAAGTCTGTGAGCCTTGTTGCTTTATATTCTTAATGAATAGAGGATCGTGTCCCTTTAAAAATATTCTTTAAAGAAAAAAGAAATGTATGGAAGGACTGGAAAATAAGACTTGATTTTGTGATGTTATTAGGTCCCTAACTCAATAATCTCTTGTTTTCAGTACTTTGAAGAAGAATTAAAATTAACAACAAAGCTGCTGCAATGTAAAAACTAGCCATGGGGCATATGCACTAAATTTTGTTCCACTAATTACATTTTCTTATGGGTTTTCATCTGGGATCTAGCACACCTCCTAAACAACATAAAATTGGGAGGGCTCCAAATGAGCCATTCTCGTCTATCAGGAATACAAACACGCTCACAAAAGCTATCTTATTATCTATGCTCCATACAGGCCCCTTATTCAAAAATATTTTAACAGATGTCATTCTGGATAAATATAATGGCTCATCGGAGGCCTAGAAACACTTTACGCACAGTAGAAACAAATTTGGGCAGCATTTTTCAAATTGAGTTAAGTCCTTAATGCACACCCACAGGCTTACTTAGACTTATAGATACAATATCTTTTCCTTCCTTTCTCCTGAGCTAGCCAAGCACATGATCTGCTATCGACAAAAACTTTCCTGTTCTGATGCTGCTCTCTTGGTTCTCTGCTGAAATATGTCCTAAACCTGCATTTGGCTTCTGGATGAGAGTTCCATGGAGCACTGGCTGAAGGACTTTCTGCAGGGCTCCAGCAGACTACAGGTTACCTGCAGAGAAACACAGGAGGGGCAGGGAGAACAACAGGATCCCCTCAATCCTTCCTTTTTGAAAAATGGCCACACATAGGGTTTGCCCAAACCAGAAGAGGGTAGCAACACATCCCTACTCCTTGCCAGCCTACTCTTGTGAGCAGTCTCACTGAAATAAATGCTAGCATGGAGCTCTGGTGACGCCTCTTTATGCTCCTGGGGAAGAACCCCTGTGCATAGTGAGCATAAGGTGCTGCCCTCAGGTCCTGGAGAGGCTGCAAGGCTTTGCAAGGCTTCATAAGAATTTAAATATTTTCTTTTAGTTCATAAAATTTTGTTTGATATGGAAAAACCCAGCTCTGGCAGCTGCATAGATGCAAGTACTCAGTTAATACCGAGTGATACCTACTGTGAACAGAATGGAAAGTCCTTCCGTGGGAGTTACTTTCTTCCCCACAAGTTTCAGTTCAGGTCCTATAGTAACACTGATACCGACAGCGTGGGGCAGCAGAACCAGTGTGCCTCTGGGCACTGAAATAACCTCACATCACGACTTCAGGATGCCCCACTATGGGAGACACAGCTCAGGGAGTAGGGGAAAAAAAAAAGTGGTTTAGTCACTGCAAAGAAAAGTGACAACCTTTATTCATTTAACCTTCATTCATTTCTTTCTGAAGCATAGAGTTCTAAAGGGTGGCTCCTCTTTCCCGCTCGGCTTCTCCTTTTTCTGTGCTGTTTTCCTCCTCTTTCATGAGGATCCTCGGACAAAACCCCTGAAACAGTGACTTCAAGAATATTAAAAATACGTGGGACTAATTGCTTAAGTTTTTAAAGGCAGGGTGATTCCTGGGAAAAAACCCAAAACCTCAAAGGCAGTATATAAGGCAATTTTAAACACACTAATTTTTTCTGAGAATAACTTTGTGTTTGGATTAAAAAAATATTTTGCATTAAAATGGGAAGAGTGGAGGAAATCACAGTAGATTGTGACAGATCCTGCTACCAACACAAGGGTTTAAAGCACATCAGGGACTCCTGGAGGCCCTTTACACTTCACCCTCTCATGCTGGAACAGAAAGTACAATTTCCCTGCTAGGAGCAGCTCATCTTCCACGAGTACTTTCCTACTCCACAAAGACAAATATTTTCAAACACAGTATCATATTCACACTCTACTCTTCTACTTACCAAAGACATAAATACCTAAATATTTCAGAACTATAATATAATGCAATAAGATTCAGCATAATAACATCCATCAGAAAGGACAACTTAAAAGAAAAGCATTGCATTTTCTGTATGAAACGATATATAATGATCATTGCCTATGAATGGATCAATCTGGCTCCAGTGGAGCAGCTGCATAAGCATTCAAGACAGCAATAGCTACAAGCTCTGGTGAGATACTTTTCTTCCCAATGTCATCTCATTTTATTCCCCCTGAGCAAGGCTGAAAGTCATGCTGAAAAAAAAATCCAAATACAGCTTTCTCTCCCTGCCCCCATTCCTGAAATTCTTGATTTTATTAATAATTCTCAATGGGTTAGCAAATTTCAGTTGTAACACATTGAGTGCAATTACAATCATAACAAATCCTGTTTTTTATGGGTTTACAGTGTTTGGGGATTAAAAGCAGACTCTGGGACAAAACAATACATACATAATTTGTACTTTAAAAGAAAAGGCCTTTTGTTTTAAAATTCTTTTGCCATTTAAATTTCATACAATTGATGGGAGTAATGCAGGTAGTTAAAAGTGTCATTGTCATAATTGTCCTCTTTTAATATACTTTAAGAATGTCAATGAAACAGAAGAGCCAAAACTGAGTTTTTGTATTTGGAGGCCAAATCTCACTGAATTGCCCTCCACCAAGAACCAAGGAGTTTTTTGCCACATTTCTACCCTACACTTTGACAGAGAACTTGATTCCAAACCAGTATTTGAATTCAAATAACTCTCCATTTCTTTATTATGCACCAGTTTGGTGTTATTCTCAAGTGGTGTGCTGGGAAGTTGGAAAGGGTTACGACAGGAATGCCACATACCAAGACCTATGTCAGAGCCAAGCTTATTCAGCTCTCAGTCCTCATGTACCACAGGGGTTTTGATTTCTGAATCCCCAAACTTTTCTGGAGCAGATGTGGAGTCATTTATACAATCTCAGCCTAAGGATAATAGCTCGGCTTTTATGGGTCCCCAAGGGCACAAACTGGAGGCTAAAACTCCTTTCCTACCTCCTCTAGGAAATTCATAGGTTCTGGGGCCATTCATTTTCCTGAACATATTTGATAGCTTTTACTGATGATGCAACAATAAACTACAGTGCAAATGAGCATCAAAGAATTATCACTTGCCTTTAATAAATGACAAAAAATACTAATGATGTGGTAATAGCAGTTGACAGCATTATTAGCATGAATATTTTTCTGCCCCGTTTACCTTAGGGGACAATTGCCAGAGATAACAAAGGCCAGGAATGAATTCACATCCCAATCTCAGCAGTCAAACACAACCCACAGTTGGGATTTCTGAGAATGACTCATTTATCTGACAGACCTATACAGTCTTCTCCTTTCCATATGCTACCACAAACACCTGAGAACACATCAGAAGTGGCAGCTCTCATCTTTCCAGCTAACCAGGACTGTTTTAAACAGCCCAGCTCTCCAGTCAATTTTATGCCAAACTCCTATCCTCTACACATTAGACAAGAGCAGCGAACATTGAATAGGGGGATGCGCCAAAGTCACCCTTCTGGCAAGGATTGTCCTTACTCCATCCCTCACCTGGCAGGACTGCAGCAAAGCTCCCAGGTGGATGTTGTAGTTTTTTAGCTCTCGTTGTCAACAGTGCAAAATGCTGAGGCATCATTACCGTCCCCTAGGCTCGAAAGCTTCCACAAAACTACTTTGCATGCTGTTTTCCCCAAGTCCATTTCCTTGGCATTCCCTACCATTTACAGAGTCACAGCTATTCCAGCCAGGCCCCCTGTGCCACCAGGTAACCATCTACTTTCACCAGAAGGACCAGCACTCTGTCAAGCTGTAAGAGTCCATTTGACCAGAAGGCCCAAGACAGTCCATGTGGAAACACATTGCCTGGCTACCTTTAGAGTCATTGGTTTCAACCATTTTCTGCCCAGTAAGTCATGAACAAAAATAACAAAACCAAACATTTATTTGAACTAATATGATTTGCAAAGTATTAATTTTTATGGCTGACAGTCATTTCAGCAGAAATGATGGTGCTCAGTGAAGACTTTCCAGTCTTTTACTTACTATGGCTTAAATTCTTGAAGGACTTTGCGTAGCTGTTTCAGCTGTCAATAGGCAAAGCCCCTTGCAATTATTTTGCCTCTCATCAAAGTTCCCAGCAAATATTTCATTGATTTTTGGGGTGCTTTTGTTTGGGGTTTTTTTGGGGTTTTTTTTGAAAGGTCAAGCCCAGGAGTGGTAGATTTCTTCCCAAGTTTACATCCAGTTGGCCAAATTCTGGTCTGTGACATTGGTGCGGTTCAACAGGAGAGTTCCAATAGGTGCCTCAAAAAGATGGATCCTGTAAAGGCCTGATTGTCCTCCAGCTCTGCTGGGGGTTTATAGATCTGGTCCTGACACACATTATATTATGTAGGCATGAATCAACATCTTTTAGTATTCAATTTGAAGCCTACACATTTCTGCTTAATTTCAGCATAACTAGTCACAGTGCCAACAGCTACAGGCATGGGAATTAAGTGACAGCTACACAAAACCCCTTCTGCACCCATGTTTTTGTGCTTAAGCCTCATGTCTCCTGCAAAGAACACGAAGGTGCAACAGCCTATATTTCTACACCAAGTCCACATGTTCACACATCTGCTACAGCGTGATGTGCTGGCAAGCCTTCCACGGTACCTGTGCTGTGCCTCAGACGGGGTACATATCCTTAGAAGCAGGATGGGCTCCCTGACCTGGATCACCACATGGGTTCAGTGCACAGGGCAGAGCAGGGTCACTGTGGAGTGAGGAACCTCAAACAGCAGTACAACTAAAGGTGTTAATGGCTCCTTCTGCAGAAAGCATTCGGCTTTGGGCATCTGCTGATGTGAATGGTTCAAACACATACAGTGACTTACTGTATATTGGACCGATTAGTTTTATGATCCTGACCCCAAAACTCAATCCTAAGAGATTGTGCTCTGACAGACAGAACTGGAAATGACTTGAAGCAGCAAACCATACTTGAAGACCTTGTTTTCAAAGTTTTGGATAGGCACAACATAATACAGGGGAGACACCTTTGTACAGCACCTTTGGATTTTCATAGGTTCGCTCCAGAGGCAGGAAAGGCTGACAAGGTGAGTTTTACACAAAAATTCCTCCTCTCCTGGAACATTGCTTGCTTTCAAATAGCCCCGCAGAGCAGTGCAAGGAGAGCACGCATGGCAGCAACAGCAGGCAGAGCTGGTACGTCCAGACACACAAAAAAGCATGGATTACTTAGGCTGGCAGCGTGAAACACTGAGCTTGGAAATGAACCTGGCAGCAGGCCAGGAGATAAGATCCAGAGTAGCTCTCTGTATTCCAATACATGTGTCTGAATCGATGCTCGAACCAACAGACTCCCTGCAGTCCTCCCTGGCACTCGGTTTGTTGACATGTTGCTCAACTCCATGTTGGCCAACACAGTCACCACTCTCAGAGGGAATCTCCATGGATTCCCGGGGAAGTTTTCCTGGGTCTGAGCGCTAAACAATTTTCAGGCTTTTCAAGCTCTCTTCTGCTGATTGAAAAAAATAAATAAATACAAGAGGAACTAGATTCTTTAATATATGTCTTCTGGTCAAATTGCAGTTCAGATTCTGAATTAGATCTGATTTACAAAGGGAAATTGATTTCAATAAAAAATATTAATTGATTTCCACAGATTTAGCACAGCATGTCAACATCATGACATCTAATAAAGACCAGGAGGAAGATATGGAAACAGTGCTATTTACCAAGGTCCCAGAAAATGCTGAACCACTCCCTCTGTGTCCCATAGGAGGTCTATGAGCCCCACTTCTGATTTAAATATTGGTTTAGACCCGCTCTCATCATCCTTGGAATCTGGCGATTCCCTCTAATAATAACTTTATCATGCATTTAAAAGTGCCTTGGTTTTCAGATCTGTACCAGGGAATGGCAGACAATTCAAATGAGATAGAGAAACCACCACTGTTTACAATCAGCCTAACGTGAAGAAGACGATGAACGTACTTCCCCATCACTGTCAGTCACAGTGAGAATAACTCAGCAAAGCAACTCCAAGGACTGGCATTATTAAACTGTGTACAGATCCCTTTGGCCACCTTGGTACAGGGACAACTCTGTTCTGTGCCATTCTGTTCAGAAATTTTGGTGTGATTTTTGTTGCATGGCTGAGCTGGTGGGAATTGGTACCTGTGTCCTCTGAAGGCAACAATCCATGGCTACCTTTCCCACCTCCTCTGTCTTCCTTCCCAAATCTCCCTCAACTACCTCCTTGTCTTGCTAACAGGAAGATGCTTTTGTTTGTGAAGATTTCAGGGACACTTAATCTTGCAAATCTAGTCAATCACTGAAAACCCATTTCCTGAAAGTCAAAAATCCTTCTGTTGGATACTAATGAGTCAATTCTAACCGTGCTCAGGGAAAGAAAAGGACATAAAAACTTAGTTTTCCTTGACTATTTAAGAACTGTGTAAATTCCTCATACATCTCTGGTGGCCGTCATATTGAGACTCATCCATTTGTCTTATTCCCAAAAGGAGCCAGACAAAGCTTGAACAGGAAAAAAATAAGCACACACAGCAGACCTATTTCCTTTCTTTTCTCTTATCCTTCAGACAGATGTTTCTCCCACCTGTAATCTACATTAAAACAAACAAACAAACAAACAAACAAACACCCCCCACCAAATCAAATCAAACAACAAAAAGAGAAAAGGGAACTCATCAAAATTTTGGAAGTCTAGAAGCTGTGCAGTCAGACACAGTAAGATATGGTTCATATCCAACTTACTGTCTCAGGACTTAGTTTTAGCAACGTGAAACAAGAGAAAAGGTCATCTCTCTCCTGCATGTAATTGTTTAGGCCAGTCAAAAGGAGAAGAAATAAGATGTCCCCCACCTATTTCACTGATGGGGAAACTCAGGTGCAGGGAGTAGATTGACCATGATCTTGCCCAAGATTGACCTGTCCAAGATGATGCAACAAATCCATGTCAGAATTGGAACTGATCTTTCCTCTGGAGCTGTTTTGTGCCCAGACCTGAGCTCAAATGAAAGCCAAAACCAACCACAAAGCAACAATAAATGTTATTGGCAGCTGGAAAAGTAGAAAACTAGCTCATGCGGACAAAAAGTTGCACCTTGAAACCTAAAGAATATCAAGCTGTGGAAAGCCAAAACATTCCACACAAACTGATGAGAAACTGCAAACAAGATGACTTTAGGCTTTTCAAAATAGGTGATATTAACAGTGTATTCCAAAAGGGCCAGGGGGAGCCTGCAGTGAGATGCAGCAATCTTTGTAAGCTTTTGAATCCTCCCTGTGTTGCTCCAGTCTTTCCCCTTGGAAGATGGGAGATGCCTCTCTTCTTGAGCCACAGAGCATTGACTGGATCCAAACTCCTTTCCCTTTATCCTCTCTCTCCTATCCAGTGAAGTACGTGAAGCACTCTCATGACTGGACAAGATCATTCTGTAGTCATCCAAGGTATTTGCCAAGGGGCTGTATTTAAATATGTATTATTTGCAACAAAGGAATAAAACTGCGAAAGGTTATTAGAAAATTAAATGCAGCTATAAATTAATTTCTGTAATTACTATTCATTAATATTTAATATATTTATATAAAGGATAAATCTCCTCAATTCCCTAGGCATCCTGCATTTAATAATGTGGAAACAGCTTATCTCCTTCCTGTTGCTGAGACTGGATTTGTAATAACTAGTAATGTTAAATGTATTTTTTTAAATCAATAATAAATAAATACATAAACACTTCCCTCCAGAATGCTCCTGATGTTATTCACAAAATTAAAAAAAAAGAAAAAAACAACTACAGAATGCCAAGGGACTTCATAACCATTTCATTACTACCTTCCTAATTGTATGTGGTGGAACTGCATAATCAGTTTATTGAAATTGAAATCTTTGGAACTGATTCTCCCTACAGACACTAACAATAAGCATCCTGTGCAATAACACAGTACTTAATGTAATATAAACATTATATGCACCAAGCTTTAAACATCCCTTGGCTTCACCTGCTGGAATTGGACATTTTTAACACTCTTGCGTTCTGCCTCTGCAGTGAATCAAATATCTAATTTAGAGACTGCAAAAAATACCCCCATATTACAATAAATAAAGGAAGATACCTTCAGAAAACAGATACACACACACAATTGGTAAGGATAAGCAAGGCTACATTTAATAAAGTGTAAATAAAGCAGACTCTTCTAGAAAATCTGAATGGATTTTGATGCACAATATGAAAGAAATTGCCTCTGCTTCCCACTGTGTCCCTGTGCCTCTGCAAATAACCAGGCTGAGACTACACAGTCCAAATCCAACTTCTCCTTAGCAAGGGCACTTCAGTCCTGTGAGCAGGTCCATTCATACAAACAAAAGTATTTTTAATAAAGTATATACACAGATACCAATGACTGCTCTCCAAAGAAAGTTCATGTTTTCGTTTGCAGGATTAACATGATAGCAAGTAACAATAACACTAAGAAATGTCCACCCGAACATTCTCGAGTCAACATTACATCAACAAAAAGAACTCAAGGCCAAGGAAAAAGTTGTACCTTGATCTGCTTTCATTTTTAACAGCAAATAATAACAATTAAAAGAAAAATCTGAGGTTTTATTATTATTTTATTGTTACTAATAGTATTTCAAAGTTTCTTGTCCTCCTTAAAGATCAGGAAAAGGTTTTTTTTGTGGGGAAAAACTCTAGTTGATGGGTTTTGATAAGATCTTTTCTCAGGGGCTTCTAACTGCATATTTAAAAAAGCCCTTACCAAACAATTCAATACTTCAATTAAAGAGGACTGGCTGGTCCCACTATTTCCAACAAATAACAAAAAAATAAAATAGAAACAGAAGAACATCCTGAAATAAAGTCTAATATCAAAAAAGGAGTGGAGAAAGTTTCTTCTCTATAGTTCTATCAACGTGTGACAACAAATGGCATGTGAGCATCTTCAAATGCCACTCTCAGTCACCTCATCTTCACAAAGTTTTATGAGACACTGAAAAGAAAATTAAGATTAGGGCTACTAGACATTGGGACTGTTCAGTTCTCCTGTAGCCTTCCCCTAGAGTCAACACCGATGGGGCACAATTCTGGGGTGTCAAAACCTCTATGGAACCTCACAACCACAGCCAGTCAGCCGAAGTACCAGCTCTGCTTCAGGACTGGGGACTCCAGAGTTCAGCACAGCATTTTTTGACACTATTTTAAACTTTTTCAGAACATAACAGCTTTGCAAAGCTGTGGAAGGCACCAACCTGACTGTCTGGAGCCATCGCCGTGTTTGAACAAAGCCTCACAACGGGGATGGGCGTCACATCGCAGCCAAGAATATGCTTGGTTAGTGTGCTAAGAACTGCAATGACAGAATAAGTTGAAGATAATTCTAAACAGAGGGGGGCAATCCTATATCTCTGAATCCTTCCTGGTGCCAACACAAGCCATGAGATATAGCACTATCACTTTTGGAGGAACAGGAGGAAATAGACTCGACAAGAGCACAAGTGACTGCAGAGGGCACGAGACAACACAATGTCTTGCCCATGGGGTGCTACTTCCATTGCTTAAACCTCAGTGTGGCAAAGCACCTGAAACTCATCAGCCTTCCAAAGACAGAAGAGCCTGGCGAGGACAACAGAAAGACTCCCGGTGATGTGAAAGATGACTGCTGGACAAGGACCATTTGGCTGTATATGAAGTACTGGTTCACAACAAGATTTACCTGCCACCTTTAAAACACTAGCATGCTAAAACAGAATGAGAAAGTGAAAGATAAAGGGGAAATGCAGTTGACCAAATTTAGCTACACTTTCTCCTCAGCAGGTCCATCCTCAGCTAAAATGTGAAGCACTGCACATTTGCACCAGCTGAAAGCCCTCTCGAAACAGTCTGGGAAAGAAGCAAACCAAAATGGATGTGACAATCAAAATATCAGAAGCAGAACAATAACATTAATGCAATCTTAATGCAAAAGGAATACAATTTATTTTGTTACTCAATACGGGCTTTCCTGAATATAGCTCAAACCTCTGGAAGTAGGTTGGATGCTTTTAACAAGTTTTATTTTATTCAATGGATGTTTTATTTATTCAATAATTTTTGGAAATAACTTACTGTACTACACATGTCAGTGTGTGTATAAATATATTTACCCCCTCCTCTTCAGTTTGAGTAAAACTATCCCCAGATCACCTCACACAAATGCAAGCAGGCTGATGCCTACACAAGTAGAAATACAATTTCCCTCCCTTAGTGTTAGGTTATGCTTCAGCATCATTCTGAATGATAAAGAATTACAATAGAAATATTCCTCTAAAAGTCAGTCCCTTCCCCTGCCTCATCTTTAAGCAAAATTTTGCATCTGCAGTTTGCAGTAGTTACAGGTACCTAGTAAAGGTAAGTTAAAGTACTCAAACTACACCAATAGTTTGTTTTTATACACCTATTTACATCCTGTAAATCATTCACCTCTAGAGCATGAAACATTTGCAGGATCAAAGCAGGTTCAAGAAATTAATTGAAGAGGGAATTGCAGTTATTTTACTCAAAGGCTTTTTTTCTACCACATGACAAATCGGGAATAGGCCCGAGCAGCAACTCTCTCTCCTTTTACTTTGGTGTATCCAGCATTTTCCACTCCATCTCTTAAAATCTAATGCTAAAACATCTCTGTATCTGGGATGGTAAGAGAAAAGATTTTCAGAATTGCACCACAAATCAATTGCATTTTCAATATACATGTTCTGGATGGATGAGATGCAGAGAAAGAGTATTTAGGACCAGGGGGATCACATCCATCACTAACATAAAGAGGTGAAATGCACGCGGGTTAATCTTGCCACGGCATGGAAAGCCTGTAAAAAAATGAAATTCCTGTCAGAGAACACTGCATTCTCCACTGGATATTTGTCATTGAAAAATCAGCATTTGGTGTTACGTGCAGCTTTTGGGAGAGCATCTGTAATGTATCTCTGCACGTCAGCATCACACCCTGTTAGCCAGCATGGACCCAGAGCTCAGGGAAAGGGCCAGCAAGGAGACACACAGCCTCGGTTTAGGGGCATTATGAATTGTGTCTTCACCTGCAGACTGGGAGCACAGAAACCTGAGCTGGGGGAGGAAGGTCTTTGACCTTTCTGCTGTGAAACACACAGGCAATTGGCCCTGACTGTAAGATTAACTCTTTTTGAGGGCTGCCAGCTTGCCACGGAGGCAGCCACAGGGGTAAGTCACCCCCAAAGGAGTAAATGTCCATCTGATGGGAGCAAATCAAATCCGAACCCAACACAAAGAGGCAAAAGAGCTTCTCCTCTTCAGCTCCTCTTGTCCCAGGAGCACACTGAGGAAAGTAGAAATGCTTTCTACCATTTCTTACCACAGATTCAGTAAATGGGACTCCCAAGGGAAGCCTGAACTAGATTGGGTTTGGAGCTTGGCAGCAGAGCTGCTAAACAGAACCAACGGCGTGCTTTAAATAAAAGCAGTGGTGTGTTAAAAATCCCTGTGCAAAGCCATTTTACCTGTCTGATTTCTTCATGTTTCTTTCTCTTCCACTCTCCCCACCTCCCAAATAAAAAAAGGTAGATTAAAAGGTAGAAGGGAAACTGAGACTATAAGAGTTTATGAAACATCCAAGAGCTCTATGGCTCCTTCTCTGGACTGCAATATGGTAACTTTCTAACAGCCCCATGCTAGCACAGAACTGGGTCTTTAGTGATGGGTTTGTACTTAAAAATGGTAACTAGCAGGGAAAGAAGGTTCTTATTCTTCATAAGACTCTAAGAAGATTTTAAGTGAGAATATAAAAGCAAACAGGTCCTTCCCACTACTCGTATACTTGAACTCGTTTCCAGTAAGGTCAGTGAGAGAAGCTCCAACAGACATCACTAGGAACCATATCAAGCCCCACATCTTATAAACACAAAAGCATACTTGATTTGAGAAGCAGTTTCTTGACACTAATGTAGTCAAGAGATGACAAGAAAACTACACCTTTCTAGAGCTGGAAAGCAAAGCTGGCTCATAGCACCATTTTCCTCCAGAAGACAGTAATATGGTACACTCTCTATTTCCTTTGCACAGTCTCAGTTCTCCTTTCTACTCTTCTTAGTCAGGAGGCCAAATTGTCAGGGAGAGTCGCAGCACTAAGAGAGAAAAAGCACTAAGACTTCTTACTATTGTCTGTTTTCATGATGTGCAGCTACGTGACTTGTTTTCCTATTTACTCTCTCTCCTACAAAAAACACAGGGAAGGAGGAAGGCAGCTTGGATCGGGACTTGATGCTCAGGAAAACTTCATTTTCCTGAAGAACTTTAATTATTGTTTCCATTACTACCTTCAGTAAGATACATCACCAGAAGGCTCCCTCAAATCTCTGAGATGCAGAGACACAGCAAGCTCTGCACGGGAGGGCACGTTCCTTGGCACAGGACACAAGGCTGCCCCTGGGGATGGTGAAGGGACCCCCCACAAGCAGTGGCACCTGGCCCCGACCTGCAGGGCAGACAGCACAGGCACTGTTGCCTGTGACTTGCTTGTGCAGGGTCTGAAACAACGCACAGCTTTGGCCTCCAGCTGCCACCATGGCACAAATACCACAAAGCAAAAAAATGCCACAGTGTGAAAGGGACACTTGTGGACCAGAACAACAGTCAGCAGCTTTTCTGCACATACGACATTTTAAAATCAATTAAATTGTCCAGCAGATATGTGACACCAGACCTGCAATACAGGCAAGCATGAAGTATCTCTCTGGTCACAGAAACAGGTAGGGAAAGCAAGAAAATAAAGTCAGGAGTGCTTCGCCCATCTTTTGAATCAGGATTTCTTGACTACCAGTCTCTATGCTCCAATCGCTAATCCTTGCATCCAAGAGCTAAGGAAGCTCCATGCATGTAACACTAATCTTATCTTGATGCTGGAAGAAAAACAGATCAATACAGTATTCAAAAGCTGATGTATGACTAAAGTATTGATGCAATTTTTCTCATGTGTATCAGTGCCTTGCTATTTCTATTTTGTTTGCTTTTCTATGTATGCAAAACACATGCTCTGTTTCTTGCTGTTGTATACTCTGATCTTTTTATTTCTGTAAGAATAAATAAAATAAAGAAAAGGCTTTCACAAAACTTCTGCTCACCTGTATCAGGGTTGCCTCAGCATTATAGGGTTCAATCCCACCAGACACTGAGACATATTGTAGTTTATGAAAATTTGGAACATTTTGGCACATCTTGGAAGTAATTAGTGCCTAGTAGAAACAGTGCCCAAATTTCTTTACCTTTTTTTCCACTTTACCTTTAATTTCCACTAATTTAATATTCTCAGCATCCTTATGTTTTTCTTATTTTCCAAAAATTCTGTAACTTCTGGGGATAGCTGCATCCTTTTATCCTGTATTTTTACAGTACCTAGTGCCATGAAATCCTTTGAAAAAGGAGTGGGATTGTCAAGAGGTAAGAGTCAACTTTCCTGAATTTGACCAAGAGGAATGGGCTAACAATGTCCTAATAAAAACCCTTCGTGGCATTTAATTCCCAATACTCTTTAAACTAATTAAAAAGAAATTTCCAAATTTATTTATTTTTTTAAGACACAATTTTTTTGCTTATTGAATTTTCTCTGCTTGGCAATAGATACTACTGTAAAGCCTATGTCTCAACATGGGAATAATTGGATCTGTAGACCCAGGTGGAAAATATCTGATTCCGTGCTATTTTATTTTTATTGCAAAATGCCAAAGTAGTTAAAACCAGTTAACTGAATTTCTCCAAAACTCCATTTTCAGAAGAGGAAGGGTACACTCAATTTATAGCAGAACACCCATTTCTAACATCCAGAATACAATTTCAGACCACAACCAGAACTGGAGGGGGAGAGAACCAGGCCAGGTTTCCAACGAACAGAAAGTGCTCCAGTGCCTTCCACCCCTGACTGGGTCTGGGAGCACTGAGATTTGATTCAGGACACAAACCCAAGTCTCTCCCCACGACACCAGACTCTCATTTCCTCCAAGATGCATATTCCTCTACAACTTCTCTTAGTGAAATAGCTCCATTCTTTTCCACAATTGGAACAAAGCCAGGCACAAACGCTTGGTGAGGCTGGGAACATATTTGTGGAGGAACAGCATGCTGGGGTTACCCATTTGGTTAAACCTTGCACCCCCAGTAAGAGTTCCCCTGTATGTTAAACTGACAATCCAGCACTGAAGCTGCAGAGCCTTCCCCCACAGAGAGATTTCCAAATCAAAAGGGAAGAATATCACTAATATTAATTATGGCCAGGCTGGCTCCTGGGCACACACCAAAGGATCTTTATGCAGGACATGAATTCTGTCCCTCGTGCTGCATGTGCAGACACAGCTGCTGCCATTCCTATGTGAAGTGTCCCCCTGTCCCATGGATAGACCACAAAATGCCATCTGCCAACAGACATTTCCCTAAGTTTGCTTCCATTGTTCTTTCCCTGGATTTATTATAGTCATCATGATACACACTTTCTTCACTTTCTGGCCAGCTTTGTGATGCTTATAAACACACAGTAAAATAATATGCAAACCTTCTTGGGTTTTTTAGAAAATACTGCAATACAAATAATATAGAACTATGAAATCTAGGTGGGTGCTTTATCCATATGGTATTGCAAGGCATGACCTGCAGCTCTAATTCAGACTGTGTCCTGTCACACACAAATATTTTATTAATGCATCTCACATGGATTTTTTTAACCTTTATTCCCCTGATTAGTGGACTAATTCAATGAGTAATTATTTGATTCCAGTCTCTCTGCAACAGCAACATGGTCTCTTTTGTCAATCTCCAAAAACATGAAACTACAATCAAAAGTTAAATTAGCTCAGGATACAGAAATAGAGTTCTTGACTTAATGGTAGGCTTAAGGTGAAAGCCCTTCACCACACTCTTACATAAAAAATTACAGAATGTTACCCTAAAAGGAAAAGTCTTGGCTTCCCAAAGCAACACATTTCCTACACTAGAAAGTCTCCACTGAAAACACTTCAATGTCATTACAATTTTATGTAGTGAAAAGATATTTTAAGTGGCTTTCTTATTTTTTTCCAGAAGACTTTATGGATCTCTCTAAGCCTTGCTCAGTTCAGCTTGATCCAAATACACCTGAGAATCAAAAAAACAATTGCAGTAAAACAAATGCTGAGTGGCTGCCAGCTCTGATTCTGCAGGCATGTTTGCACGTGCTTCCTGTTATCCTAGAGCTGATACAATGGATGGAGACACTGACCCCACTAGGTATTGTTCACCCCTCACATGATCCCAATGCCAGCAAATCCTCACTTCCCTGCCTGGTCTTGCCCTGCACTGCCATGAACCACGGTGGGGGAGTTCTGCTCCCAACAGTGAAATTACATCAGTTAAGGTTATGAACACACAGAAATATTTCTGAAATCAACAAACTGTAGTATTCACTGCACAAAAATTGTGGCACACAGATAATTAAAAGTTCACTGGTTCAATTGGACTGTCCATATTTTACCATGTGAATAGACTTAAAGACCCACTGGAAGAAGAACAACACGAGTGAGCAATACAGCTGAGGCCATTAAGCACCAAATTTCTAAAACAGTCTTGGCAGATCATCATGGCTCTATCTTATACAGTCTGTCATGCCAAGTTTCTCAGACTTTCACTTGAAGGATTAAGACTTTCTCCTGAGACATGTCAGGCCAGGCTCCCATGAATTCCAATTGCAATGCTAGGGACTGCGTGGGACTTGGGATAATTTATTATGAAGCTGGCTTCACAGGTCTCTGATAATTTATTACAGATCTCTCAAACCCACTTAAAGCGCTGTCCTTGATCAGCCAATTGTCTAAGTTAAGGGGAAAAATGCAATCCTAGGCTGCATAAGTAAGCTGTAATAAGAAGTAAACACTCCATGGACACAAAGAGATACAGACAGCACAGAAACCACACTCAGCAGGCTGCGCTGTTTAAAATGTCTCCAGTGACCACAATACATCGCTACAAGTCCACCAAGGATATTTAGTTTTGATGCTTTGTTAGAGTGTTACACAATAATGAAGGTGATGAAAGAACCTGAATGCGAAGGTTACACGTAGTTATTTAACTGGCTCCTCATCTAAAATTAAGTGGGGTATTCTTGCAAAACAGAAGACATTCCGGGTATAGTTTGCCATTGTTCCTGCACCCTGTGAAGCCTAAATGCAGTTAATTGACACAAATTTTAAGCAGCTGTTAGGCAAAACTGCTATTTCCTGATGATTAAAAATTTCAAAGGAAAGCACTGCAAACACACACTTGCAGCTCTAAGGACGAGATTTGGGAATTTTGACAAAAATCTCTGGTCCTTTAGAAGCTAAAAGGTAACCAAAGTCCTTAAATGTCATCTTCTAAACAGTGAAGGACTGTCAAGTAAATATGATGAGCTTTTTTTTTTTTTAATCCACTTTATTTACAGTGAGTGATGAAATAAGATAAGGATTTCTGAGTTTTCTCTAATAATGCAGTATGAAAATTATACTGAGATAAATCTCTGTCGTCTACCCACCTTAAATTGGTTTTGATTTCTTTTGGTAAAAAAAAGTCATAAGAGGTAAGGCTTCTTACATTAAAAAACACAACTGTATGTCTCATAAAAATGCCTCAAATTCCACATGTCAATGCAGCACCTCTAAAATTACGGGCACGATTCAGATATGGGTCCAGTTCATCTCACATAATTTGTTCTTGTATCAACACATTTTGAAGGTTCTACAAGCATCCAAACCAACCAAGCAAAACTGCTGGAGAACTTTTCCTCAAAGTTACTCGGATCACTGCGGAGAAAGGTAAGAGGAAGAAAGCCTTTGTGTGTGCACCCTCTTTATGGTGCCATCATAGGCAGTGTGAGGTTTGGCATTCACAGCCTCTTTGCATCCTCCACCAGGGCATCTCACGAAACCATCACCAAGCTGTAGGCCTTTTAGATTACTGTAGGAAAGGAGGAGGGGTGCAACTGAGAGAGCAGGATGAAGACAGCATTTGTATGAAGGAAGGCCATATCACACTGCTGCCTTCTTGGTGGTGTGATCTTCCCTGATAGAGTTCAAGGACCTGGCCACAGCTATCTCCTTGATGCAGGAGCTGTGTCCTGTTCTTTTCCCAAGATGTACAGGTTACCCCTTCTGTAGTGCAATTATGTCTCTCTCCAGACATCTCATCTGACAGCATGGTTCTTTAAGCCCTGGAATGAGCTTTTAGTGTTCATACTGAGACTTCAAATGTATGAGTCTGCTGGGAATTGTCATGATGGGCAATTAGCTTTCAACTTCAGTATAGGGTAATATTTTCCAAGCATTCCACATTTCCAGTTCAGATGCGCATGGCACCGATGCACTGGTGTTTCATGACAAGGATGTGGAGAAGGTCGATTGGCACCACCACTGCGTTCCACAGAGCTTCGAGGCTGTGAGAACGCAATTACTGTGCACAGGTATCTTTGCTCCTTTCCTGCTGGGTGGGGGGATGTCTTTCTGCTAATAATCTCAGAAAAACTTATACTCCACTCAGAAGAAACATGTCTGCTTCTGAAATGTTGCAAGAAGTGCAAGTAAGCAGGATAAGTTTTTTCTGGCTCTCTCCCCACTGTGACTATGTTACTATGTACATGAAAGTTTTTCCTCCCTCCCTCGCTCCTACATCTTTGCAAGGCTTGTGAATTAAAGGAAGGAGCCGTGGAGGTGTGATAACTTGCCTCAGAGTCCCTAGGCTGCATCCAGCACAGCAAATCTTGCCATCACAGCTGCCACAGGCAACAACAATCCACCAGCAATATCTGCGCTCAACTTGGTCGGAAAGCTTTTATTATAAAACAGTAACAACAGCAAAAAAAAAACCCAAACAGGAGCCCTGCAAACACAGCTACTCCTTTGTCTCCCCCGAAATTGAGGTGTGAGGCAGCCTTTTGCTGCTGATCACCCCAGGTGCTGGGGCTGTCCAGGAGCAGCACACGCAAGGGGCACCATCGCTCCGCAGCCTGCAGATAAACAAAGAAGCAATACCCACTATCAAAATGTCAAGTATCTATAACCTCTAACACAATACAAAGATTACAGCAAACAAAATAGATGTCTAAGAGGCAAAGAGCTGTAGGAGAGGAGGAGAGAAGTGATTGCGAGAGCGGAGCAGGTGAGAATGCCTTCCCTGACACTGCAAATGGTGCAGAAATGCAGGGCTGACATGTTGTGACTACGAGTTACCACTAAGACGTGCTTTTTACAAACCCAGGCTCCTTCCTCTTATGGTACTTTAGAAAACATTATCAGGTTTGCAATCAGCCTAAAAGCAAAGCGTGACTCGCAGGTCAGGTCGGAGAACTCGGCAGCATTAAGAACAGGCTTCCCCTGCAAACTCTGGAGCACTGTGCTCAGATCTTGCAGGCCCTCATTAGGAATTGGTTTCCAGCGTGTATGGCAATTATTCCAGCCAGCTGACGATTTCATAATGCAAAATCTTTTGGATTCTGACATACCAAGAAAAGGCCAACAGCTAAACTACAGATGCAAAGCTGGAGCTCAATAAAACTGATTCCTGAAATGCAACTATTTTCAAGTGATACTAGCAGAGAACCCCTTAATTGCTGCCTCTATTGGTATTTTTGCCCTCTGAACCACTACCAGAAAACAGTCTATACCGTGCACAAGCCCAACACGTTGTGCACCAGAAGGTTTGCGCCTAATTCTTCCTTCCTGACACATCCCCCGTTTCAAAGGCAGTGACGCTCTGCAGAACTGCCCGCAGCTGCTCCGGACGGCCGTGTCCCTGGCACGGGAAGGTTCCCAGGGCTTGGAGTAACTTGTGTGAGCATTCCCTTGTGTGTGCCCTGGGAAAAGAGACCCAATGGCCTGACCCAAGAGAGAACCGGCACGGTGGGCGGGGTTGGGTGCGTGTGTATGTGTGAGGTTTCCGACAACGAAGAGGTTAAAGCTCTGCAAGTGTTTTCTAGAGTGAGGAGTATTGTCAGTAAAAATAAAAAAAAAAATGTTAGAAGCAGATGGAGCGAATAATTTCCCAACCTTTGCTACGTAAACTCAGAGTCTAAAGGCTCCAGGCGACTTTTACCCTGGACTCTGTTTTTGTCAGATCAATGACAAGTCACGTTAACAGCGGTGTTTAATTCTATCAATATGTGACCAATTGTGTTAGATTGTTTGGCCATTGATTTCACTTAGTGCTACAGTTGAGCCCTGAAAGCAACTGCTTTTCCCTGCATTACCACACAGGGTGACAAATGCCCAGCGCAGACTCTCGTCTGGCATGCACAGGAGCTCTGACCACCTAAATGCTGGGGAAATACAGCAGGATAGTCATATGAGTGTTATTCTTTATTTATTTTCTGAACTGCCAGGCCATGCCATGCAATTCTATTTAGGTTTGAAAGAGGTTGTTTACAGAAACAGCTAAGTAGACACTAAGACAGACGACAATTTATCCACAGGAAAATGATAAGGCAGACCTGGGAAGCTGAAAAGGCTAATTCCTTTCCTATTTATTATTTCCTATTTTCTATTTATTGTGTCTGGGCCACACCCTGAAGCTCCTGCCTCAGTTTCTAGAAACATTTGCTAATGCAAATGGTACCACATCCCACATGTGCATTTTGAACAGCAATGATCTATCAACAGTGGTCTTTAGTGTATCACGATTGCAATGAAACCCCTCTGCATCAAATTTCTGGCAGGGCTTTGATTTATACAGGGTTCACACAACTGCCACAACACATACAGCTGTCAGCCTGTGGCTTAAAGAAGAAATTCAGGATTTGGTTAGCCTTTCTCCTGACAACGAATAAGTTATTTATAAAACACTTGTTAAACTGAGTTCATTTGCAAAAAAAAAATAAAATCACTGGAAATCATACCATCCCCCCATAATTTGAAGTGTTATTCATCCTCTTGGAATTCTCTGAAACTACACAGATTTCAAACTACACAGAATAACCCAGAAATCCTTAAGTTCTCACTAGCAATAGGGTAAATCACTTCATATAAGACAATTCTTAAGCTTCTTTGATAAACCCCTATTATTTAAAGCAAATGACATAATAGAAAAATAACATTCCACACGATTAAGGTTCCTGCATCTTAAAGAAATACTCTGCCTTCAAAAAAAAAAAAAAAAAAAAAGATGTTTCCTTCAGGTACCCAGCTTACAACTTCCTGGCAGCCCATCCAAAGCTGCTCCCATGGTCAGCATACCTGTGAGAGGGAGCTGTGCTAGAGAAAGCCTTGCTCTTCAGAGGGCCAGAGTGACACTGCTTAATTCTAAATAATCCCATCTGCACCTCTCTCTGATTTATCAGTGAATAACAAAAACTGCTTTAATCTCTTAAACCCTAATACATTTCTATTTAACTACATTTCTTCTTTCATGTAGAGATAAAATAACTAAAATGGCTCTTGCAGCTTCCGCATGGCCATTCGCCATCTCCAGAGGTTTTCCTGGGGCACAAGTGATGGGACGTGCTGGCACCTCGTGAGGAGCTCCCGGGGAGTTCAGCCAGGCAGGTGCTGGGCTGGGGTCTGCGACACAACCCACTGCTAACAGTGTCTTGACTGTACTCCACCCAGGGCATCTTGGCAAGTGTGTCATACACAAATCCACTAATTGTACTCTCAATCTATAGCTCTGCAGTCGTATGGCACATTGGTGCTGCCACCAAGACTGTCAAAACAGATGTCCCCCAAAATCAGGAGTTAGGCTGGAAGTCTTGAGGAGACAACAAACCTCACAGTTTATATGAAAATATTAAATGACTAATTCTTTTCTTTTTTGGATGGTTTAGGCACTGTTTTCTGGCATGTCTTCCCAGAAATAGAAATATATTGTAATATTTCTTACAAGATTTTATTCTGAATCTAAGGAATGTTGCTACATAGCAAAAGCAACTCAGATAAGATCTGCAATAATGTGACTCTCATTTAACTCAAATTCATGTCTTTTGCTATGCCCAAAACTGTGTTACAGAACATTTATATGGCATTTACTGGCCACCCTGAAGTATTTGCCTGGATAACAGTAACTGTGCCAGAAATACCAGCATGACAGAAATTCTTTGTGTGGGTTTGGGTTTTTTTTTTCCACTTTTTAAAAGTGCAGAAGAAACCAAAAGTATTTTTTCCAATCAGCTACTATTTAGGGCAATCCTGCTCCAAATAAGATATATGTCAAACACTCTAAAAGCTGAAGCTGAAGAAAGAGTGGATTTATAAACCACACAAGTCACACAGGGAGGTTTTTCACTTATTTCAGAAGTCTGGGATCAACCCCAAAGCAAAGGCGTACATTTGAAACACAGTGCAGATGCCTTAATTGAAAAAAAATACAAATATACACATTTCCAAAATGACTCAACTCTGCTTTCTCACTGACCTGCCTGCTATTATTAAAGGTAGGAAAAACAGCACTTCAACCATATTCTCCACTGAGTTGGCAGGGTTTCCATTGATTTCAACCCTGTTTAACAAGATTCTGATCTAACAATATCCGTTTCTAAATCTAAAAGGGAGGAAAAGTGCACTTATTTGCATCCATTGCACCACTGCCGCAAGACAGATACAGTGAAGAGTTTAATTTGAGTGTGTTTCCCATCCTCTCCCTCCCCCTGAGCCACACTCTGTTTAAGGAGGCTGGGGACAGCACTCACCGTCCACTCTTAATTAAGATGGTCAAGAGGTGTGTGTGTATTCAAACAGCACAGTCAGTGGGCTGTTTTGTGCAGCTTCCTAAAGCCTTTAGCTCTTGTGCGCCTTTACAGCACTCAGCTTATCAATTTACTTGCAAATGGCTCCCTGAAGTATTAACCCGGGTTAATTATTCGTCAAATATGATTATGCAGTGGTAATGTAAAAAATCGGAAATGCAGGATGGAATTTTTCACTCCAGCGGTTTGGCAATTGTGGCAGCTGGTGGAGAAGCCGGAGTAATTACCAAGCCATTCCAGCTGGTGGATCAGCACTCTGGTTCAGGGCGGGCGGGGGAAGAAAATAGCAATAAAGAACCAGAGGAGCAGGAATATGAGCCGTGCCAATCGACGTGGGGAAAATTTCACAGCTGCTGGTGGTGATAAATGAGAGACTGAGGCCCTACTTCTAATCAATACATGTAAATGCTACTCATTACAGCTTTTATACACACTTCTCAATTAGCCTTTCCTCCCACTGGTAACAAGGAATGTCATGCTTTCTGGACTGTGAAAGTGGTTCGGCAGTAAGTTCACCTGCATCGGTGAGACGCAGCAACAATGCTCGCAGCTCAGCCTGGCAGCAGGTGGTAGCAGTGCAAGTCTAAATTCCTCCTGTAATGTGAATTAAATGAAATCCCAAGTGTTGTCATTTAATTAAATGGGTTTTTTAAATACCATTTCCTCTGTCTCGCAGTTCCCAGACACACTCGCTCCTTTGCCTACCCCCAAGTCCTTTGAACGGGGGGTGGAAGGAACACCAGCTGAGATAAACATTTAGACCTGTAAGACCAACTAAGTTCAGTCTCTGAAAAACAGACAAATAAAAAGGTGCTAAACCTGCAGCCTGATACAGAAATCATCCTTTTTTTTTTTTTTCCTTCTTTTTCCCCCCCCAGAGTTAAAAGTTTCCCTGGTTTATTTTCTCTTAGTCAAAAAGGTTATTTACCCCCATTTACCCTTGTGCTATTTGGAAAAGGAAAGGCAAGTGGGATGACCCCACACAGCAGCAGCTCCTTTCTTTGCAAGGTTAAAAATCACCCCCAATGACTGTTTTCTGGGAGTTCAGCCCAGCAGAAGCACACTCACTGCACAGGCTCACCACAGCCATCCTCCCACAGTTCCTGGTGCCAAGCTCACCTTGGCTCTGTAGTGTCTCTTAACACGGGCCAGCAAAGAACTCAACTCTAAATGGAAACAAGTCACTGTGTCCCATTCCAGGATACATCTTTCATCACAAGACTTACACTTTTTGAAGAGTGACAAAGCCTGCTTGCTTCTTTTTTAATCCTACAAGTGATAGCCCCACTAACAAAAAAGAAAACAAAACATCTGCTAATTTTTCACCAGTTCCTCTGTCTAATGACCACACGTAGCCTTGACACTCACCTCGCTTGACTGAGACTTGCAGTACTTCAGGCTTTTCTAGAGGTCCTATTGTGGGAGTCAAGGGAATACAGACTGAATACTCTCTTCCCCATCCTTCCCCCTCTCCAAGAAAAAAAATCTCATCTTTTCAGGATTTTGGAGAATAGAAACATGAATACAAGGACCATGAAGCCTCAAAACTGAAGAAGCAGGAAATTACTGTTTAAAAAAACTCAAAAACCTATGATTTTTATATTCATGATTTTGGGAGTTGATGTTCCCAAAGCGATTCAGCTATAAACACATCCTGCTCATGAGAATCAATACAGTAATTTTAGGAATATTTCCTTAAAGGCACACAGTCACTATGCATTTCTGAAAACGTAGCCACATTTTCTCCTTCAACTTAAAGAACAAAATACCCCAGTTTGACCACCTAAGGCCTGATTCATCTATCATCATCAACTGGATTCTTCATGCACATCCAAGAGCAGCATCTGACCCTGCAATTTAACTCACACATGTAACCTTTCCACTTGAAAAACTACCATTGCACTTTGGGGGAACAATGTGCATAAAAGGCCACAGGACAGGATTTTTGGTTGGTCCTTAGCTAATTTGTCCACTCCACAGAGAAGTCAGGGGTGAAAGCAAAATTTCCTAAGCATCATTAAGTAATATTAATCCATAATTTTAATTAATTTTGAGACATTTGCTTTGTACATTTCTTCTGAGGGTCACAGACAGGCAACACAACATGCTATTTAGAGCTTTAGTACTTGGGCTGCCCAGGCATTCAATCTGAGATGCAAGACACGTGGCTGGGTGCCTTCTTGCCTTACCCTTGAGCACAATGTACTGTATAAACACCACACAGCTGTGTAAAACTGAGTTTTTCCAACAAAATAGTGGCTGATTGGAGATATATCACAAGATGTATCTCCAATCACAAGCTGGTGTGCTACTCCTGCTACTAGAGATGTGCCTGATTGAACCAACACATGATGGGTTGGGAGTATATGTGATACTAACTGCATTTTGAAATACATACAAAAGCAATCTGCATGCATATGCAATTCTAGCTTCTTTAATCATAACTCATTTAACTGACTTGCTTCAATTTAGTTTAAATTTTTCTCCTTTGCTGGTGGGTGAATATGGCTGCGTAAGGCTGAATAATCTCCATCCAGAGGGTTAATTTGGCCCTCTGCACTAGTTCTGCTACAGAGACTTTTCAGAAAGCTATGCTAGAAGTGGGACAAGCACAACCTCACACTCAGGCAAGCCCTGAGATCAGTAGGCAGCAGCTCCCTGCCAAGAGGTCCGGGACCGCAATAAGGACTCCTTCTCAAAGTAGGGAGTCCTGCCAAGCCAGCGGTGTGGAGTTGTCATCTAGAGAAGACACTGGCTACTCTGGAGCTCTAGGAAACAGCCACCTCAGCTGATGCTGAGCCACTCTCCTCCTCCTCTCCTTGCAGTTCTCAGAGAGGTTAGGATGTTTAGTGTGACATTTTTATAAGGCGAAAACACTAATTCTTTGTGGCAAAACCTCATTCAAGTACTCACACTAGCAGCTTGTCCCCTTTAGGAACACTCGCTTTTACTAAGATACAGTTTGGATTAATGAGCATCCATCATATCTTCTCTCCATTGAATGCATCAATATTTGCCTACTATTCTTCCATCTTAACACCTTTCTGACACATACACATTTAATGCAATGTGATACAGACATTTGATGCCAAATTCTTTTAAAAACACATTGCTACTGATAATCTAGTTTATATATAGTCAATCACCTTTTCATGTACACCATGTGAACTTATTTTTAATTATACATTTGTTTCCCCAAGCATATTATCATGGACCTATATCCACTTCTGTTTCATAAACTGAGCTGTGCTTTCATTATTTATTAAATGTGTATATGTGTCTTCTTTTTGCATGTTGACACGTTTCATACTGATAGAAAAATGAGTGAGGAACAAGAGGTGTCAAAGGAATACTGCAGATAGAAATAATGGGTTATGAGCAACATGTTTTACATGTTTTCAAAGTAATTTTACTTCTAAAATACATTGCTATATTGACATATATTGGTTCTTTTCAGTGAACACTAAACCATGTATTTTCTATCTGAATAGGTGAACCCCCACATACTTCAATACTCCCTCAGTTTGATCCCAATCTGTACTGCTCTTAAAACACAAGATTCTGGGTTTGTCTCTCTGTCCTGGAGGATATTAGAGAGCTTCACTACTTCTTGTCACTACAAGTGACCCAGCTCTGTCCTGCTGCCAATGACATTGTTTCAACTCATCTACTTCATGAACTCAGGGGTTGCACTCATCTCAAATTCTGCATTAAAATAGAAAAAAAACCACAATAAAGTTCATCAAAATGGAAACTTCTGCCTTAAATAATTCTGTCACATCTTAGAGCTTTTCACTAACTCGTGCATTCAGACTGCAAGCCCTAAATGTAACAGTTTTTCTCATTATGTTGCCCATATCTGATGCTATTTGTTTCATGCGCTCATAAAAACTTCCCATGGCAATTAGACTCCAGTCAGTCTCACAGAGTCAGAAGCAAAACTGGGGAAAGAATTTAAATGATGACTCCCTACAACTTGGCTACTTTTACTAAGCAAGGCTCACTTAACACTCCATCTCTCTGATTTTGCATCTTTCAAAATCAGGACTCTATACTTAAGGGTGACCTGTTATCCATTGGACTTTCCAACCTTTCCATTCTGTGACTGTAAATGATACCTTCAGCAAATACCCGCAGAATATTTTATACTCCAAATTCCAAGAAAGTCTTTTCTTTACAACCCTTGAAGGTGTTGAACAGTTTTGCTGAACTGAAGAAGGGCTGGTAAAAACCTGTACAAATTACTCGGGATGGCCTCTGAGTCTACTGGAATGGTATTATTTCATTACAGACTTTGAGCCTACCCTGATATGCTCAGATCAAAGGTAGTGATATGGAAGCACCACAGATAAGTCCCCACGAACCCATCACAGCACAGACATTGACATTGCTTCTGATTTGGGACACCCTCCCAGCTTCACCAATGATGTTAGAAGGACTAGACCACACGTGGATAGTTCTTGCCCCTCTCAAGGGTTTGAATGATGGGGAACACCAGTATGGTCTGGACCTCTTCTATTATTCTCCTACTCAACACAAATGCTCCATCTGAAAATGGAAAATCCAAGTTTTTCTTTCTTTTTCAGTGGATTTGTTTTTCTAACAAAAACGATTTAAAAGAAAAAAAAAAGTTGTTTTCTGGACTCCTAACCCAGCCAATACAATTTTCCCTATATACACATATGCTGGAAAAATAAACACCCCTGTACAAATTAAAGCAAGGCTTTTCCACTGATTTTGGAGATACCACAGCTGGCTACAATTTACTAGTACTTAAAAAAAATACACAAACATAAAATCAACTTAACACAACAGTACTTATTCCAGTTTTGTTGGCTGTGCTTGACAGACACAACTGCTCTGTTGTTCCACATGCCTTAGAGAATTTGAGAACTTTCCCTTAATTTTCCAATTATTTTCTTGAATTGTCACCTTTTTATTCTTCCCCTGTTAACAACTCTGACATTTCCTAAATTTCCTGAAAAACTTCCTTTTTTATGTGCTCCCAGCTCTTCAGTACATTTTTGCTGGCTTTCCACCAAGCAAATAAATCCCCAAGTTTTCTCAAGTTTTTTTCTGAAGTACAGACATGAATCTCTCTGCCCCAAGGTAAGTTTAAACACACTGCCTGCTTTCCCCAGGTATCTAAGATGCTGCATTTATTATGCCTGCAACTCTGTTATTTCAGAGCCTCTCCAAAGGCTGGGTTCTGGCTTGCACGAGCAGAGATCAGGGCAAGGCAGCATCACGAAGGCACGGCGCACGCTGGCTCTTGCACAAGCTGTTAATGAGCTGCACTGCAATGGTAGCTGTCACTTTGCATTGGATCAGAGCAATCTGTACAATGTAAGGAAATTAAAAGCTCCCAGTGGCAATGGATCCTGTTTCAGTCATTAGCTGCTAGGGAGTGACAGAGACCATTCAGAGGACCAGCCCCCTGTGAGGTTCTTTGGTCCTCAGGGGATTCACTGCTAATGCTGTTTTATGCCCCACTTCTTTGTGATGCAGAGTGAGCACAAATGAATTACTATTTAATTTATTTATTTAGGTGCAGCTAACATTGCAGGGGAAACAAAAAAACATTGGGGGGGGGGGGAGAAAAACCCCCCAAAACATGGACGCATTAATCTAACAATGGAGATGGCCACACAAAGCATTTGGTGGAGGCCTATAAAGCACCTGTGTGGATGCGTATGTGGGAGATACATTATAATACAATGAATACCAAATATGTATTTCCCAGTTCTTTGCTATTTCTTTTGAAGTAGGTCCACTGAGACTGAATTAGAAAAGCAAAACCTCCATTAAGACTTATTTCAGCATAAGACATAAGGGAGAAATATCTATCTATCTATATTTTAACAGAGAGTCTGAGAATATTTGCTTCAATCTCTGTGTTTCAAAAGAGAACGAATCAGGCAGAAGGACAGAAGGTTACAGATTAGTCCTGGTCATTGCTCAAAGAGTGTGGGTTATAAATAATAAAGGAGAAAAAGGTGAAGGACACTAAAATGTAACTTGGGGCCCACAATGGAATAATCAAAGCAATGAATCTAATTTCAGCTTAAAAATACCAAGCAACTTTGGATTGAATGTCTCTGCGCTGCTCTCTTCTGAAATACAGGAACTGATACACTGACGCACATTTTTAACAAGTTCCATCAGGAAAACAAACTAAAATGTCTTGCTTTTTAATGCACTCTAGATGATGGAAATATTTGTGCTCCTGCATCCATATGTATGTGTACATGCATGCACGTATATTTATAGTCCATATACATTCTATGAAAGTTCCAGGCTAAGAGGAAAACAATAAATCGTGTTGCTTTCTAATATAAAATAGATAACAGTCAGCCTATACATGCCTGGTTGGTGTGTATGTATGTATATATTACATCTATACACCTACACATATGTTACATATATACATATTACATGTGCATACATGAAAATACATGTGTGAGTATACATATATATAAATAATACATATATGCACACCTACAAATACATGCAAAATTCATTGTCATTGCTAGAGAACTGTTTTCAAAGTGCAGCAGTTGAGTCTCAGCCTGCAGACGTGCCTCCTGACAGTGACAGATCTGAGACACTTGTGAGATGAGGCACATTAGGCAAAGGCTGCAGATATCTTCAGTGCACAGCCCTTCTCCCTGGTGGTGAGAGGGCTCTGTGTGCTCAGGAAGGAGACACCCTCTGGCAGCATCACCTTTGGAAGGGGCTTTCCCAAGACTGTCTTTCAGCCAGATAACTCAGGGTCAAAATGAGGCAAGGAAGAAGTGAATCACTCAGTGAGCACCTTTAAAATTCTGAAAGGGACTGAAAGATAATTTTCTCCAGCCTCACCGTTCAGAAACTTCCAGGCCTGACCCCTGGATGTATCCCAGTAATGGAAAATCCCACTCTTCCATCAGGAGCAGGATCAGGCCATCTGTTTACCCAGTGTATAAGCTTTCCTAAAGATGACCACTGACTACAGGAGATGAAATTTCCAGACAACCCTGGGGCTAAGGTGATTTTCCTCCTTCATACATCTCATGAAAATATGCTTAGTGTTTCATGTGCTCAAGCAAAGTGAAGAGCCACAATCTCACTCAGATCACTAAGTCAAAAGAAAAATGAGATTGTAATCAAGCATATAGAAATAAGGACTTACTAATATTAAGTTTATCTGGGCCTTAGGGGTGCCATCTCATAACCTTGAACTGATTGAAGCTGGGATTTTAATGTCCTAACACGAAAAAAAAAACCCAAACAACAAACTAAGGCAGTGGAGATGGAATCACACAGCACAGCACATCCATGGCTCCCAGAAGGGCTTGCAGTGGCACTGGGATTTCTTCCAGGTACAGGTCAAGTGAGGAGGCAGCAGGGATCCTCTGAGCAGCCCAGTCACTGCCACATGGGTAAGATGCATTTTTCCAGGGGATTTTGAAATTATTTATTCCCCACTGTAGTTTCTGAACTGTAGGAAGAAGTCATTTTCTTCAGTTGCTCTGGACTGGCCTCAGTACCTGTTTTCTCTGTTTTTATCTCCCCCATCCTATCCCTCATCAAACTTGTTCTCCAGACATACACCTTTTGTCAGAGCCCCCACAGGATCACAGATGGGCAGTGGCAGTCACCCTGTCCAGTTTCAGAGCATCGAGATGAATCTCCTGAGTGTGTACAAGCTGGACTTCTCCAGTAATTCAGCTCCCAGTGCCTAAGAAGGCTGAGTGTGAAAAAGATGATAGAAGAGCCAAATTTACAGGCTTTGAGAGAACATCACCCTGCCAAATCTTCTTTCAATATATGCAAGACAAAGCATAAATAAACGAACCATGCTGGACAACATTTCCCTGCTGTTCAGGGAATGGTTGAGTCACCATTGCTGCAGGTCAGACTTCCCCTCAGGAATCATACGACACACAAAGGTTTAGCGTGAAGTTTAAAAACTTAAGACTGGAGCGTAACAAATTCATACATTTCTGAAAGCACCCTGCAAAATAATAGGAGTTTCCTCCAGTTCTTATGACATTAAAAAAAAAAGGTTCAGGACATATCACAGCTAAATTTGCTACTGAGATCAAACATGAGGGTACCTCTACACCCATTACTATGACACGAGTGGGTTTGTACCAGTGCTGCAGGTTCTAATTGCACGCCACAGTAGTTAACATGAGGCTAATTTCACACATGCACACACACACTATTTAAAACAAAGTCTGAAAAAGAAAATTGCCAGATTTCTGTCTTTGACAAAAGTGAAATCATACAAATGTCAGTACATGTAACTGGAAATAAAACAGAGAAGAAAAAAGCTCAAAATAAAGGTCAATGAAAGCTGAAATTCTCCTCCTAGACATAACACAGTATATGAAGTTATTACCAGGCTTTCCAGGCCTTGTGCAACTTTGCCCCTTTCTACATCTCATCTCTAGTTGCCTGTGACCTCTGCCTTGCCAGTTCAACATACCTTTCCACTATCTAAGGTGTTTATATAACCCCCATCACCACAGTACGGGGAAAAAAATCTCACAATCTTTTAATGTTTTTATCACCAGGAGACAGGGCCAAGCTATTATCCCTACTTTATACAGAGGAAACCTAGGTGAAGCAAAGGTAAGGTACATTTTTTAGGTGCTCAGACTCTAGCATTAAGTTAAGGTGCTTGGAAACTCTTAGGAGAAAGTCCATTTAAACACATTGAACTGCCTTAATTTATGTCCCTCTGTTTCCTTCTTTTATTTGATCCTCCTCGACTCTTTTGAGGGTCCCTTGCTCTGTAGCCATTTTCAAAAGTGATTGCCACAGACATTTCCTATAACTCGGTGGAAATGAATGGAAGATAACCTTTAAAATCCCACGGACCAGATTTTTAAAGATGTTTAAATACCCAGCTCTCACACTTGAACAACACGTACCTAAGTCACTCCCAGAAAAACCCAGCTGAGATCTTGCCACACCCACAAAGGCAATGTTTTAATACCTGTAAAGTTTGGGCTGTGCCCACCAGTGTCCTAAGAACTATAAAAGGTGAGAAGAAACTGCAGTTTGAATCCTTGATGCTTGAATCCTTCAGAAAGACATTCCTTGAGGCACCATCATTTCTGTAACCTGCCACAAATTAACTCTTTTCACCAAAGCAACCATTCAAATCTGTAAGCTCGCGCATTCATTCCTCTGCCAAAACTACTCTTTGTGCTAATTTCTGGCCAGCCAACTGCTACTGTCTCTGAAACTTCCCTCTGCATTCAAGTGAACTAATGACTTTGCATACATTAGAAATTAGAGGATGTATGCTAATTACTAGCTTATCTCTTGCCTATATGAAGAGCTTCCTGTTTTACCTTATCTAATACAGCTTCCTCCCTGGCTGATACTGCTTGGTCCAAGCTCTGTAGAGGAGTCTGAACTCTGCTGTGTTGCCAAGAAAGTGCCAAAACTCCCCAAAACACACGTGCTGGTTCTGTTGTAATTTCCAGTATCATCATCAAGATTCAAAGATTACCTCAAAGTGAGCCCATTCCACATGCCCTGGCTGAGGCTGTGCAGATCACAGACCGCACGGTACATGTCAGTGCATTGCCTACTCTCTGCTCAGAGTAAAGCTTTGCTTTATGTCCAGGATGGGTTAAGATCTTTCACTTTTTAATGTTTTATGGAAGCTCAGACCTGTTATTCACTGGGAAAAACACTAATAGGAGGGCAAACCCCCTCAACAACATGACAGTTTCAGTAGTAAGTACTAAAAGTCAAACAAAATCACAGGTCTTACCACAATATTTTTAAATGTAAAAGCACAGAATTTTACCATGTAGATTTTCCATTAGTTTCTAACATAGGGAAGAAAAGATACTTTTATTTCTAAAGAGAGAGCAAGGAAATGTGATAGACAAAGGTTGCCGCCCTATTTACACTGTCAACTAAAACCCCTTTCCACTTTTAATTAAACTTGATGTTCTTCATCAAGTCCCTGTCCTGAACTGCTTTCTAAAATTGTGAGCTACTGAGCATAGTGAATGTTGCAGATGCAAATCAGGCAAGAAAAGCATGCAGCCTACATGGCTACGTGTAACAATGGTATTTTGTGATAAAAAATTTCAATGTCTGTAAAATATGACTGACACATTTTCCAAAGAAACACTAAATTAAGATCTCACTTTATGTTTGCACAGCTTGCAAGTTTTAAGGTAAAACGTTCTGCACACAATTCATGAATTGATGAAATTGAGATTAAACAAGGAGGTAACAACAAAATGAATATAAAAAAGGTTGCCTTTAAGATGTTCCTAGAACACTGTCTCAAACCAATAATCAAAGTGCCTCCCTGTTAGCTTGCTAAGGATATCTACTTCACCAAAAAGTTCAGAAGAAATATTGCTACTAATCTACTCTCTCTGAAAGCCCACATCATCCCCAGCTTATGGGGATGTTAAATCTAAAATATGGCTTATTAGGAAATGTAGTCTGCTGCTTGGTTTATGTTTCTAAAAAGAAACATGAAATACTAGTACAGTATATTGTGCGTACAGAGGCTTTATTAGAATAATCTTTCTCTAAAGATGCTTTAAGACTAACCCATCCACTGACCCATGAAGGGTAAATGCTAAATTCTTAACAGTCAAATATTCATTGTAACTCTTAGAAAAAGATGGATGAGCTGTGAATCCTCTTTAAATTACTGTGAGATGGATAAGTAGGTACTATCATCGGGAAGGTGATCACCATCACTGGAAGCATCACCTCCCAGATGTTAGAGATGACTGAATTCTGACAAAGGAAGTTTGTTTACATAGCCATAAAACTGCTATAGCATCTCACTCTCTCTCTGTCTCACTGTACATATTTATAACACCACTCTCCTGAGAAGGTAAATTTGAGATGCTGCAAAAGCTACAGGAGAGCAGACTTTTATTAAAGCATCTGGTCTTTTAAGAAGGTAACATAATCTAAAAATTAATTTACAAACTGCCAAACCTCTAATCTTAAACCAGGAAAGAATTTATTAAAACAGTAACTGCAAGCATTGCAACACGAGGTTTTTGGAGACAAACACAGCTGAGTTTCCTTAAGCTCAGCCAGAGCCAACAGTTCTGCAGCACGTTGTGCCAGCGCTTGGCCCCAGCAGCACGTGGCTGAACAGCTGCTCTCTCCTCTCTCGCTCTCCATTCTTCCTCTCCTCCTCTGTCATTTCTTTGTCTCACAGGGTGAGGAGGGGGCTGTGCTGTCAGGAGCTCTCTGCCACCCACCCTGCAGGTATCATGGAAGACGAGTGAGAATTCTGATCCAGGATCCAGCCCAGGGACTTGAACTCCACAAGCTGAGAGTCCTCACAACACCAGGAACTTCATTTGATCCTGAAGGGAGCCCAGAGACTAATGCTTAGTGCACTGGAACTTTGCCATAGGGGCTACCGGTGCATAGGGTCCAGTTCTACTACACTCATGCTCAGTGGGAAGCTGGAGCCAAAAGCCTCTCAGAGGCACAAGATCCAGGTAAAATTGTCAGCTGCTGGCTCCCTCTGCTAGCTGAGGTCTGGACAAAGGCCAGATGCTGCCACTGAATTTGCTGGCACCAAGAGCCATGTATGAGCATGGTCTACCCTACTCTGAAAACATAAAAATGTCCCACCTTCCACCACTGCCATTGCCTCTTAAGAGGCTCAGAATAGTGCAGACAGTGAAGTTGCTTGATGGATATTTACCAAGCTTGTGGGTACAGCTCACGAGCTGTGCTGGTCTGGCCCAATACTGCATTCAGTCCTCAAGGCTCAGAACTGCAGATGCTTCCTGGACCTACAAGGACACGAGGTTCAAAGGATCTCCCTCAGACATGGGGGAAGCAACCCACACAAAGCACATCTGAACAAAATCTACCCTCACTCCAGAAGCTCTCAGTTCATAAGTCTGTCTTTTCAGTAGGATTGATACTGTGGAGTGCACTGTTCACACAATTCTCCTTCTCTTGCTGCCTTGAATACGGCGTGTCTTGCAGGGGTAACAACCCCAAATTTCTAACTCCTGGTACCACGTCTTCAACAGGGACCACATTTTCTGAGTGAGGTATCTTGCATATTGAAAAACAATGCTGGTTTAGAATGGAGAGGGCTGTAGGTGATGTTTGTGTGTTTTGGTTGGTTGGTTTCTGAAGGTTTTGAGACAGATTTAAACCATACAACTACACTACTGAAGCCTCAGTATCAAAAGTTGATACTTTATTAGAAATATGGGCCAAATCATGTTTCTACTGCAGTACACAAAAAATTAGCAACTGCATTAATGATAGAGTTGCCTTTAACTGATGTTCACGTGTGGACACAAGAACCAGAATGAAAATCACAGCTGTTTGACAAATCCGTGACTGCTCCTGGTTCATATTCCAAAAGCACCAAGTTCATAAACATAAAGAAATAAGTAATGATAATGTACTGATTCAGAGTGGACAACTCCCAGAATCATCATTTTTCAAGTCCTGCTTGCTCTCTGGGGTGCTTGTGATATCCCCCAAAGACACCCAAAGTGGTTTAAATCTAGTTTAATTAAAGAGCATCCCTCATGTAATACTAGAGGAATTATTTGTAAAGAATGATACTGATAATCAAAGTAATTAAATCTGTTAATTGAACATACTCAAGCAACAGGTGAAAACTTTTTTTTCATTTTCTTGGTCTTCAAGGCCCATCTCTTTAACTATATAAAGTAAAATGATATGCAATGATGTTTTGAAACTTTTTTTAAGCAAGCCTCAAAATTTAGAAATAGGATGTACTGTAAATGAGAAAAGGATCACATCATTAGAATCTAAAATAATGGTGCAAGTCCAGAGTAACTTGGAATGAGCACAGTACTAAGTAAATGCAAACAAAATTTAAGGATGAAAAAATTGACTGCTTTAAAATTGCAAAAGCCTGTGTTTGATTGCCTGCTCCCTGCATCACAAGCCTCTCAATTAAGAAGAAAAGAAGGGTAGTAGTCATTGGTGACTCCGTCTCAAAAGGAAGGGAGGGCCTGAGATGCCAACCAGAGGGAGGTGTCTTGCCAGGGGACATCACCAAGAAACTTTCCAGCCTGGTACTGCCCCCTGATTATTACCCACTACTGGTTTCCCACGGGGATATCAAGGAAGTCCCAACAAGAAGGCTGCAGACAATCCAGAGGAACCTCCGGGCTCTGAGACAACTGGTCAAGGGGTCTGGAGCACAAGTTGTGTTCTCTTCTGTCCTTCCAGTTGCAGGGAACGTTGGGCAAGAAACAGGGAAATCACGCAGATGAGCACTTGGCTTCAAGATCTGTGTTACCAGCAGAATCTTGGGGGGTTTGGTTATGGGTCAGTTTATACAACACCGAGCCTGCTNAACACGAGGTTTTTGGAGACAAACACAGCTGAGTTTCCTTAAGCTCAGCCAGAGCCAACAGTTCTGCAGCACGTTGTGCCAGCGCTTGGCCCCAGCAGCACGTGGCTGAACAGCTGCTCTCTCCTCTCTCGCTCTCCATTCTTCCTCTCCTCCTCTGTCATTTCTTTGTCTCACAGGGTGAGGAGGGGGCTGTGCTGTCAGGAGCTCTCTGCCACCCACCCTGCAGGTATCATGGAAGACGAGTGAGAATTCTGATCCAGGATCCAGCCCAGGGACTTGAACTCCACAAGCTGAGAGTCCTCACAACACCAGGAACTTCATTTGATCCTGAAGGGAGCCCAGAGACTAATGCTTAGTGCACTGGAACTTTGCCATAGGGGCTACCGGTGCATAGGGTCCAGTTCTACTACACTCATGCTCAGTGGGAAGCTGGAGCCAAAAGCCTCTCAGAGGCACAAGATCCAGGTAAAATTGTCAGCTGCTGGCTCCCTCTGCTAGCTGAGGTCTGGACAAAGGCCAGATGCTGCCACTGAATTTGCTGGCACCAAGAGCCATGTATGAGCATGGTCTACCCTACTCTGAAAACATAAAAATGTCCCACCTTCCACCACTGCCATTGCCTCTTAAGAGGCTCAGAATAGTGCAGACAGTGAAGTTGCTTGATGGATATTTACCAAGCTTGTGGGTACAGCTCACGAGCTGTGCTGGTCTGGCCCAATACTGCATTCAGTCCTCAAGGCTCAGAACTGCAGATGCTTCCTGGACCTACAAGGACACGAGGTTCAAAGGATCTCCCTCAGACATGGGGGAAGCAACCCACACAAAGCACATCTGAACAAAATCTACCCTCACTCCAGAAGCTCTCAGTTCATAAGTCTGTCTTTTCAGTAGGATTGATACTGTGGAGTGCACTGTTCACACAATTCTCCTTCTCTTGCTGCCTTGAATACGGCGTGTCTTGCAGGGGTAACAACCCCAAATTTCTAACTCCTGGTACCACGTCTTCAACAGGGACCACATTTTCTGAGTGAGGTATCTTGCATATTGAAAAACAATGCTGGTTTAGAATGGAGAGGGCTGTAGGTGATGTTTGTGTGTTTTGGTTGGTTGGTTTCTGAAGGTTTTGAGACAGATTTAAACCATACAACTACACTACTGAAGCCTCAGTATCAAAAGTTGATACTTTATTAGAAATATGGGCCAAATCATGTTTCTACTGCAGTACACAAAAAATTAGCAACTGCATTAATGATAGAGTTGCCTTTAACTGATGTTCACGTGTGGACACAAGAACCAGAATGAAAATCACAGCTGTTTGACAAATCCGTGACTGCTCCTGGTTCATATTCCAAAAGCACCAAGTTCATAAACATAAAGAAATAAGTAATGATAATGTACTGATTCAGAGTGGACAACTCCCAGAATCATCATTTTTCAAGTCCTGCTTGCTCTCTGGGGTGCTTGTGATATCCCCCAAAGACACCCAAAGTGGTTTAAATCTAGTTTAATTAAAGAGCATCCCTCATGTAATACTAGAGGAATTATTTGTAAAGAATGATACTGATAATCAAAGTAATTAAATCTGTTAATTGAACATACTCAAGCAACAGGTGAAAACTTTTTTTTCATTTTCTTGGTCTTCAAGGCCCATCTCTTTAACTATATAAAGTAAAATGATACGCAATGATGTTTTGAAACTTTTTTTAAGCAAGCCTCAAAATTTAGAAATAGGATGTACTGTAAATGAGAAAAGGATCACATCATTAGAATCTAAAATAATGGTGCAAGTCCAGAGTAACTTGGAATGAGCACAGTACTAAGTAAATGCAAACAAAATTTAAGGATGAAAAAATTGACTGCTTTAAAATTGCAAAAGCCTGTGTTTGATTGCCTGCTCCCTGCATCACAAGCCTCTCAATTAAGAAGAAAAGAAGGGTAGTAGTCATTGGTGACTCCATCTCAAAAGGAAGGGAGGGCCTGAGATGCCAACCAGAGGGAGGTGTCTTGCCAGGGGACATCACCAAGAAACTTTCCAGCCTGGTACTGCCCCCTGATTATTACCCACTACTGGTTTCCCAAGGGGATATCAAGGAAGTCCCAACAAGAAGGCTGCAGACAATCCAGAGGAACCTCCGGGCTCTGAGACAACTGGTCAAGGGGTCTGGAGCACAAGTTGTGTTCTCTTCTGTCCTTCCAGTTGCAGGGAACGTTGGGCAAGAAACAGGGAAATCACGCAGATGAGCACTTGGCTTCAAGATCTGTGTTACCAGCAGAATCTTGGGGGGTTTGGTTATGGGTCAGTTTATACAACACCGAGCCTGCTAGCAATAAACAGAGTCCACCTGTCTCAAAGGGCAAAAATAATATTAGCTCAGGGGTTAGTAGGGCTTGTTGAGAGAGCTTTAATGTAGATTTGAAGGAGAATAGAGGCAAAACCAGGCTTGACAGAGAGAGGGTGTGTGAGTGGGAGAACTATAGCAACCACTCAAGTAGCAAAAGCAGACTTAAGAAGGGATACCTGTAGCAAGAACAAGTATCCAAAGACATAACCACAAGACAGGACCCCCTGCCCACCCCCACTTGGATATTGACTCAATTAAATACTCCTATAAAATGTCTGTACACGAACACACGCAGTATGGGGAACAAACAGGAGTGGGCTGAGATCCTTGTGCAGTCACAGGGCTTGGATCTCATTGCAGTTACAGAGATGTGGTGGGATAACTCACATGTCTGGAATCATAGAATACCCTGAACTGGAAGGGAGCCACAAGGATCATTGCAGTCATGACTGGAGTGCAGCTATCGATAGCTACAGGCTGCTCAGAAGAGACGGGAGGAGNTTATGGGTCAGTTTATACAACACCGAGCCTGCTAGCAATAAACAGAGTCCACCTGTCTCAAAGGGCAAAAATAATATTAGCTCAGGGGTTAGTAGGGCTTGTTGAGAGAGCTTTAATGTAGATTTGAAGGAGAATAGAGGCAAAACCAGGCTTGACAGAGAGAGGGTGTGTGAGTGGGAGAACTATAGCAACCACTCAAGTAGCAAAAGCAGACTTAAGAAGGGATACCTGTAGCAAGAACAAGTATCCAAAGACATAACCACAAGACAGGACCCCCTGCCCACCCCCACTTGGATATTGACTCAATTAAATACTCCTATAAAATGTCTGTACACGAACACACGCAGTATGGGGAACAAACAGGAGTGGGCTGAGATCCTTGTGCAGTCACAGGGCTTGGATCTCATTGCAGTTACAGAGATGTGGTGGGATAACTCACATGTCTGGAATCATAGAATACCCTGAACTGGAAGGGAGCCACAAGGATCATTGCAGTCATGACTGGAGTGCAGCTATCGATAGCTACAGGCTGCTCAGAAGAGACGGGAGGAGGGAGAGGCAGAGGGGTTGCCCTCTAAGGCAAGAAGTGGATTGAGCGTGAAGAGCTGTCTCTGAAGAACAGGCACAAGCCAGTCAAAAGCCTGTGGGTAAAAATCAGAGACCAAGGCAACAAAAGGAACCTTGTAGATGGTGCCTACTACAGGCCACCTGACCAAGGGGAGACTACTGATGGAGCCCTCTCGCTCCAGCTACAGGAGGCACCACAGGCTCTTGTCCTGATGGCAATCTTCACCACCCCATCATCTGCTGGAAGAGGAGCATGGCAAGCTGTAGGCAATCCAGGAGACCCCTGGAATGCATGGAGGATAACTTCTTGATGGATAACAGACAGCCTCACCAGAAGAGATGCGTTACTGGATCTACTGGTCACCAGTGCAAGGAAGCTTACTGGGGATGTCAAGACTGGGGGCTGCAACGATCATGCANCGCAGTATGGGGAACAAACAGGAGTGGGCTGAGATCCTTGTGCAGTCACAGGGCTTGGATCTCATTGCAGTTACAGAGATGTGGTGGGATAACTCACATGTCTGGAATCATAGAATACCCTGAACTGGAAGGGAGCCACAAGGATCATTGCAGTCATGACTGGAGTGCAGCTATCGATAGCTACAGGCTGCTCAGAAGAGACGGGAGGAGGGAGAGGCAGAGGGGTTGCCCTCTAAGGCAAGAAGTGGATTGAGCGTGAAGAGCTGTCTCTGAAGAACAGGCACAAGCCAGTCAAAAGCCTGTGGGTAAAAATCAGAGACCAAGGCAACAAAAGGAACCTTGTAGATGGTGCCTACTACAGGCCACCTGACCAAGGGGAGACTACTGATGGAGCCCTCTCGCTCCAGCTACAGGAGGCACCACAGGCTCTTGTCCTGATGGCAATCTTCACCACCCCATCATCTGCTGGAAGAGGAGCATGGCAAGCTGTAGGCAATCCAGGAGACCCCTGGAATGCATGGAGGATAACTTCTTGATGGATAACAGACAGCCTCACCAGAAGAGATGCGTTACTGGATCTACTGGTCACCAGTGCAAGGAAGCTTACTGGGGATGTCAAGACTGGGGGCTGCAACGATCATGCACTGCTGGAGTTTGCAGTCCTGAGGAGTAAGGGTCAGGTAAGGAGTAAAGTTAGGCCCCTAAACTTTAGGAAATCAGACTTCCAGCTCTGCAGGGAGTCAGTGGGATGCCCTGGGGGACTGCCCTCAGGGGCAAGGGCATTGAAATGAGCTAGCAGATCTTTAAAGAAGCCTTCCAGAGAGTGCAAGAGCTGGCAATCCCCAGGAGCAAGGAATCAGGCAAGGAAGGTAAGAGACTGGCATGGCTGAGTAGAGAACTGCTGGTCACACCGAAGGGAAAGAAGCAAATGTATAGACAGCTGAAGCTAGAACAGGTGACCTGGGGACAGTATAGAGACAAAGTACAGTTGTGTAGGGATGGGCAGAGCTGGAACTGAACCTGGCAAGGGATGCAAAGGATAACAGGAAGGGCTTCTACAGGTATATTAACCAGAAAACAAAGGTCAAAGAAGGCATACCCTCCCCCCAACCCCTATGCTGGAAAATTAGCAACAGTGGATAAGGAAGAGGTTGAATTACCCAACAACTATCTAGCCTCAGTCTTCAGTGGTGACCTCTCTTCCCACCCCTCTCAAGTGGATAGACAGCAGGATGGGGACTGGGGAGCAAAGTCCCTCCCATAGTAAGAGAAGATCTGTTTCATGACCACCTGAGGAATGTGAATGTACATAAGTCTATGAGACTTGATGAGATGCATCCCAGAGTCCTGAGGGAACTGGTTGAGGTAGTTGCCAAGACACTCTCCATGATATTTGGGAAGTCATAGCAGTCAGATGAAGTCCCAGGTGACTGGAAAAGGGGAAACATTGTGCCCATCTTAAAAAAAGTAGAAAGGAGGACTCTGGGAACCACCACCTTGTCAGCTTTACTTCTAAGCCAGGGAGGATAATGGAACAGATCCTCCTAGAAGGCACGCTGGAGCCCATGGAGGACAGGGAGGTGATTCAAGACAGCCAGCACAGCTTCACCAAGGGCAAGTCCTGCCTGACCAACCTTGTGGCCTTCTGTGATGGAGTGACTGCATCAGTGGACATGGGAAGGGTTACAGATGTCATTTATCTGGATTTCTGTCAAGCCTTTGACATTGTTTCCCACAACATCCTTCTCTCTAAACTGGAGAGAAATGGATTCGATGAATGGACTGTTGGATAAAAAAAAAATTGGTTGGACAGTCACATCCAGAGGGTTGTGATCAATGTCTCAGAGTCACAATGGACGTCAGTGACCAGTGGTGTCCCTCAGAGGTCTGCATTGGGACCAGTGTTATTTAATGTCTTCATTAATGACACAAACAAAGGAATCAAGTACACTCTTATCAATGTGCAGATGACACCAAGCTGAGGGGTGCAGTTGCCACACCTGAAGGACAAGATGCCATCCAGACTTGGTGAGTGGGGGCAATCCCCAGTATCAATACCGGCTGGGGGATGAACAGATCAAGAGCAGCCCTGGGGAGAAGGGCTTGGGGATGCTGGTGGAGGAGAGGCTGGACATGAGCCAGCAGTGTAGCATTGCAGTCTGAGAGCCAAACGTGTCCTGGGCTGCATCACAAGCAGCGTGGCCAGCAGGGTGAGGGAGGTGATTCTGCCTCTCTGCTCTGCTCTGGTGAGACCCCACCTGCAGTGCTGAGTCCAGCCCTGGGGTCCTCAGTGCAGGAGGGACATCGACCTGTAGGAGCAAGTGCAGAGGAAGCCAACAAGATGATCAGCAGGATGGAGCACCTCTGCTATGAGGAAAGGCTGAGAGAATTGGGCTTGTTCAGCCTGGAGAAGGGGCAGCTTTGAGGTGACCTGATTGTGGCCTTCCAGTACCTGAAGGGAGCCTGCAAGAAAGATGGAGAGGGACTTTTTACAAGAGCATGCAGTGACAGCACAAGGGGGAATGGAGGCAACCTGAGAGTAGATTTATATCAGGTATTAAGAAAAAATTCTTTACTGGGGGAGTGGTGAGGCAGTGGAATAGGTTTCCCTGAGTAGTCATGGATGCCCTGGAGGTGTTCAAGGCCAGGCTGGATGAAGCTCTGAGCAACTTGGTCTGGTGGAAGGTGTCCCTGCCCATGGCAGCAGGGTTGGAAGTAGATGTTCTTTAATGTCCTGTCCAACCCAAACCATCCTATGATTCTATAAAGTCTGACTCCCAGCCCTGCAAAGGACAGCCCCAAGAAAACAAGGAACCTATTTTCCAATAGACAGCATGGAAATCTATTCTTGTTTAAATTTCAAAAGCAAGGACTGAGAGAAGATGTAATTAGTCAGTGCTAGTATGATTCTTTTCACTGATAGTTGGGGGTGATAGTGAAACAAAACCAGAGGGGCACAAATTGGACATAAATGTTTCTAGTTGACAATTCAGGTTAGGCTTCCTAACTACCACAGCACAAGGTTTGGAATGAGGTTTCCAGTAGGATTAGGCGGTAAACCCGAAACGTAATAATGCATCTAATATATACATATAATAAAAATACACATATGACAGCATAAGAGTTAAAAAAACATTTTGCCACAAGATGACAGTCATGAAGGACTGCACACTGTTTAGGAAAGACAGACCAGAAACGCACAGTGGTGGGGTTGCACTCTATGTGAGGCAACACTTGGAATGTATTGAGCTCTGTCTTGGGGGAGATGATGAGCAAGCCGACAGCATGTAGGTTAGCAGACTAGTAAGGGTGACTCTGCTGTGGGTGTTTGCTACAGGCTGCCTGATCATGAGGAGAAAGCCTTTCACAGACAGCTTGAAGAAGCCTCAAAGTCACAGGCACTGATTCCTGTGAAGGGCTTTAAATACCCTGGCATCTGCTGGAGGAGCAACACAGAGAAGCACAAACAGTCCAGGAGGTTTCTGGAAAGCATGGATGACAACTTCCTGACACAGGTACTGGAAGATCCCACAAGGAATTGTGTACTGTTCAATTTCTACTCACAAACAGGGAAAGCCTTGGTGGAGATGTGAAGGTTGGGGGCAGCCTTGGCTGTATTGACCATGATGTCATGGAGTTCAGTATCAGGCAAGGATGAATTAAGGCAGCAAATCAGATTGTAACCACGGACTTCAGGAGAGCTAATTTTAGTCTCTTTAGGGATCTTCTTGGAAGAATCCCATGGGAACAGGTCCTGAGGGAAGAAGAGTCCAAGAGGTAGTTGATATTCAAGGATCACTTCCTTGAGGCTCAAGAATGATGCATCCCAGTGAGGAAGAAATTGGACAAAGGGGGCAAGAGATCTGTGTGTATGAATAAAGAACTCCTGTCATTACTCAAGCACAAGCAGAAAATACACAGGAGATGGAAGCAGGGTCAGGTCACTTGGAATGAATATAGAGAGGTTGTCAGAGTAAGTAGAAATGATACAAAGAAGGTCAAAGCCCTTCTGGAATTAAATCTGGCCAAGAATGTCAAGGACAACACGAAGGTCTTCTTCAAATACATCAATAACAAAAAGGAAAATAAAGAATAGCGTGGGCCTGTTACTAAATGGAGGGGAGACCCACCATACTGAGGCCACTCAGGATCATCTTTGAAAGGTTGTGGAGATCTGGAGAGGTGCCTGAGCATGGAAAGAAAAGAAATGCCAGCTCAGTCTTCAAAAAGGGCAAGAAGGAGGGCCCAAGGAACAATTGACCAGTCAGTCTCACCTCAATCCCAGGAAAGGTGATGAGGAGCACCTCATTCTGGAGGCTGTCTCTATCCACATGGATGACAAGAGAGTGATCAGAGTAGTCAGTATGGATTCACTAAATGCTTGACCAACCTGATGGCCTCCTACACTGAGAAAAATACCTGGATGGATGAGGGGAGAGCAGTGGATATTGTCTACCTTGACTTCAGCGAGGCTTTTGACCCTTGTCTCTCACAGTATCCTCATAGGCAAACTCGGGAAGTGTGGACTGGGTGAGTGGACAGTGAGGTGGATTGAGAACTGGCCGAATGGCAGATCCCAGAGGGTCATAATCAGGGCACAGGGTCCAGACGGAGTCCTGTCCCTAGTGGTGTCCCCTGAGGTTCAGTACTGTTTAACTTGTTCATCAATGATTTGGACGANTTAGGGGACTGGAGCATCTCTCTTTTGAGGAGAGACTGAGGGAGCTGGGCCTGTTCAGCTCAGCTGAACAGAGACAACAGAGGGGGCCTTATCAATGTACATGAGTATCTGAAGGAAGGGCATCAAGAGGTTAGAGCCAGGCTCTTCTTGATGGTGCCAAGCAACAGGACAAGAAGCAGCATTCAGAGATTGATGTAAGGAGATTCCAAAAACACTTCCATCTAAAGTTCTTCCACCTGAAGAACTTCTTTACTGTGAGGGTGACTGAGCACTGGAAGAGACTGCCCAGAGAAGTTGTGGAGTCTCCCTCACTGGAGATACTCATGGACCATCTGGACACAGTCCTGTGACATGTGTTCTGGGATGGTCCTGCTTGAGCAGGGAGGTTGGACCAGAAGACTCACTGTGGTCCCTTCCAACTTTACCCATTCTGTGATAACCTCAGCTAGTCAGTCTATGGCTGCACTTCCAACCACAAGTCTGTTTGTTCTGTTGTCATCTTCTGAGAACCCGGATTTGGCCTCTAAGCTGTGTGACACTTTTTCCCTTCTTTTCTTAAATATAGAAAGCCTAGAGTACACTAAGTACTTTACCCTTACAATCTCATTTTGTTCTCTCTTCCCTATGACCCTTGGGTGTGTATGTTATAGTAAGTCTGTTTCAACTCCTACAATATCAATACCTACTGCATTCTTAATCCAGAGGAAGGAGCCCAAGGAGATAAGTACTTGAGGAGATTAGAATACTTTACTGTCTCCATCTTAATAAATAAGGGCAACTTTTCTCTCTCATAACAAAGTGAAAGGAGCCATGTAAAGACATGCACAAGGAAAACAGTGCACTCTTCTCTAAAACGTGTTTGAGTCAGAAGCTGGCTTTTGAGCAAGTCCTCAGAGATCAAGTTTAACTTCACCCCTGGAAAATGTAATCATTTCCCTTATTCTTCTGTAAATATAGTATGATAGTTACAGTTTAATACATTTCACTCATCAGTTTATACCACAGATCTTATTCATTCACAATTGATTAAAACGGAGGTGTTTCACAAGTAGCAAAAGGGAAACAACTCCTAAAGATATATCACTGCTTTAGTTTACATTTCCCACAGCACGGCTCACCAGGTCTTCAATGTATTTTTCACTCTCTAGTGTTTGCTCAAAGACTCTCAAACACAATATAAATTCCTCTGTCAAACCACACAATTATTTTTACTAATCCATTGAGAATGGCAGAAGCTGAAGTGTTTGAACTGAGGAAGGCTGATACAATAATCTAACAGTTCACTCAAGCAGGTGCAGGAAGTGTTATGCAAATTTCAGCTAACTTCTTTTTTTATGCATGAGCACCTCACATTAATATTCCTCAGGCATAAAATTCATCCCTTTGACAGTCACCACTAGCTCACTATAGCCAGTTATCACCAGAGCGCTATCAACCCGTACATGCTACAAATGGAACATGTTTGCCTAACTACTTTAGTTAAAAGGACAATACCTATAAGAGGGTTTAATGCAGAGGAGATAATCAAAAGTAGCAGTGTGGTGTTCCACAGCCTCCACCAGCAGAGATCCTTGGAGAGTTAGTCCTGCCTCTGAAAGCTGTATATGGAAAATTTTCCACTGAGATAAGCTTGAAGAGCCTTCCAAAAAAACTCCAAGGAGAACTCAAACAGTTTGAAGATCATTATTAAATTTGGGGAGTGAAAGTGTTTTCCCTGCCCACAATTCATTCTTATTTAATTGAAAGTAAATATTAGAAAGCTTTGCCAGGATAAAAACCTGCTAATTGTAGGAGCTAGGAAGCCTTCATTTACATCTGTAAGATCTACTTTTTATAAAAGGTCCCAGCACAGACAGTGTAACCAGTCTTCACAGGCTCATAAGGCTGAGGAAGGAGGATTTGAGAAGATGGCTTTCCCCACTGTTTGAGGTTGTGGGGGGAACACAAAGCCCTTCCTCACATCAAACTTCATAGAATCAACCACGGAAAAGTTCACAGAGCATCTTCCCTTAAATCTTGGTCACACAAATTATGAAAACAGCATCATCCCTGGCTGGAATAAACTTCACACTGCTGAGCACCACTGGTCTGAGCAGAGCAATAACACCTGCCACACTGGTGTCTTATCTGCCTGTATCACACACACCTCATTACAGGGCTCCTCTGAAGTTGCTTTTTGCTGAGTTACAAAGACACTTCAAAATGCAGCTTCAGCTGCCAATGAGAAAATGGTGCTGTTAGGTTCATGAGGGCATCCACATGTCTTACCATCCCAAATCTGGTGACCTGGAACCTCCTCCTACACATCCTGTCCATGAACAGGGAGTCCTTGGCATTCAACCCTTGTTAAAGTTACATTTCAATCTCAGCAGCCTCCACCTCTGTCTCTTGCTCTTCCTCCTGGAAGAGCCCTGGATTTACATTGTAGGCAGCTTGTCTCCTGAGCCAAACCTTTGTATATATGTTGTGGGTTTGTCTCTAGTTCTGTCTTCGACTCCATTTTCATCTGAGGTCCCTGGGCTGGCCTTGGAACCCATTTCAAACCCCACTGTACCCCCTCCCCATCAGTGGGGGTCATCTTCCACTTCTGACTCACCTTCTCTTTGGGAACAGCAAGCCTCATTGCTCCCTGGCAGGAGAATGGACACCGAATGCAGTCCTGAGACAGATCTCTGGTCCTCACAAATTGTCCTTACTGACCTGTCTGCAGCAGAAGACTCCAGCAGAACCCTACAACTTATCTCAATACTGAGCTAACAGCTGTACTCCCCTGTTGCACTCCAACCAACATTCTCACCATCACAGACATCACAGACCATTATTCCAAGCATGAGACCATCCCTTCACCGTAGAGGCTCTTCTTAGAAGCTTTCACTGATATCCTCACTGGACTGGCCATCGCCAGCACAGTCACACCATTGTCCGGGCAAACAAAAGGACTTATGATGTTCTCCAAGTCCAACAGCCAGCATCTAAATTGCCATCTTAGGCTCCAGAGACAGCAAACAAGTAGGATAAGTGCATCAGCTGCACTCAGTAATTCCCCAAGCAGCCCCCACTGCCCTACACTCCAACACAGCTCCTACAGACCAAGCTACTGTCACAACACACGCTTTTACCTCTTAGTTATGGGAACATGCAATTGACACTTCTTAAAACATGCAAGTTAAATCTAAACTCAAAAATTCATCCTCAGAATCACCTTTTAAAGAATGTATCAGAGAAAATGTTGAGTAGAATGTAACATGAAAGTATTTGTGAGCAACTGTCGAAGTGTTTATTATTAGGACATTTTGAACAATTTTTAATTAATTAAACCATAGTTTTTATTTCAGCTGTGAATGTAATGAACTGTATTAAACTTAACAGCAGCAAGAGCAAAGGTGTATTAGCTAGTTTGCAAAAATCTCACAAAACAGGTCAATAAAGAGTAGGGATTGTCAGCTAAAACTGTGACTTACAGAAATACACAATTATAAATGGGTTTATGGGTCTTATATGGTTGTGCTGCATTTGAGATAAAAATATAATCCTAAAGCAAAAAAGTCTTTCCTGCATTGCACCACAGGTAGATCTATGTTAAGTAGGTATAACATTCCCATCCTGCAGAGATAGCATTTTACATGTACTGACTTTGGGTGTAAATGACCTTAATTAGGTTAGGTAGAAATCGGCCCTTGTGTCATAGGAATACAGGCCAGATACAGATGATCCTTATTAAATCAATACAAATAAATATTCCTTCTAGCAATAGGAGCTAATTCTATCCTATATAGGTAAGAGCAGGTAAGAGTGAGGAGCAGAGAGGAGTGTCACCCCACAGGTTTTCACTGGAATCCTCTCCATCGCAGTCCTCCCCCAGGAGAGAAGGATCACACCCCAAAGAACAGCATGGCTTTAAAAGTCGTAAATACTTTCTCAGCCGTACAGTCCCTGCGCTTTCCTAGACACACAGTCTCCAGCTATGCCAAATCCTTGGGCGGGTGTCATTCAGCTACCTTGCACTTCTTGCTCTGCCATCCCAGCATATCTGAAGGTGTTGCTTGGTGCCCAGATCAGGGCCTGGAAGGATTATCACAACCCTTCTCATGGAGTCATTACATATTGCCACAGTGCTAGGCAAGCCTCCTTTAATTTCCCTTGACAGTTCATCATATCCTTACAGCAAAACTCCTCTCTATCAACTTACAGGCATTGTGTCCCCATCACACAGCCTGGAGTAAGATTTTTCCATGGACTGTAAGTAAGCAAACTGAGATGCAAGTGTTTTAGCATTTCATATTACTTAGGTTTGATTTTATTGCTTAAGATGCTATTTAAAAATTTTAAGCAATGCAGCATGTTATGACAATAAAGTTGAAATATTTTGATAGTGTTTTTTGGCCTCTGCTTTGTCTAAAAATGCATGAACATTATTTTAACTACAATTACATTATAGAAAACTAAAGGATAGTAAACAAGGACAGCTCATGCAAACCATCACACTTCTTGTGGTCAAAGTATGCCACACTGGCAGCAGCTGATGTGCATCACAGAAGTCCCCTGTTTGGACAGTACCATTACAGCAAAATGACCTACAAAAAATCATTTCAAAATGACTATTGATTGTTTTAGAAGCACCACATTTGTAAGTTATATTTTCCATCAGGAAAACATTTATATATGTTCTATCTGAATCCACTGTCATTTGTCACCTCTCATTAAACAAGTAGGTTTGGCTCTTATCTGGACTTACATGACAATTCTCTCTAAGAAAAGGCAGGTTTGAGTGGAAAGATTGCAAAGTTATTTTAGAACCAATATCACAGCCTGTGAATGAGAAAGACTACTGAACATGTTTCCAGTGTTGCAACAGATCTCCCTATGTATTTTGTGACATGCCAAGTAGTTGAACCAATTTGTCTTTCTGGACAACTGACAAATAGCTGGTCTTTGCTGCTTCTGCCTTTATACACAGTTTGGTTTGCAATTAAAGGAATAAAACAGACCAGTACAAAACCTCCCTCCTCCCCACAGCCCACCCACTTGAGAAATACCTACATTCAAAATGCCACAGAGTCCATTATCCCATTGTTTTGTACCAGCATCTGAGCTTCACTGAAGGTGAGAGATGGCCAGTCCTTATGTGTTCACCTGTCTCACTCTACTTCATGTTGGAACCAAAAAGCCTCTCTATTCAAAAACAGTCAGACAAATAGCTGTAACCATGTTAAAGACATTTGTTTTATCCAACCAATTCCAGCTACCTCTTCAGCCTTTACTTGTTATAGACTGATTTTCTTAAAGCTCTATGCTGCGTCACTTGTTTTTTACTGAATTTTAACTGACTTTATTTTAACATATTCTTAAAGACTTAAGGGGGTAGGATGCTCTCTGCAGTTTACTTCAAATCCACTGGCTCTATCACACTGAGCACATTCAACATGGACCGGCCACCACCATAAAAGCACCTTTCCCATCTTCTACAAATTGTGATATATCTTCCTACACACAAAGGAGTATAGCAGAACATTATTGAGCAACTCCAGCATTCACTGAAATTATTCACAATTTACAAAGTACAAAACTTGAATCTGACCCGTATCAACACATAGAGCTGTTAAGATTTGTCAGCAAAACTCAACAGTTCAGTACCTGTGTGTTTCAGGGCTTTATGGCTTAAAGTCTGGTGTCAAAGCCTGGCTTTCAGCAACCAAATGATGCCATGACAGAAGGATTCACCAAAATAACTCCCATTTGGTTTTTAGCTTGCTACTGTGTATTCCTGCCACTTGAGAAATACGGCAATGATTTTTAAAAATGCAAAAATTTTATTTTATGGCTACAGGTTTCATTATTTATTTAGTAGCTCATTCAATAATTCTTGTAATTCTTCTAGCCCTGAACAACTGCTCCACTTCAAAAGAAAATCCACAAAAGCATTCAGAAAACTGGGTAAGCGCAACACTTTGTGCATGTGCTTGTCAGGGACTGATATCTTGTGTTATCCAGTGTTTGTTGAACAGAACCTTATCAATGATTTAATGAGCTGTTTGTTGGGCAGGAATTTTCTGAGAGAAAGTGCCACAGTCAAAGACACAGTTTAAAAAGAAAAACAGTGGAATGGTAACACAAAAAGGTTGAATTGTATCTTCAGGAACACATTTATGCGTGCTTATTCACTTCCACTTACCCATGAAAACAATGAACAGCCAACTCATGTGAGCACTAACCCCGAAGCATAGAGAATTACCCGAGTGCCTTTGTGCAGCAGCTGAAATAGGCACTTGCTTTATATAAGTGCATGCTCCTCCCAGGCCCTTTGCATATTGGTGCAGGCGTTGGGGAAAGAGCTTTCACGGACATTTAAAAGTCACAGCTTAATGGCAAATTTGCCACTCCGGAATTTTTCAGTTTGGTTTTGTAATTACCCAACTTTAGTTTGTAACACTTAACACTTTAGAAACACCACACTCGGCACACCGACCGCAGTCCCCCTTCTCACAACTTTACATGTGAACTTTCCATCACAAGGATGCTTTCTCTAAAGCACCGGGTAATTCTTGCCAGAACAGCTTAGACAGTGGTACAGAAAGCAGCTGGATGCACAGCCCAGAGCAAATCAATATAATTACTTTAGCAGAAGCTACCACCTAGCCCTGTTACTTATAGGAGGACAGGTAGAAAGATAAAACACATCCATAATGCCGTAAATATAGTGTCTCCTCTATCTTCATTTATGGGAATTCATTTTCATTTCCTGGATCCTACTGTGAATGCTTCCAATGGCCTGCACAATAGCTGCAGTTTAAATACTTTTTAAAGGAAGAGTTTTTGTTCAGTGTGGGGACGCTTGGTTTATTCCCGGCATGTATCCCTACACCTTCCACAGTCTGGAAGCTGAGAGCACCTGGAAAACAATTTACAGACTTTAACAGCACTTGTTATTAGTGTTTGTTTTCTGCACATTCATGCTTGAGGACTTCCAGGAGAGCATCCCCAGGCACAGGGAAGGAAACCTCCTACACTGTCAGGGAAGGAGCTAAGGAAGACAGACAAGCAAGCCAGGACAGATACAAGCATAGCTGAACTTACATTAAGGGTCCTGTAACTTTGCAGTCACTCTTCTCTCTCCTCCCCATTTACTACAGCATTTCAAGATCTGATCTTTAATGAAAATAAATACCAGGGAGCAACTTCACTAAGATACACTCAAAGTATCAAGCAGTGCTGCTATGAGCTCATATGCTTCTGTTGAAAAGGGATGAATGAAACAGGCCTGAGCTGGCCCACAGACCTGGTGAAAACTTATCAAATCAGTCCTGTCCTATTGGAAGCCAAATTCTGTTCAGAACACAAGCCTTTTAGCGCGGCCCCTTGCTCTCTCGGGTGGTACTATGCATCTTGCTCAGCTACATTCATGCTGCCTATTTGCACTTCAATCTTAGCCACTCCTTAATTTTTTGAAAATGAGCATCCTGCAAAGGAATCTCCTTGTCTCCCAGCTCAGTCAATGCTGGTCTTCCAGTAGACATTGTGGAGCAGAGCAGAAGTGGAAGCACAGAGAGTCCCCTGATGAGGAGACAGCCATAAGTTCTCCTCCAGAATAATTCAGCAGAAAGGATACAAATTTCTGAACATAGATAGGCCTTATGAAAAAAGCAGGAAAGCATTTTCAGTGAGAGGAAGAAAATGCTATTTATTATGGGCATAACAGGCAGTTTAAACATCTGTTTAAATGCACCCTTTAATTTCCCTAAAAACACTGCACGCTACATTGATATATTATATACACAAAGGCATTTACATGTGTAGGAGAGCAAATTCCTTAGAGAAGTCGCTCTGTGCTGCAGCATAAACACCACACCACTGAGGTGGAAGCTGTTAGTGTTCCTTACCAGTAGGTCAGTCAGCAATTCCATCTGTCTTTTTGACAATTTGCTCACAGCTTCCCAATTCCCTTGCGCTTTCTTGTCCAGTGAAACCCCATGGAATGCACCACGATTGCAGGTTACCTTTTTCTCCTGTGCTGTGCAAAGGCAAGCCACAGAGCAGGGTGCTTTTCCATAAGGCCAAAGGCACATTCCTTCACAGGTCCTTCTTATCACAGCTGATAAATACCCAAATCCAAAATTCAGAGCAGCTCCAGCTGAGTCCCTCAGCACCGGGTCCTTTTTAAGAGGGGTTAAAGAGCCCCACATCCCATTATTTCACTGGGAGATGAAGGTGGTGCCTGGCTCCTCCATGCTTACATGGCCCATGGTCTGTAAATTGGAGCCAGTTTAATATACAAGATACACTGACAGCACCATACAGTCTTTTTATTCTATTATTATTGCTTAAATCAAAGAAAAACAGTTTTACTTCATTTTACCCTTCCTGTTAGATCCTCCTATCCCTTGATAGCCAAAAGAAGTGTGTAATGCCAAGACAAGAGGTGGCAAGATTCAGGTGTTAAAATTACTCCCTTGATATGCTGAATTTAGCATCTGAAATCTTTATCCAAATAAAACTTCCAAGAATGAAATGACTAGTGAGTGAAACCCTAAGGAGTCTGAGCAAGCCAAGGTTTTACCCCTGGAGCTCTTGAATATTCCACTCTCAAAGAGGAAAGGGGAGGCAAACGCATTTTAAGGTTATATTAAAACAATGCCATTGAAAATAGCTCACTGTTCAAAATGTTTGCTAAATAACAGCGTGTGTGTTGTTTTAAGTGAACTTCCCTTCCGCTTTAAAAAATATTTTTAATGCTTCAACACTGTATTACTAAATAAACTGACAAAACATCTCAGAACTAACATAAACATGCAATTTTAATGCCTTCTAATCACACAAATCAGCACAAGATTTTTGTACTTGTGCATGACCTTCTTCAAATTATCCCTCCATTTTGGCTGAATCAGAATGAGCATGGGCTATTTGATAAAAAACACTAAGTGTGTGAAATGATGGGCCCTCATCGTTTCTGCCAGACTCCTCTTGACAGAATGATGATAGAAGCATCACATCCCTGGGAGAGTAAATGCAAACTGACAGGAGATGAGCCTTTAGATGTTGAATATAATCTTGAATTGTGCTTGAAGTGTCTTATTATCTTGTCTTTTGATGTCTGAAGGGGTGGCTCATTGTTAGAAAAAGGAAAGCCCTTGCACATCTTTGCCATCTTTAAAAATTGTTTGGCCTTTAACAACTGCTTTTCCAACTAATGTCCATTTTTCCTGACAATAAATATGGCAGGTCGTCAGCAAGTGACAAACAATTTACTTTACATGCCAAGCTTTTATGGCTTTTGAGAGCTCATGTGGAAGCATATTTTAAAAAGCTCTAGGAAATTAGCACCATTACAAATGTTAAGATGGCTGAGTCTGTGTGGTTGGCTCTGTGGTTATTCATTACCTCTACATTCCTGTTTTAAAGTCCTGTCTTTCCTTATACAGACTGCTGTTAAAGTTCTTTATTTATGATTGACTAAAAATAGTCAATGAAAAATAAAGAGCAAGAAGCAATTTTCTTCTGCTCTAAAAAAGCACTATTATAGATACAGTACATGGGTAATGCATAAAATCATATTTATTAATCATAACAAATCGATATCAGCAGTAGTATGACACAGTTTACCTGTATTGCAGACCCTCACAATCACATCACTGTTTTTTCCACCTTCAAGCAGCTCGACTTTTTTTCCTTTTTATTTCTTTTTCTTTTCAAACTTAAAAGTTTAATGACGAATCAGATCAATATGATTCCTTAGCAACTAAATCACAGGCACACCAGTTTTTCGTGTCACAGCACCAGTTTTGCAAAAGCAGTCAAGTTCTTTTTTCAGGCCTCCGTCACTCTGAGAATCCATAAGAATTCTCAAATGGATCATAAACTGTTACAGGGTTCAGGTTATTGTATCATTATAAAAACGTATTGATATAGTACAGATGACAAGACATGCAGCTCTTGTGCTAGTCTATTACAACCATCTGAATACCATAAGAAATATCAGATATAAACAAAATAAACCAGTCAGCAGTAAGCTGTCTTTTAGGGAACCCATTTTTATTTTTTTTAAACTGTTTTAAGCTGGTTTGAAATACAGCAGTTATACGAACCCACAGAAGAGAGAATAACAAAACCAGAGGAATGTGGTATTAAAAATGAATAACCAAAAACCTGACCAGAGCCTAGAGATTTATTTTTTTTTAAATCGCTGCAAGAAAAGGCCTGATTTTGTTCCTTACGATGAACATTTCACACCTGAGTTTTCAGAGAGAGTAGGAAACAAAACTCTCCCTGCACCCCTCCTCTCCCTTCTGGCAGAGCCCCAGACGGCCCCACTGCTGGGAGAATGCACCCTGTGCTCGAATGCACCAAAACACAGCAGCCTCTACACTGCCAGGCATCTGGAAAGTGCTGTTCAAAACACCCCAGCACCGTTTTACATGAGAGAGAATGGCACTGGGAGAAAGGCTTAATCCCCAGCCCTGTCCCCCCGAGCTCCGTGGTCACCAAGGCAGAGTCCCGCAAATCCAGAGCTGCTCATTGACCAGCACATCTCATCTGAGTAAAGCTCTGCATCATCTGCTCCCTCTTTTATTCATGGCCTCATAAAAGCGAGGAGGTGTGGGGGCTGGGGAGGGGCACTGAGCACCACCAGCTGATTGAAAGATTTTTTTTCTTGTCAGCAACTGTTATGAGAAGGTTCACTGTGCTGTATCCACACAGTTAAAATGAGGAGACTCCGAAAGCAATGCATCAAATCCCAGCAGCAGAGCCACACAAGAGTTTCCTTCACACTCTTCATACCAAGGGAAAAAAAAATCACGTCAACTCAAACGACTTATGCAAATGCTCTTCTTGCTGGGTATTATCACTGCATTTACTATGCTTATGAGAGTAAAGTATGCTCAATTAGTAGAAAAAAATACTTTAAGATTATTTTCATTTTGTTTCCTTTCAGCTATAAATTCCATTTCTCCTTCAGAGAGATTTGTGACTTGTAGTCCCAAATATTTATGATTTCAGGCAAGGCAGCATAAGAAAGGAGGAGAAATATCAAGCCTGTACATTTACAATCACCGTTAAGCTCATATATATCTAATTTCCTTCCCCCCTTTCAATCACTCAATCACTACTGATTTCTCCAGTTATGTTTTTATTTTAGTAATAACTACCATTTATGCTCCTTAATAATTTATTTTTTTTAATTATGTTAATCCACTCTACCTAAAAGCTTCTTCACCTTTGTGGAACCTTCACTTACATTCCAACACTGACCTCCCCACGAGAGCCTCTGCAACACACGTGAAACCTGCACGGCGTAACAGAAACCCACAGGAACCCCAGGACGGGTTCAATAATTCATAGTTTGTTAAATATGAAGGCAGCATAATTACAGAGTGGTTGCTCCTTCCCATCAGTATGTTTGCGTGGCTGATTTTAGCTCTAGAACACCAGAAGCTGGAAAGGAGTGACAGTGTGAGAGAGGTGGAGGCCACGAACTGGCTTGCAAGCACTGATGGGATGAAAGCCCTGCTGAAACCCACAGTCTTCCCGAATATGTGATGGATGGTCACCTGAGACCTGCCCAAACCTGGCCTCATGTTTATTCAAAACACTGAACAAACATGACATCTCTACACTGTGTGAATAAATCCTAATTGTATGCAAAAGCAAATGCAAAAACTGCCCCATATAGTATTTGCTCAAGAGATTAGACTGAATTCAAATGATTTTTCTTCCTTTCCACTTAATACCATGTTATCTCAAGAAGTAATTACACATACTTAATACTACAATATATTAAATTATGCCTTAAGGTATATTAAATGAAAACCAATTCTGGCTTCTTGATTAAACACAGGTTTTAGATCATCCTCTCAAGGAACAAACTCCTCCAAACACTAAGCTTCAAACAAAGCCTGGAAACCTAAAGAAGACCTTGACAGAGGAAAATGTGTTTAAAATCGACGTGGGCAACAAGGGCCCATGCACAGCAGCGTTTGCAGCTGTGTGCACCCACCAAGGAGGGGGACCAGCTCCAGACCTGGCTGGGAGGAAGGAGAAGGGCACACAGAAAAGGGGGCACCTTTTTTTTTTTCCTTTACAAGCCTTGGTGTTTGCAGTGAGAATAACAGGCTGTGTGTCCAGCACACTCTGGGAGAAGGCTTCCTTCATCTTCTGCTGGAAGGCAACTGAGTGCTACTAATTCTTTATTCGACAACTTAAGACCAAGATTTTCATATGTGAGACTATGTCAGGTAGGAGACTGAGATAGAAAATGAAAGTGACCTAATGGAATCTCCAATTGTCATCAAACCACACACCCACCTTCTGAACTGAAAAGCACAAAGATGCTTTTAAAAGCTAGGATTATAAAATCTATAAACTCCATGCTAGTTTTCAAAGGAGTAGTCTAATCATAGATTGCTGTAGCAAATGCTGCTCTTAAAACAAAATTAAAAACAAAGTCTTTATTTCTTATTTGTGTAACATTTGAATCTTTAGTGTAACATGGAATTGGTTTAGGACTGAATTTTTTTATTGCATAAAATAGTGTATGTCATGTTTCAGTCACACTGGCTGATAATTCAGATAATTTAGTTTTTATATATATATATATATATATATACACTTAACTTTTGTAATCACTTCCAAGTAGTGTAAAATTTTCCTTAAGAAAACTTCAAACTGCTCAGAATTTAAAATGATGGTTTACCTTTCTGAAAAGAAACCCCAGGACATCTGAGAAGAAAAACAAAACTCCCACTCTCCCAACAACCCTTCTTGTATATTCTAAAATAAAAACAGAAAACCAACCTACTTTTAAGCATAGACAAGCAGGAGTTTAGTGTTAAAAACCACGTTTTAGAGTGACAGGGGTGTGTGTTGTCCATTGATTTGGTAGATACAGATATCCCTGAACTCCAGAGAACAAACCCAATTTCAGTCTCTCTGAACACAGCAGGCTCTACTTAGCCAGACAGGATGAGGCACTATTCTTCTCTAGATGACCTCTGCTTTCAAAATAAAAGGGCTTAGTCCTGCTTCTAAGAGCATCAAAGCAGTATCACAACATAAAGCAGGACATGTCACAATACAAATCTTCCTTTGTTTCACACTGGTATTGATTTTTATATGGTGGAAAAAAGAAAAGACTTTATGTTAAAAAATATCATGCCATTTACATGACAAAATAATATTCCTGCAAATTGTGACACATTTCATTTTATTCTGGTTTTGTCCCTGTTTAGCATTAGTTTTCTCATTTCAGCATTTCACTGTAATTTCTACCTCTGAGCTTGTCAGAAATTATTCTGCAACTAGCAAAATAATGTTATTGTGGTAGTACTGATGGCAGGACTAGTGGTCGTCATATAAAAAGTCAGAAAATAAACCATTAGTGAAAGAAACATTAATATATTGAACATGCAATTAAATCAAACTATGAAAAAACATAAAGATGATCTTTGACCGTCTCTACCTAAAAATAGGGACGATGGGTGATGGAGGCAACAGAAGAAACAGTTTCACAAGGAAAAAGAAGTAAAAGAAAGAAGAACCTACAAATGACAGAAGGAACAAAACCTGGGAAGACAACACAACAAGGAAAACCAAGTGCTACATAGGATATTAAAGAGAAAAATGATCCACAGGAGAGTGGCAACTGTTACTATGAGCTTCCTACAGCTACCTCTGCCGTTGGATATTTTTAAAAAATTTATTAACCTGACAGCAGGAAATTTTATACAGATTGCCCCCTGACAGGGTGCTGGTTTGGTGTGAGCACTTGCTACCTCTTTGTTTAGCATAAGGAAATCAAGGGAGGTGTTAAGTGGTGCCATGTGCACATTTGGGCAAATGTAACGTCGCCTCCATCTGCCTCACCTGCACTTTGCCATGGAGAACTCGCTGGATCAGGTAAGTCCAACAGGAACATCCCTTTCTCTTCCTGCTCCTCTCTGGGTTTGCTTCCTTTTCAATGTGCAAGTGTCTGATCTATTATTAATCTGAAAACACAAACCTGTGAGCATCTCAATCAAAGAACGTAACAGTTCCTTCACAAATTACCTGTTTACTGTCTAGGAGCCAGCAAGTCCCCTTTGAAACAGCCAGCCATTTATGTTGCTTTTAAACAAGTTTGTTGTTATTTTTATAACTTCAAAGTCAGGGAGAAGAAAGATTAACTAATTAAAAATGAACCATTTGTCATTCAGTCATACCAATTACATACTGGGATTTAATTCCTTTTTTTCCTTCCCTCTCTAATGTTATTCTGTGTATAAATACAGAAAATCAGCCTTCAAGCCTCATTTAAGAAACACATAACATACACTTTGCTCAAAAACATTTAGCAAAGAAGTCATTTGAAATTCAGGACAAACAGAATTGTTTTTTAAAAAAAAGAAACACAATTAGCTTTCTCTCTACTCAAAATAGCTTTTGTTGTTTGTTAGCTTTTTTAAAAATAGGCTGTCTTTGTCACAATTCAGGGACAGCAACAAGAGGCTTCTTTATTTCCATACCAGCAAGGGAATTTCAAAGTGGGGCTTCAACATTTGCCCTTCACCAGCCCAATGTTGCTTCCATCAGACATGGGGGGCTGAGCTCCGGTGTCCTCAGCGCTGGACTGTGTGTCCAGCAGCAGCACCGCCCGCCCAGGACACCTGCAGTGCCCAAGCACAGCAGCAATGCTGAGCTCAGGAGGCGTTTTCTGCCTTACCTTTGCATCCTGCTTTGTGTTTAAATAGTCATAACCTCTTTTTAGGCTTTACTGGGCATTTACTCCCCATTCACAAGTGCGTGTCCCACCGACAGAGCAAGAACTCCGCCAGGAAATCAGACACCATTACTCAGAGAAGTTAGGCCAGTGCCTAACTGTTTGCAAACAGGTATTTAAAAATGTTGATGTCAAATATATCCTTCAGAAATAACAATTAATGGCATAGCCAGATCTCCAGGTTCTTTGAGAACCTTTTCATTTTTTGAACAAGACGCTACCACATTTTATAAAATGGACTTGAAAGCCTGAATGATAACGCAGTTCTGTAAACATGCTACCTGGTCATATTTCGCATTGACACAGTCTTTGTAAGGAAATAGTGTTCCTAAACCACAGATTACTTGCTTTAATAAAAGTACCACCCATTCAAACACTGGCAGGATCAGTCCTATGGCACAGATAACCGACAGTGTCTCACAACAAAGCACCTGCAATGTGGAAATTGCCAAATACGATTATGTGAAGAGACAAGAATCTTTCTATGCAGATTGGACCCATTTCAAAAGTTTGCTGCGTCTAAAAGAAGGCTCTGATTTTAATACAGAGACCCTTTGGGCCATGAACTTCGCTACTAGAACAGAAATATTCACTAGAGCTTTCAAATGCACGAAGAGCAACAAACACACACTGCTTTCTTCCACCGAAATTACCAAACCTTATCAAAGTGTTCCTGATGGACGGAGATCTTCCAGGCCTTTAAAATTTGAGGACATGACCAAACCACTGAGAATCATCCTTAAATACACTGATGAAAGGAAAGCTCATCATCTGGAGGCCCCCCAGGCCCGATACTCTGTTAAGGATGATAATTTGAGCTTCCTCACAGCAACCTGGCAGTGACCTCTGCTCTGACCTGCAGACACCGATGTCTCAAGAGGTAAAAGACAATTTATTCCATTATCCTTTGTAACCCAAATTATTCCAGTGCCATAAATTCTAATCAGGGCGAGTCCAATTTAAAAACAAAACCAAACAAAACAACAACAAAAAAGACGAAGATAACTTATGTTTCTTTAAAGAGTAATACAAGGGACCTTCCAGCAAAACACAATCAGCTGGAAACAACTCCTGCCCCGTTCCTCTGCAGCGTATCTGTGTATGGCTGTACAGAAAGATGCACACACAGTTCTGAAACACAGGCAACAAAATGGGAAAGGAAAATAAAACCCCAAAGCCGACACGGGGGTTTGAAAATAAACCCTTGTTTATGTAAACGGGTGCAGATTCATTTAACTCCCATAGCCTGCTCCATATTTCAGGCATACACAGCATTATGAAAAGATCAAAAGCCTGCTAATGAACCAAAGGAAAACACAGTGTTCAGATCCAGCCCGGGAAACCGCAGATTTAATTTCACTGGAACAAAACCTTGCCAGCAAAGTAAAAAAAAAAAAATAAATAAAATAGAGGTTAGCAGTCAGCAGTCAATTTTTTTTGCTGCCCAGCAATAATTAAATAGAAAACACTTGTGCCTCACAATTATAGGCTTGGTATTGCTCTCACTATAGACTTCCAGCTTTATTTATTTTGATAAGTTGGATGCATAGAACTACAGACTCAACCTCAAAGAGCAACTTTGTAGAATACAGTAAAATTACCTTAACATGCAAATGCACTCCCAGCCTTTTTTTACTGTCACCTAATTATGTCACAAATTACCTTCAATTAAGGATTAATTAAGGACTGGATGTAACTCCAGGAAAGCCAGCCTCAGTCCACAGGGGCTTTTGATGCTTGGACTAGCTGCTACTTGGTTCTTGGGATTTTTACTGTACAGGGAATTTTATATACGACTCACCCCTGGTGTCTGTACCAACTTTTCAATCTCAACAGTTTATTGCACAGATAAACATGAAGGGTCTTCTTCTTCTAAATTTTTTTCAGAGCAATACTTCATAACTTATACTAAAGTAATTTGAAAATACAGTATATAATGGTGACTAGGATTAATTAACTTAGGATCAAATCCCAATGTTCTTGCTCAAGTGGAACTACCAGTTAGCATTAACAAAAGCTTCCTCTAGCCAGAGCCGTGGCATCCAGCCCAGCTGCTGTTTCGAAGCGTATTGCAGACTAAGGCAAGTGGATCCAAAAATGACACCACCTGAAATGTCAAGAGCCAGGCTCAGTTTTGCTGTTTCTTAATTATATCCCGCAGCTGAAATAGGAGATATTCCTTCACAAGTATTTTAAAGAGTAAATAACACACCACAAGAGCTCTTGCAAAGCGATTTCACCTCATACTGTACAGCAGAGCTTGGATTTCTGCAACCAAAGCACTGTGCTAACTCCACATTTCAAAACTGTGATATTGAGCTAGTGTGTTTCAGGACAGAGCCCTTCACCAACATTTGGCACCTCAGAGAGTATTACTGACCACTTTTTCTACTCTTTTCTTGTTTCACACAACTTCAGTATCAAAAGTCTTTTGCATGCAGATATGCGGATTCCAAAAAAGTCCGCTGGTATAAAAGCAGAAGTGGAGGATTACAAACTCCCAGACTACAGGACAGCATCCTCTCTCAAAAAGAAACACATAAAAGAAAACAAAACAAAGCAAAATCAGCACCACCAGAAGAAAGCAAGCTGGCAAACAAGCAGAAGGCACGACCCCTCTCATCACAGCCGCTCCCGTCATCACTCACAGGTAACAACTGCACCGCAGTGACAAAGTGCACCTTCCCAGCACCTGGACACCAGTTCCAGGTGGGAGCTGTTTCAGGTCACCAGCAGCTCCTGATGCTGGTATTTGGGAGACTCAGGCTGCTGCAGCATTCAGCTGCTCTGTCGCTGATGGCAGAGCACCCGTAAGAGAAACAAAAGTTCACCGCACCTTTTCAAAAATAAGTCTAATTAATTGTACTCCTGCCCTTTCCTCACCGGCAGCAGGGACAGAAGAGGTGCATTTTTACAACAGACTATGCTATTTGCTACCAAAACAAAAACTATATACCCACTGTTTCTATGGTGTGCAGTGAAATACCCAAACACGGAAGCTTGAGAATAGGGTGGTGGATTTTAGGAAGAGGTACGGGTAAGCAGTGCAGGTCTTCATGGAAATAAACTCATCCATCAAAAGAAGCTAAGCAAAATGTGTCCCGTAAAAGGGAAGAAAGCTCTTCACATCTCATCATTCAACTCTGTTCATCTATATGAAAATAAGACCCCTGAAATATTGCTAACATCAACAAGACACTCAGATGTTGGTCATTCATTCCAACTAAATCAGTGCACGATTTTCACAATTTTTTCAAAAAACATGAAAGCAGCAACATAGAAAAACTTTGTTCCCTATGGACCTGTCTCCTCCCCTTGACTTTCTAAAATGCTCCTCCCTTTCCTGCTTAACAGATTTGGGGGAAATTTTCACACAGCATGTATTGAATGTATTGTAAAGAGAAAATTATTATCTCTGACTACATGAAAGAAAGTTGGAGGAGAAAATTGTCTTTCTCTGTGCCAACCGTAGTCAGTAAGTTCACAATAATTTAATTTCTGGGGCCGCAAAGAAAAGTCCAAGGCATGCATTCCTAACATGCAACTCCTAACATTAAACAAAGAGAAACAACTACAGAGTGATGGTCTATATTTATGTATCAGAGCTTTAAACAAAACTACACTTATTTATTTTTGGTGTTTACTGCAAATCTGTCTCAAGGGATGCATCCCTGACATAATGGCTAATCACCTCTACTTCACATTTGCTCAGTTTGATGCTCAGATGTACCAAAATAGTTCTTTATTTTTATGTTCTAAAAGTTACTAAAATTAATTGAGAAGGGCTGCTGCTAACAGATCTGTAGCATCTTGTCACAACTGCAACAAAACCTCAATAAATGGTACATAAGTTCATACTGAGGCAGTTGAACTATTTCACCTACTTTTTTTACTTGTGAACATCTTTCTAGCAGAATAAGAATCAGGCTAGCAACCATTTACACTCGCCAATAGAAACAGCACAACATATTCATTTGTAGCTATTTCATTAGTGCTTTTAGGGGCATAAATTATATTTTCAGTCGAGAAGGAGATCATTTCTGTATCACACACAGCAACTCTAATGAAAGTATCTGTGTATATTTCACTGCCCCTGTAGAACATCCAAATGACAATGGCTCAAAAAATATCCTGCTCATTATTAGAACACTTGTCTGATCTAAAAACAAACAGACAGGACAGGCATTTTCACTATTCTCAAATTAAAAGCCCATTTTTTGCTTTGTATATGCCTTGATATATTTAATAGATGCACCCTAAACATTTGAGCAAATCAAATACGTAGAGCTGAAGATATTTATACCACTCTAGACAACTAATAGCCCTCTGAATTTTAGACATTACAATTCTTTCCTGGATGAAATGGGCTAAAACAATTATTATATGCTTTTTGAACATTCAAACTGCTCATGGAAATTATGCTTTCCATGGAAACAATGATTACTAAGAGGGTGCTTAAAAATGGATGTGATATTCAGTAATGGTCATTACTGCAATTGAGAAATTAAATTTTAGGATTTTTTTAATTACTGTTATTTTCCCATATCTCTAGTGAAGTTATTTGGTAAAACATTTTGTGCTGTATCTTTCAGTAATGGGTAAAGAACATTTTAATACAAAATTACATATATTCCTTTGTTTTAAAAAATAATCTTGCAGCTGTTACTGTAGCTGAAATACTGGAATCTGAACGTTGCTACAGATTCCCTCACAGATTATGAAATCAAAAGTTGAATCTCAGAAAATGGGCTCTCACTCTCACTCCCTTAAAGCTGCATTCCCTTTAAACAAGATCTGTTTCCCTTCAACTTCCACCTATAGGATAATGAAAAACAAGGAATCGCTCCATTTCGATTAAGGTTTGTCTCAGGACACAGACGGAAATAAGGGACTCCTTGAGGAGCGCAGTCCCTCTGCACCCCAAATGTCACCGTGCCCCACACAGTGCAGCTCCAGCTCAGCCGTCTCTCAGCACCTATCACTCGAGCACGCGCCTCGACAGCCCCGCTCCCTTTCCTGATTAGAGATCAGAGTTGCTTGAGTTGGCTTGCAGGGTGTCATTGTTTGAGTGACAGATGTCTGTGTGGAGTGCCACTCTCCCGCTTTTGTGTGGATCGGGAAGGGTTGCGCTTACCCGGCACGGTTCAGACTGTTCCAAAATAAATAGCAACTCGAAAGGTAATTTCTCGTCCCACAGGGTTGAGAAGAAATATTTAATTTCTGATTGAAAATCCAAAAACATTAGCTCCACGTGCAATACCATCAATAGTCTTTGTTTACTCAGTGCAAAGTGTTTTCTATGAGAATGTCTTGGTTCTCTTCAGCCAGCTTTACTTTTACCATTTAAAATCATAACTTTCCAGCTTAATCCAGCCTCAAAAGAGCTGGGAGCATGTGAGACACACCAGCACCTAATGCAATAAATGTTAATGGAGTACTCCAAGCAAACGACCCCCCTCTCTATTATTTTATATTAGAGTCCACGGATCTGCAAAAAAAGCCCTAAAACATCTGCAACTCGCATAAAATATGTTCCTTGTTATCCAAAGTTCGCAGGACCGACGCTGCCATTCCCGTAACCGGTTGCAGTGGGAGCAGAGGGCTGTATGCCTGCCTGCTCCAAGCTACTCCTTCCTACTTACGAGAAAATTGAGCGAAAAGGAGGGAAAAAAAATGAAAGAAATAAAAAAGAGCCGGGGGAGATTGCTCTTCCGGACAACATGGTAGCAGTGAAATGGAATACCCAGACAGACTTACCGAAGAGCTTGCTGGGAGTGTCCTCGCTGTCATTTGATTCCACAGGCGCAAGCAAGGGCTCATTCAGCTCGTTGTCTGAAGTAGCTGCCTTGTCCTCACCTCTCAACTCTGCATTCATTTCACTCCGCAGTGACAGCAAGGGCTTACTGACTTGTCCAGCTATCATTGGATCCTAGGATGGGGGGAAAAAAAGAGTGAGGGGGGAAAAAAGTGGCAGCTTTGGTGTGCGTATACTGTCTCTTCCACTCCCTCTCTCACACACACACTTACACTCTCTCTCTCTCTCTCTCTCTTATCTCTGGCTGCTCCTGCTGTTATTGCTGGCTGCAGTCAAGTGAAGAGCTATTACAGATCCAATGAGTTTTCCATTACTCCCCACCCTATTAAAGCTCAACTAGCATGTGAGAGATTCAGGATGCTTTGGAGAAAAACTTCTATGAAAGCAACATAACCAACACAGCTTTAATTGTGGGATGTGCTTTCTCTGTGTGTATGTTTTTACACCTCACCCTGTCCTTAACATAGCAGGAAAAGAAATTCCTATATGCTCCAGTGCTACGGAAGGGGAGCACCCTGTGAGCGCTCCACGGTGATTTAAAGAGGCATTCTCAGCTGCACAACATTAACAAAATCAAATACAGTTTCTAGCATTCCAGCATTTCTATGAAAACACACAGCATCAAACAGCCATTTCATTACATACTTTCAACAGAGACACAGGTTTCTAACTACTCCTGTGTCTGGGATACTATGCTCCAAAAGTCCATAAACACACAAACAGGTATTTTTCCTTTGAAAATAAAAAACACAGAAAACATTTTCTGAAAGATAAAATTAGGGAAGATACTTACACATACAGTTTGCAATTATTCTTGTGTTTGCGACATTATATACCCCGTAAAATATTACATATATATATATATCTCACATTTCAATTTTTTCTTGATGGTTTGAATCTGTTTTATCTTCTGCTCATTGAGGACATTTGGGGGTCAGGCATTATTTCCAAGCACACCAAATTATTCCGTTTTCAAACTAATAAGCATAATACCATGACAGCACAGGAAGCAGAGTAAAAAAAAGAAAACTAAAAAAAAAGGAAAAGAACAAGTGACCTTGTTGCTCTCTCTGGCAGCTATTTATTGCAAAGTTCATGCCTAAATGGCTCTTATGCAGAGAACAGGTGACCAGCGAGCAAGTAGGTTGGCTGGCATGTTCCCTCTGTCCCGTCCTCACATTGGTCGATGTTTGCCTATGGGTTTTTTAATGTATTCATGTCTGAAAAGTGAATTTGATATGACACATGATAATCTATGAAAATGTTAATCAATACAAATAGTTTAAGCTGTCATCAAATGCACTTCTTTAGTCAATACTCATATTGCCGAAAACAATGTCACTGTCACCAGGGCTTAATTTGCACAGCACTTAAATATTGGACTCTGCATCAATGCACTCCTCTTCAAATACTGTAGGTAAACACATTTTCTCCCTATTTAAGGCTGAAGCACTCAGCACGCATTTAGTTGAGCCGAATCCTCCCTTTTGAATACCTTGATAGGTCCACTGGAGGGCAAAATTAATACTTAATTGAATCTCACAGTCATCAAAATAATCAATACTTTTTTATTATTTATTCTTTACAGTCTGTTGACTGTTTCAAACCTCTGAGGGAATGGTGGAAAGGATTCATGGCTTTGAAACACTGTCATTTAACAAGGTAATTTTCAGTGGGGCATTAGGGGTTGTGAAACATATAATAAAACAAAAATGGTGGCTTATAATAGGAAGAAAGAAAAGAATTATATTTCTGCCATCTAACAAAACAGGATAAATAAAAAAAGCAAGTGCGAGCGGGAGAGGGAGAAAGGAGGGGGAGACAGAGAGAAAGACTGGCTTTTGAAGGGTTTTATCATATCAAGAGCAGAGCTGAGCTTTCATAATGCTGACATTTCTCATTCTGACAATCCTAAACAAGTGGAAAGGATGAGATCGCAGATATCATCTTTCATCACATTCCCCAGCTTAAGAACCAACATGACAGCTTCTCTCCCCTTTACACTGTTAATTACTAAATAAAATACTGCTCTCTGTCAGCATTAGATTATTGCAGATAGCAACCACAAACATTACTCCATTGTTTTGTTTTGCCTTTTTTTTAAGCCAGTGATACCTTCCTTGAGCCCTTCAGAAAATAAATTAGGCTTGTGTCTACATATTGTAAATATATGAAACATAATCAATTTAATCAATGTGGTCAATCCATGTTATTGTCAGGCTAAATTGCTGGTGATTTATTAACATTTCATTTACTGTATTTATTAGGCAGCAACAATCTGAACATTTCTTAGATGTTTCTGGAGAGGAAACACAAGTCAACAGTTTTCTGTAGCAGATACTGTAAAAAACCTCTGACTTGTTTTGCCTCATGCTCATGCTGCACTATGGACAATCATTTACTGAGGCAAAACCATTTGTTTGTTTGCTTTCATATACTAAATAATGTATTTTAGCAGATTTTGCAGCTAAAGGTCATTGCGAACACAAGCAGCATTGTTTCAAAGTCCGTGCTGCTGCTCTCAGTTTCAGCTGCTGGAAACCAACATCAGGGTTTGTTACTTCCATCCATAACAAATGTGAATCAGGACCAAATTTGACCCTTTTCGTCCAGGTAGTTTGGAGAGGGAACTAATCCCGTTCATAGAGCCACACTCCTAATCTGAGGACTACCAGCAACTTAATTGAGGATGCTGAATCAGTCTAGTTAAGCCTAAATTCCCAAATTTTGAAGTTGAATTTATGAAAAATGGGAGGAAGAATAATGTGGGAAGTGTGACAGCACTGGGAAAAACCTCAGCCCTCAGATATCACAGCAACTTCAGTGGGGCCAAGATTTTACTTGTTATGTACATCAACAGTTCGGCGTCATCTGGAGCACTTTGTTCATTTCTGGTTCTCCCATCTAAGAAAGATACATCAGAAAAAGGTGCAGTGAGACTGATAAACTGATGGAAAGCACTGGAAGTGTTTACAGAGAAGTGGGACTAAGAACAAGCATGATCAAAGGATATAAGGTAATAAATGGCAGGGAGAAAATGTAGATTAGGAACTATTCACCCTACCTCATCTGAGGAGAAAAAGTGACTCCACTGAGATGGGAAAGAGCCATAAATCTAATAGTAATAAATGATACTTTTCCAAGCAGTAAGAGGTGGCAAACCTGTGCAACACACTGCTGCAAGGTATCCCCGAGACCCACGGGGCAGGGAACATCAGCAGTCAGTGGCGTGGCTGGGCAGACCCTTAGCAGAGAATTTAAAACAGCTTTGCAAGCACAGAGGAAGGACTGTAAAAACTGAAATAACAGAAGGTGCTGCCACCTCCCTCAGACCATACCAGAACCTGTAGTTAACCCTCAGGGTAGCTCTCTTTGTCAGGTGGGAAGGACAACCTTCTCCATAAGCAGACGGATTGGATACTGTCCAAGTTCCTAGTCTACATGAAGACTAAATAAATCACTCCAATGATGCGTTAAGGGAACTTTTGTTTCCTTGAAAAACTTATTTCAAAGTGGGCATTTTAAAACTTCAGGGTATCTCCAGACCTTCAGTTGCTTTCTGTGCCTAAGGACGTTTCTGTTCTGCAGTGAATTATGCATTATTAAAAACTGTTGTTTTTCCAAAATCCTAAATCCAGCGTGAGCAAGTGGCCTAGGCTGCAAAATGCCTTGGTGATGGAGGGGTTGTTCCTATATTTCCCAATGGCCTTCCCCCAGAAAATTCTGGAGTAGTCAAAAAATGAGAGCCACAGGCCCAGCATCCCTCTCCTCCTTTCCTGCCCACCTACAAGTCCATCCCAGAGAGGACCCTGGACACTGCAGTGGGGGCACTGAGGCAAGGACCTGCCTGCACGTCCCTTGTGGGCAGTGCTGCAGGATCTGTTCTCCTGGTGGGCTTGGAGATCAGCAGCGGCTTTTTGGGAGGTGTTGGGGGTCAGATTACACCCGGCACTGTAGCACAGGCTCTTCCACTGACTGACAGCCATGCACCAGTTTCAGCTTTTCACATGCAAAATTGAAAAGTCTAAGAAGCCATAAACCCAGCAAGATGAACTTTGTAGGAAGGGTTTATAAGCTTTAAGTAAGAGGCAAGGGTACATTAACAGGGATAGAACGCTTCGGAATTCCAAAGTTCTGGTTATGAGAGCGCTAAGGAATTACAATCCCTTATTCAAACTACACCTGCATACCCCACGCACGTAGTGACAAATTTTACACACGTCTCCCGCAGATACTCATATAACTTGTCGTCCACTTCTTGTCCAACTAGCACGGGTATTTGCAGACTTGCCTGTTTGCTGGGAGATTTCCCTGCCAGCTCTGTGCTGCAGGTCTGTGTCCCTAAGGGTGGCGATACCTCCTGCAATTGAACTGCAGCGGCTGCTGCACCTCTGCTCAACCCTGCGCTCCCTCCCGACTTAGACCTGCTGCTCGCGTTCATTGAATAGTAAAAACCGTGGGGATTAGCAAATGCAAATTGCACTTCTGGTAACACACCCTCCTTTAAAGGCCGAAACTTTCACTTTTTTCTTATCTGCAGCACTGTAGGAGGTAGAAGGGAACATTTATCACCACGTTAAAAGCTCTGCCTTCGAACTCTAAGGGTAAAGGTGCAGTTTCTAAGCAAAACTATTTAGTAATCAAAGAGAGTATTTGAAGGAAACTGTATGGGGTTTGTGTCAAACATGCCCCAGGCAGAAGCCTAAAAATGAGAGAATGAATTACTTTTTTCCTTAATGCAGGACTTGGGTGATGATAAAGCTTTATAAAGGCTTCACCTACTGATTTAGCCACTGGTCTAAATTTTGTTCTTACTGCACCATAAACATTGTTTCTCCAAACGTAATTTCGTTTTAAATTTCAGTTCAGAGCAAAAGTAAGATCCTCTGTTTTGCTTTTTATTTTGCCCTTAGTTTGAAGTTACTTTGCACAGACTTTTTTTTTCCCTAGCTTGGAAGTACTTGAAATCAGTGTTCTGATTTTGTTCAAAATATGAAATAAATCCTGTTCCCTCCCTTCCCCCCATGTCTCTCCCTTCCCTCCCCTGCCTTCATCCTGATCTGGTGCAGATGTGTTTGGGACATACACAATGGATGTTTTTGAGAGCAAACACAAAAATTCTACTAATAAACATAAAATTTACACTGTTTTAATGACTTATTCTAATTACAGCAAAAAATTATTCAAGTTGTAGCTTTTTAAATTTTTTTATCAAGATAGAGCACAGTCACAAACTTGGATAAAGCTATTCTAACATGTAATTTAGCTTGATTTTTGAGTGAGGAATGCCTTAAAAAGACTACTGGGAAAGGACTGGATTTAATTTTTTTGTCAAATGCCAGCATAATTGAGGATTATCTTCTCCCTTGGTCCTCTTAGGGAAAAAACCCTTCTGCCTTCACTTTATCGCTTCTAGAGCTATTCTTTTTTTTTTCCCATAAAGAAAAGTTTCTCACAGACAACCTTTGATTCCTTCTTCATTAGGCATTGTTTTATCTGCTGTCACTAATGTGCTGGTATTTCCACTCCAATCTGTCCACAGTCTGGTTCTGGGCTCTGACCATTGATACCTTCTGGCTGTGCCTTGCCTGGAAGAGCTACAGAGAAAAATCTTATCCTTTTCTTCCCAGCCAAGTACCACCATCTTTAGATGGGTATATACAAGCAAAACAAATGTGATACATGACTGCTCATCTCCCTTCACTACTTTGATCTTGAACTTCTATTTACTGCGTTACATATTTGCTTCTCTTACCTATATTACTCATATTTAACTTACTGAAATCTTCTGTATTTCCTCTCCATCTCACAGCAAAAAGCTGATATACCCCCAGCTCATCTCACTCACTATGAATATTATCACCCAAAACAGTCTCCACTTTTCTTCAGCTAGAATGGTATTTATTCTCCTCATTAAATTCCCTGTAGCAGAAAAAGAAAGTTCTTTTCTTCTCCCTTTTCTCAATAATAGTGTGATTTTGGACATTTTATTTTTTCCAGTGATACACATCTTTACATGTATTGTCCAGGTTGCAGGTAAAAAGGAGCAATTTCTAGTTAGAAATAACATAGCTCATAACTAACCAGTGCTTAATTATTTTATTAATAGTACTGAATTATAATTAACAATTTAATTTGGGAAGTTAGAGAAACTATCACTGTCCACAGTGCTTTCTTTGACTCAAATATTCCTCTCAGGTTAAGCAGTAATGTTAGGATGGTCTCCTCCAATTATTTACTTCATTTTAAGTTCCCTGGAAGTTGAAATGGTTAGTGCTACTTAGTATAACATAGATTCTGATGGGGGGGAAGGGGTTTTCAGAATCTCATGGAGCTTTTAATTGTTGCTTTAGGAATCTTATAATTGAATTAATTTCATTTCTTTGTTAAACTAAATTTTAAGTGGCAATGTCCATTGAATTGCTGTGTCTTGAGATTGAGGCACTACAGTGTGTTTTCAAATCATACATATATGTCCCTCACTACACTTATCTTTTTTGCCCTATTGAACTATTTTCCCTAATGAAATTGTTGCACCTATTTCTTACACCTGAAAGGCTCACAGGGGGAGTTCTAGTGAATTTGCTGGTCAGACTCACTAGAGGCTGCAGGATGGGAACAGGCATGTTGGTCAATAGCTAAGTCACCGTTTATTTTATAATCAGTTTGGCTTTACTGCTCTAAATGTACCTCAGCAGTCATGCTGCAGGCCAAAAACAGGAAACAAACAGGCACAGGATGCTTTTTTCCCCATAGAAAAATGAGGAACAATAATTCATTGTAGGGCACTGCCGCATCTCTGGTCCAGAAAAGCCTTTTCTGGATCCTGCGGGGAAAGAAGTACTTGCATGTATGAATCCATATGTTGTGTTGTTCCTGACCCACATGATACTAAAGCCAGAGTACATAGAGCAGTTATTAATCTAAGAATCATGTTGCTCTTCTTGTTGCAAATAATTTCATCCTTAGAGTTTTGTACCATGTACAGGGTGAAACTATTCAAAACTTTATTAATTAGATAACAAGAGTTCTAATTTTGGCCTTGGCCCAGCTATAGTGATCCCCCATTTAAATTGTATACTGTCTTACTGGGAAGGAGGTGGTTTATGTGGACATGGAGCAGAAGTTTGTATGGATACACAGGTCAAGAGCCAGAGAAGCTACTATTTTGGGAAGCTCCCATGCTCCTTCTATTTCTGTCTAGTCTTGAGAGTGGTGAGAGAAAGCAGCCTTCTCCTAGTTAGAGATTCTTGGAGTCACACAAAACCTGACCCATTTTGGAGAAAGTTGATCTGGCCTTACACATCAGGATCGGACAAAGGCAGAACAGGCATTTTTGGTTGGGGCCAACATGGTTGAGTAAGACTTCAATAGACTTTCTCACTTATTTCATAGAATCCTTAAGGTTGGAAAAGACCCTTAAGATCTTCAAATCAAGAGATTTCCTACTCTTCTGCCATCTGGTTTCCCAAAAGAAGGAGGTGATGTAGGAGGACAATTAAATCTGAAATTAGAAGCTGTTTCTTATCAGAAGTAAGACTTTGACACATTTTCTTCATAGAAGTAATGGATGATTCCCAATGCTCTCTCAGTTCTATTCTGCAAGGAGCCATGTCAAACATGAGAAAACATCCAGAAAATTTTAAGCCTGTAAGAATAACTAAAATTTTAGTACTGTGGGGCCAGCTTACCAGAAGACTTGAAAAAAATCCATTATGAAGAGGAAAGCATTGTCTTCCATTATGAAGAGGAAAGCATTCTATGAAGGTAGTCATCATTCTTACAGAAGAAACTACCATTCTGCCCTAATGTAATACATTAGCTGCCTAAAGGATCCTTGCTAGTAAAAAAACCCAAACTCTTCTTGCTCACCCTGCAAATTGTTTCACATGGGGTTGTTTTAGTCTCCACATGAGCCACCGAAAGGAGACGTGATCCCATTTACCAAATCACCATGAGTGCTCTTTCACAAGGCTGCCAGTTTCATAACTTGTCTTGTAACTTGTTTAATATTTGCTCAATTTCTATTTTGAAGGGCCCTTAACCACACGGCCTGTAGTTCCAGATGATTTTGCTACATATGTTCAAAGATCCTTCTAGAACCTACAGTATCTCCTTATCAGCATAATCCTCCCTCTCTCCATGAGAAGAAGAGGCCAAAAGCAGCCTCTTTGGATCTAACAAATACAATAAAATACTCCATGGGATACTCTGAGTTAGTCTTTCCTAGGGGAAAGATTGTTTATCAGGATTTTCACCACAAAGCATTCAAATGACAATAATTTGACCTAATCAGAATTTAAATATGGTGTTATATGAATTTTCTCTATATTTTCATTTGTCAGGCTTTGTTAACCATGCATACACTAGAAATTACTTTGGGTGAAAAAACACCAAAGCAAGAATTCAGCTAGAATTGTTTTGTTTTAGAAACCAGCTCATCCGGAACCAACCAAAACCAAACTTACAATAAATTTTGAATGTTGATCCGGTATCAGAGAGAAACTTGACCAGGCTGCATAGAAGGAACTCAGAGCGCTTGAAAGACGCTCCCCTCTGAGTTAAACAAAAACTTGATTTTACATAACATGTCAGGATTTGCATGATGTAAAACAAAGAAAGCATTGACTTGAATTTTTGACAATTAGAGCATGGGTTAAACAGTGACCTAGCCCAGCAGTTGATTCAGTACTGCATGTGGTCTAGGAAAACCCAAACCAAGATCCAGCTAACCACGGACTCGACCATCTCAGGAAAGTCACTCTGTTTCAGGATGGGTCTTCCCCAGCTCCCACCAGAAATTCCAGCCCAGACACATCATAGAACACTTTCAAAAGAAAATGTGTTGAATCAGGGACAAAACCTTCAGAGTGCAATGAAGTAACCTTTACTAGTGAAAACTTTTTGTCTGAATATTTTTAAAGTAATACTTCCAGTTTCATCCAACTCTTTGATTGAATTCCTCTTTTGAAAACAATTATAATCTCTAATGTAACACACAGTCAAAACCTAGACCAGTTCGGAAATTCAGTATGCATTTTTTGTGAATCTTTTAAAATCCTTTATAACTAAGGGTATAATACTTAAATAAATCCACTGGGCAAGTCACAATTTCACCAGAATATCACAACCAAAAATTTCTGAAAAATCTTCAACACAAAATTGTTCTTTTTCACCTTGAAGTAACTGAGAAAGTCTGCCTTGAATTCTTCTTCCTAAACAAGGCTGAAGCTTTCCCAAATCTGAATCCAAACTGAGGACAGCTCAGTCTTGATTTATTTACTATGTAGTTAAAAGGTTAGTCAACTCTTCTGGTGCTTCCCATAATAGAGTATACTTGAATTCTAGTGACAAGTATGGGAAATGACCTATCTCCTGGCATTTCTAATGCCATACTTGCTAGGGGTGGACCCTCAGATTTCCTTTTATCTACTCTATACAGAGAATTAAAAAGCAATAATGCCCCTCTACTGACAAACCTGAAAGCTTCACCTGATCTGAGCCTCACAGACTAAAATGTTTTCTTCTTGCAGGTACTAGAAGATGCACTACCATAAAATGTGCAGCTTCCAGGTTAGGAGTAAGAATCCCAAACAGTTTTCCCATCATTCTCCTATGCTGAGATCATCTGACAGCAGAACCTGCTGCTGTAACTGCTAAACATACTTAATAATGCCACAAATACTGCAGATCAATAATACAATGCTTTTTGTATTTCCTGAGCCTTTCTCATTGATGAATGAGTGCAATTGTTTTTTAATCATTACAAAGGATCTTCAGGGTTACTTTTCTCCACACCAGGTCTTCATCAACACCTGAGTACCACATCTTTCTTTTCACATCATAGATCACAACGTATTAATTTCTAATTAAACGTATTCCAAATTCAACATGCCTTTAACTATCACAGCTTCATACTTCTAATGCAATTTGCTTAAAGACTTGGTTTTGTTTAAAAACACGAAGCCCAAAGGATGCTTTGCCTGTTTGTGAATGGCCCTCATCTGCTGGAGATTGCAGTCCTGCTTATAAACTCGCAGTGTTTCCTTCATTAAGCTGTGGTGGGAGATGCCACACACCACACCCAGGAGTGGCATCATGAGTTGTACCTATGGGAGGGTCACTTCACTACAAAGCAGCTTCTCTGTTTAATGCCTTACCACAGGAAAACAGCAGAACATTTACCAATCATTTTAGTAGCAATTACAGTTACTGCATTATCAATAAACAGCAAGTGAAGCATTTCTGAGATCTGCTAGTATTTTCCTATGTGAACAACTCTGTGTTTTATTAGATAATGTCTGGCTGGGGGATTTTTGGAGGGGATTGTTCATTTTTTTAACAAAACAATTTGCCATTAGCTCAGTTGGTCAGAGCATGGTGCTGATAACACCAAGGTCATGGGTTTGATCCCTGTATGGGACACTGACTTGAGAGCTGGACTCAATCCTTGTGGGTCCCTTTCAACTCGGAATATTCTGTTATTCTGGGATTTGGCAAAAAGGAAAATCCTTCATAACAGACAATAAGGAAGAAATATCAGATCAGAAAGTAAAACAAAACATGCAACTACAGCACCACTTTGTTGCTTACGGCCAGCAGCATCACCGGGCTGCTCAGCTTCCCCCTGGCAGGGTGACTATCCCTGCCCTGCTCAGGGAGCACCATCACCAGTGCTGTTCTTTCCCTTCTGTTTCAACAGGAGAAAAATATTCCAAAGATCCTGCTATTGTTTATCACATACATATCTAATGTATGTACATATATGGGTGTATATGTTACATGCATAAAAAAGTTTTTAGCAGTCCTGATTCCTTCCCAGTGAAGTTATTTGGATTGCTGCCACCTACTTCAACAGGGGCAAACACACACTCAGTTCTCCTCAAGAAAAGTCACTGGGATCTATGCAAGGGCTCTGATCTATTGATGAAATCAATAACAAAATGTCAATTAGGTAACCCTAAATGTAGTTTAGCTGTTTCAAAAAAACACAGCTCAACATAAACTATCTCATCATATTATTGGGCTCAAATTATTTTTTAACCTATTACAAACTTTATGTTGTGTTTTAAAAAGCAACTAATAAATGTAATTTTTGAAAAGTTCAAGTTATTAATATTATTTAGAGACATCATAAATTTCAGATTTTTGTTTTGTATGCATAATCCATGCACAAATATGCATACCATTACAAAATCTGGGTTTGGTAACATTAGCATTCAAAAAATGAATATTAAAAAGGCATTAATAACTTCAGAGTGATTGAAAATATAAAAAGAAAGCAATAAAATGCAGAATTTGAGTTTTGATCACAATATCACATTATTTGTTCATTATAAGTTATTTTCATGTGTCACTCCAAATGGAAATTGTTTGTTTGGCATATATATATTTGAAATTAGCACATTTTGGTTTTACTTTAAGGAAAGTTAATTCCTATCTCCATATTTATCGCTAGTTTTCTGAACGTAGAAACTGCACATATTTACAGTTTGCACATGCAAAGCCAAGAGCCGCCTGGTTTTCCTGCAGCAAGCCTGAGTATACGAGTGCAGCTGTGAGATCACACAGCACTCAACCCACTTTTACCCCTCCTTTTAGTTCTCTTCTGACAAAAATAGCCTTTCCATTGTGGGAGGAGATGGTTGCCACCAGGTGGTTATAACAGGAGGGTTTGGAGGCTTCTATGCATTGCTGGCCAAGTTACTGAATCCCTCCAGACTGTTTAACCAGCTTGCAAAGGTGTTTATTTTGACTTTTCACCCTTCCTGTGAAAATGTGCAAAGTAATCTATCCTGTCCCACAGAGCTCTACCGAACTCTTTCTTGTTCTGTGCTTTTCTAAGGTGTAATGATATCTAGCTTACAGTTTCATAAAAGCTAACTTTCCTCAAACAATACTCACAAAATTTAATATATATTTACTGCTAGCACAATATATTTATGTGGTCCATTAATAATTTTATCCAATTGCTTCCATTTATTCCTTTTGTTAACCTACTCCTTTAATGATTTACCTGCTTTCAATACCCACAGACATCCATTTTCTCATGTGTTGAGCAAACAATCAAGCTATGCATACTTAACCAATTTATTCCTTACAGCAAGAAAAATCCCTGTCTCATTTTTTAACCTGGTGGTACTTCACCGATCTGCTGCAGGTCTGCATTGTACCTGGCAAACCCAACACTGGGACGACTTCCAATGGTTTTCTAGGAGCAAAAGATGTGTTCCCCTTGCTCTGCTGCTACTCACACTGGTACAGTGCGTGCCCTCTATACTGCCAGCCTGAGGACCTCAAGAAGAATTAGGAAAGCAGATCTTCATTACAGGGAAGGAAGGCAGGAACATAAACCACTGTAAAGCAGGAATGGAGCAGAGCTCATGTCTGCTGCCAGCAGGCCCTATCTGTGTTACTTTTTCTTCCCAGCACTATTCCCTTTCCAAGCAGTTATCAATGTGATGTTTAAAACAACAATCCTTAAAGTCCCAGTAGATAGTTCTTAGGCTCTTAGGACTGACTGGCAGGAGGTTCTTTTAACCTACTGAGGTTCTCCTCCAACACATTTTTTCCTGCTTGTGGCTACAGCAGTTGCTCCCTCTTGAAGATTTGCACTGTTTCGGTGAGTTGAGCAGCCAAGCACCCACACAACTGCTCACTCACTGCCCTCTTCCACAGGATGAAAAGACGACACAGGGAGAGAGGGCTTGTGGATCAATATAAAGAGAGTTTGATAAGAAAAGCATAAGATGCATGTGCAAGCAAAACAAAATAAGGTATTTTTAGCATTACTTCCCATTTCCAAGCAGATATTCAGCCAATTCCAGGGCAGTGGGGCCTCAGTATGCATAACAGCTACATGGGAAGACAAACACCATGACTACAAACATCCCCACTTCCTCCTTCTTGAACACTACATCACAGGGATGGAATATCCCTTCGGTCAGTTGGGGGCAGACATCCCGACAGTGTCATATTATCATAAAAGGATTTGGGTTTGAGGGGACCTTAAAGATCATCTCGACCAGGTTACTCAGACCTCCATCCAACCTGTCCTTAAACATTTCCAGGCATGGGCCATCCACAACTTCTCTGGGCAACCTGTTCCACCCTCACAGTAAAGAATTTTTTTCCTACTGTCTGATCTAAGCCCCTCTTTCCCTTTGAAGTCATTTCCCCTTGTTCTGGCAGTAAACAGTTTCTCTCCAGAGAGATTTTACAGAGACATGGTCCTCTCCCAGCTGGCTGCCCCCCTCTGCCCCAGTCACTGTGCAAGCACTGCTCTGTGGTAGCCAAAGCACTGGGGCACCCTCAGTACAGGTTGAGTCCCAAACCCAAAACACGGCACCGTATGATGCAGGTCATCTCCAGCCAGCTAACCTCGGTGCAGTGACTCACATCTCCAGAGGTGAGTGGGGCTCCCACAGAGCTGTGACATTCCTCCAGCTCCCCTTGCACACACACACACAGCTCTGCTCAGGCCTGATGGTCCCAGCTCATGTGCTTCTCCTGGGGCTCCTTTTTAGCATCTCACTGCAACCTAACATGTGACCTCGAAGACTGCTGAACAGAAATCCTGGCAAAATAAAAGCATGAGCAAAAGACTTAGGCAAACACAATATAAATAAAACTGGCCACATGTGGGGTAATGAAAACCAATGAATTAAACAATCCCTTTTTTTTCCCTTTTTTTTTTCCCTTTTATACCCAACTCTTATTCATAGATTAAAATTAGCCTTCTCATTTACTTTTTTCCCCACATTTACCTAATCCATTTATTTGCTGGGTTATTTAAGTATTTCTCAGCACTACAAATATCTGAATGCTTAATCACATACTTTGATCTCTGTGTTTTCATGCAAGCCAGAGTGTCCTGGAAATTCATGTGGACATTAAAATGTTTTCTTTGGCCATGAAATCAGGTTGGTGGGTGATTACTTCAATGTGACACCTTATATAAGCTTACCATCATGCCTTCACTTTAAACATTGTAAGTCAATGAAATTATATTGCAGACATTGACAACACATACAATTTTGCCTGTTTGATATCCCATTACTGCAATAGCAGCAGCAATGGTTCTGGAAAAAGCATTTTTTTTCCCCATAAGAATGTGCTTCCAATTTTGCACTCACAAGTAGGGCATCTTCGTAGGGAGCACAATAAAGCCACTTAAGTGACTATCACAAAGTATTTGCTTGTTTCCAAAAGAATTCATACACCCACGGGCCTACATATAGAACTGTTAGTAAAAGATGACCAGCAGTTCCTACACAGCATCCAAACAGTTCTACAAAAAATTTATTCACCTGTGCAGTCAAAATAGCAAAAGCATTGAATATTGTAAGACTAGATCTTCAGCTAGGATACAAGATCAGTTTTTAAGCACCAATATCGTACACAGATATTCCCTATGTAACTTGCCAAAGTCCAGCAGAAAAGAGAAACTGTAACCTCTACATAAGTAGTAATTACTTCATAAGTAATGCAAAATTCTACCAGCGGTTTCCAAACTCCCCTCTTCTGCTTGCCTTTCAGCTGCAAATCCTAACACACACAGTGAGATTTCTGTGGGACTCAAAACACCCTCTTCGTGTGGGAAGCCTAGAAATTCATAAGCCTTGAACTCTGGAGGGAACACACTTGAAGGGGGAAAAAGAGGAAGGGGAAGGCAAATAATCCCAGTTTTAAAGGACTATGTGTACTAAGCACAGAATATCAATTTCATTATATTTGAAGGCCAAGTGTTGTATGGAACCAAAGTCAATAAAATAAGGAAAAATCTAAGGCTACAATAATCAGGAAAAAAACCTGGACTTCTTTTCAGTTTTCCAGAGTCACATATTGAATGTGAAGGAACGTTGAATTCTGCTCCGTGTATCAGTTAAAGAAAAGCTACTGAGAGGCCGTGCTATAGCTCAGATTAATCAGCAGCTCCCCCGGATCAGGGATCAGGGTGCATTAACATGAATAGCATGCTTAAGTAGCAGTTCCCTGGACTTCATTACATCAAAATCTGCCTTATCTAGTAGTTTAAAGCATTTATGATTTTGGAAGTCTCACGTGGCCACATGCACAAACCTTTACTCAGACAACTGTTCCAAATTCTACATCACTCCCTAACCAGCCTGATTCCAACAGAGCAACTGAGTAATAACAGGAGGAGGACAGACAATCCAACAGCACAAACAGTTGAACAAATTACTGGGCTTGTTTTCTGAATACAAGTTCTAGCTGCAGACTTCCACTTTTTTTTATTCTGTTTTTACAAACATCATGAAAGGAAGAGAAAAAAACCTGAATAAATATGCACTTATGAAGAAAAATTGTTAAATGAAAATGCAGTAGTTTCCACCTCTCCCTCAAAACAAGTATCACAGGTAAGGCACATCCTGTCTTCTGAAAGATTTTGTCTTTTTGATATCAAAGTGATCTGGAAGACCACAAACAAAGATATGTGACACAGAGAAGTGACAACACAAATGAACACTCACACTGGGCTTCAAATCCCAATTTTTAGGGGTCACTCCATGTGACTCATGTCACTCCATCTATAGGATTCCTTTCTCTCAGATGGCCTAGTGTCTGTACACAACCTTAAGGGTCTTTAAAGAAAAAGATGACAACATACTGAAAAGCCCTAACAGAAACCCAACCAGATACGTTAAATTTATTGTGACAGAGTAACTAAACTGCTGTGATGAAAACAAAGCCATATTTGTGCTGTGCTTAAATTATGACTATAAGATATGATAGTAATTTATCTATATCTGAAGGACATAAACTGGTCCTTCAAGCATGTAACTCTGGACTAAGTATACATCCTAGAATCAATGGGACCACTTATATGATCAGATTTTGGGAGGCAAGAACACATCATCATCATGGCTAGGCTTCACAAACGAAGATTTTCAAGGGCTCTACCCACACTTGCTACAAGCACGCTGGTGGCTCAAAAGGCCAGTGCGAGATAGGCAAGTCCGATCGCAAAAGGCACAGTGGAAAGTGTCCATCGGCACTAATGGCAAGGCACAGTTCTTTCTGTGTTGCCTTTTTTCCTCAAGACTGATTCTGTGTGTGTGCTCAAAGGAAGCAGCAGCGTTATGGATGGTGTGTCTCCATTTCACCCAATTGGACGCCAGAGTGGACCATTGATGGTGGTCAACATGGCCAAGGCTGAGGTGTTGTTTCAGGGAGTCCTTGTATCTCCTCTTTGGGGCTCCTCTCTTGCGGCAGCCGGTGGCGAGTTCCCCACAGAGCACA
>VWZF01006969.1:0-56384 GCA_013396755.1 Sclerurus mexicanus | reverse complement strand
TTGGAGGAGAACCCTAAGTATTCTTCAGAGGACTGCAGGATGCTATTTTTAATGTGCTGCCAAAGTGCTTCAGGAGAGGGATCTATGGGATGATCTTCAAGTCTAGTTTGGAGGTTTACCTGGAAGTTGTCTCTCACTGTGGCTGTTTGAAGATTGTTTAACATCGAGCCTCCTCCTTGGAATGCTGCCCCTCTTAGGTTTGGGCTTAAAGTGGAGGTTGAGTTTGCATCGCACAAAGCGGTGGTCTGTTTGACATTCTGCACTGGGCATCACTCAGGTACGACAGACATCACGAACTTTTCTCTGTTGCACTAAGACATAGTCAATGAGGTGCCAGTGCTTGAATCGAGGATGCATCCAAGCTGTCTTCAGGCAGAACACAGCAGTGCAGGCAAATTGCTCAAAGACAACCACAGGGTTATGTAGGAGGAAAAGGATGCAAATGACATTGCAGTGCATATAATGGGCATTGTCAGTGAGGGGGGGAAATTCGAAAAAACATGTGCTTACATTACAACCTTCTGAAAAGACAAGTAGAAAAAGCATTTCTGTTTCTGATGTTCAAAGATCTACTGGGCAGAGAAATGTGTAACACGAGAGAACACAATTGTGGTGTTTTCTAAGCTACATGACCAAAAGTCTTTCACCTTAAACTTGCCCTGACTCAAAGAAATACTTTTTGCACTGTTATCCAGTGACAAATTTTAAAACACTGCACTGACAAATAATGTGAAAGTTTGGGCTTGTGTTTATTTTCCTCTGCAAAAGTATTTCCCATATTTGCTGGGTTTCCCCTCTAAATGTTATCTGTACAGACTCAGCCTAGGACCTCACTATCAAAGGGGATTCCCTCCTAACCTCATATATGATATTAACATCATTACTACGTTACGACCTCAGTAACACCTATTCTAATCCTTTTGCCTTCACGGGGGTTCTTCAAGAGTAATTCAGCACTTCATTTAAGGCAATGAGATTGGAAGGGCAGTCTGGAAGCTGGAGCACAGTTTATAACATTGTTGATGATGCAACACAGAGTCCCTTTTAGTACTCCAGCTGGTGTCATAGATACAACAGTAGTAAAATCTGATTTTATTTTGCATGCCTGATCTGCACATGTTTACACTGATATGATACTCTTAACAAAGAACTATAATGTGCATCAATATTATCTAGAAAACAGTTTTAACTTGGAGCACAACAATTATATCATTTCACAGCAGAGTCCCATTTTTTGTCTCCCTGTACTGCTTCAAATCCCATTGCTTTGTCTTGCAACATTTTTTTGCAAGAAGAAAAAAAATAAAATAAACAAACCAGATACATTCTAAATACCAAAGAGAAAAACTTGGGGAAAATTTGTCAGACAATTCCCCTTTGCAACTCACAAGGGCAGGGGAAAAAAGTATGTACTCTGAAATTTTTCACTTGTGACTAATATACTTCCAGTTTCCCTGCAGCTCAAGAAAACTTATTACATACACTGAATCTCTTTATATAACGTGAAAATATTTAAAATGTTAGATTTTAAGAAGAAATAAAGAAATAAACTGTGAGGAAAAGGCATTATAATTGACTCTGTGTGAGAGAAGTACCTCCTTTAATTTCTCAACAACTTTTGGAGAGCATTCGGATCAGATATTATAATAACACCCAATAAAAAAGAAAGGGAAACCCTTCAGAATGTTGAACAGCTGTAACTGATAGCTCACTTGGAGGAAAGGACAGAAGACCTTGGAAAAAAGGCAGATGAAAAGGAGGTTTTTTGGTAGGTCTTCATCAGTGCGTGGAGACTCCAGCCCTGAGGCTGCACTTCTTAGGTCACAGTTTGAAAGCTCATGGTAAAGCCAAACCTCACCAACACTGTGAGTGAAGACCAGACAAAATTACCAGAGATGTACCTCCTAAGAGAAAGCTGGAGGAGCTTTGGTCTGTTCCCAGTGACCGTGCTGCCATCCAGAGGTGGGCTGCAGCTCAGAACTGAGTGAAGTCTCCCTGCATCGGCATGAAGCAAAGACCTCTCTTAAACCCACATTGCAGACTCCACATCTCAGGGAGCCACACAAGTGATGTGGCAGTTCGGTTCTGCAAGGGCCTGAGGTTTATCCACTGTTCCAAACATGGATTTGGGGCAGAATAGCCCCCAAGCAGGCCTTTCTAGTTTAGTTTGTCAGAAGGGAGAGTTAACTCTGTACCAGCAGTCTCATTCTTCATCATGGTTCAAGGCATGCACACAAAGCTTTGTGGGGGAAAAGTACTGTTGGTCTAAAAAACCCCAAACCAACCAATAGCATGGTAATAAGCAGGAACGGCTTTTATAAAAGTGTTCAGGACAGTCTGAGATATTTTGGACAGTAACCTGGAGAAACACGGGATGTTCTACTGAGTCTAACCAAGAGATCTGGTCAATGGAGAACTTCGCAGGAAAGAGTATTGGCATTCATACATTTCCTTCCCAGGCTTCCGTGGTGAATACTTCAGTTTATAGAGGAAAGATAAAAGGTGGAGGACTGTATGTCTCTTTTTGATATTCATTCAACATCCAACAAGTGGAACACTCAAGAAGTAGAAGGAACTCAGAGATAAAATGTGAGACACCATTTGGACCATAGGAGGAAGTAGAAATAAGGCAGCATAAACAAAGTGAGCTGCCGACCAGTTGTTAACTGTGGTCCAAAAACCTGACCTGTACAGTACATTCTATGTTTTGATCTGGCAGCTTATTTATCTAAATAAATACAGGTGCATTCTTACCTCTTGACCTAAACTGTGAGTAGAGTGTCATTGCAATAAACATTTAGTGTTGAAATATGCACTAAGGTATCTTACGGTTTTATATTAAAGGTCACAAAATGCAAAGTTTTTCAGGTATTTTCCAACCTTATTAATACAGAATTGTGTGCTTGGAGATCTTAAAACTGACGTATTTGATTTAAAAGATAATAGGAGACGGAGATTTGTCTGATGAAACAAATAGAAGCCATGAAGACATTCCCACTCCGTGCAGTGCATTAGTTGTAATCATCTTATTCTGTAGAATGGAGGCTTGACATCAGAGAGCCATACTAGTACCAGCAGTTTATAGACGCTCAGTGTAAGTGGTGTATCACGTTACTCCGATAGAGCAAAGGGCATTGAATAATTATTTGGAATTCAAACAGCACAGTACACATATACAATTACATCCTTTCCTCAGAAAGGAATCTTTTGTCTGCATGTTGTCCTCAGCCAATGCCACTGGAGACTTTGGAGAGATGGAGAAAGAACTCACTCTGGAGGAGGACAATCAATCAAAATCTTCTCTGGAACTAGATCTGCTGTTATAACAGATCAATAAATGCTACCTCTTGATCTACAACAGTAGAATCATGAAGACAGCTGCTCAAAATTATACATATATGCATATCAACCACTGCACATGTGTATGTGTTTATTTAAACATTGTACATTCATTTATTAGCTCTAAATAAAACTGAGGTTTGTTTTTATTAAGGCATGCCCACACATAAGCTGACATTGACCAAGACCCTCTTACTGCTCTATCAGCCTGAAATTCTGCAAGAGGAAGAAACAGAGAAATGAAATATTAATGGAAAGTGGGATTTTCCTTGCCATAGCCTCAATAAATATGTCGGTCAGGAATAAAAATAGGTCAAAAATAGAAAGCTTATATCTCCAATATCAAAGAAAAGAATGTTTGTGTCAAATCTATTGGAGAAATTGCCATGAATGGTTCATCTGTGTGAAAATATGATCCTTGTAATGCTGCTAAGATCAGCGAGACCGAGGATGATGTGTTGAGTAAGAGCTGGCTACAAGAAGTTAGACAGGTCCATGGGAAGCTTTAATTTCCATGTCTGTTTTGCAGTATTTTTAAAAGGGTAGGAGAAGGCAGCATAAAAAAGTGCTTTTCAGAATGGTTCATTAATTATTATAAAAAGGAAAGTATATTAAATGTGAATATTAAGGTGAAATCCTTATAAACAACATTCAATATTTTCCCAGTATGCAAATTTTTTCATTTGGACTCATCAGTTTCCTCAGTTTGGGATCATTTGTATTTCTTTCCCCGTTGCCCAAAAGCTCCTTCTGCTGTATGTGCAGTTCATTTTCCACCCTCTTCTAAAACATTCAGAAAGATCAAGTAAAAGGAAATGTAACTACCTTTACACCAGAGAATCAGAAAACCACCTTTTTATTAGCCCCATATGCAAGGTCTGCCAAGGGGAGCATGCACTAATTCACCACCTCATTCGGCAAACATCTTTGCACAGAAACCCATTTGCCTCTGCTTTGTATTCTACAAGCAGGAATTTCTCCATAAGCCTCAAAAATATTTTCAAGAGTGGACACTTGGAAGCTCGACTCCGTTGGGGGTGACTGTGAAAACCAGCTGATCTCTCTGGGGAGGTCAAAAAAGGCTGCACATGCCAACTCAGAGAAGTACCCAAAGGTTTGCAGTCACTGTGTCTACTGCAAAACACGTAATTTAACTCTGGGTGGCTCTGCAGTGAGTCATCGTGCCAGGCCCGTGTCCCAAACAGACACCTCAGTACTGGCTAAAACAAGGTGGTTGTTCTGCAAAGTAACAATTGAATTTGTTTGTGCCATGGTTTATCACCTTCTTATATTTGCAGCCAATGCAAAGAAAGAGAAATACTGCACTCAGCTGTGGCCAGGGAAAAGTATTACAGACGTTGTGGTATTTTCTTTCTCCCCCTGCAACCCTTTTCCATATCTCCTTCCAATTTATTTTAGGTTACGTGGACAATCTGGTGGCTCATGGTGCTATTGCTTGAGATTTGTGTCATCTACCTGTAATTACTTACTCTTTCCATGAGCTGCCAGAGACCTCTTTCACAATGGAATGTGCTTATTGCAATGGGCTTTTATGGACAACAACTTCACAAAAATTGCAACTAATACATTAACTGTCTTATCAAAAAAACTTAGCAGGAAAATGTTTAGCACACCCTAGAATACAATTCTAAGGACTGTTAAGAGAGGAAGCGGAGGTGGAGGATGTTTTTTTCTACTTTTTAATGAGAATAATGTAAATTGAAGTGTTCTTACTCAGGGCATAAACGAAAACACAAATAAATCATTTCAGGTGAACATAAATTCTGCTTGAATTGCAAATGACCCCTCTAGCAGAAATTAGATTGAGGCTGAGGTGTAAGTTCTCCTCTGTACACCTACTCTTCTTTGGGGCATTTTTCAGATTCTGGCAAACAAATTTAGACCTGAACTGTAGAAAATCTATGATTTCTAATGTCTTTCTCGTAAAACTTCAAGTCCTCTGTGTTTAAGGTGTTTGAATGAAAAACTCTTGGCTTCTTTTTTTGTTTCAGGATTCTTTGGGGACTTCTTTGCGTTGATGGAATAGTTTGATGTAATAACTGTCATCGAAAGGACATTTTTAATAACAGATTGAAATACACAGTGGGCTGGGTTTCCTGCTGCCTCCTTTCCTCCCTCATAGCCACTGGTGGACATTTACTTATGCAGTGATGTGGGATAAACAGTCCTTCAGTATATGACTACTTCAATTTGGGAAATGGAAGCTCAGGAAACACAGGATGCAATCTACTGAAAAAGGATTATTGGGAGGGGTTTGGGGGTGTGGGAAGGAGAGGACTTACCTAGTTTGCTTTTACCTTTTAAAACCAAACAATCAGAGCATTTAAATCCCAGATTTAAGTGGCTTTCTCATTCAGAAAGAACAGTCCAATAGCTGACTTGCTTGGAAATTGAAAATGGTGTCAGGACTGTGTCTGTTAGGGCAGTGTAAATTTGGAGCAACTCCACTGACTGCAAAGCACTTAAGATCGTTCATATCCCTGATTAGAAATTGGCCTGTAACACACTTTAATTTCTTAACCATTTCAAGGCAGAGATAAACCTCCTCCATATCAGCCAATTATTTGCTGTCACCAGTGTTACAGCTGGGTCAGACTCACTGATCACATTCTTCCTGATGCTTCCCTCATCCTACAGAGATAACTGTACACAATAAAGGCAAAACAACAGATGATCTTTCACCTGCCTGGAAACTTTAAGGAGAAAATTATCAAAGCAATTCTGTCCCCAAGTATCCACTTGCTACTCAAAAGAATGAAGCTTCTTAACCAAAGGCAGCTAAGAATTTGTGGAAATGTGAATAATTTCCAAAGAAATTAAGAAATTTGCTATATTGAGTATAGAGGACTAAAAACTAATAGCAGAAAGTATATTTTATAGAACAGATAAATCCCACACAATTTTTAACCAAATGATTCAGTTTGGTTAATTCTCTAATCATATTTTAAGGGTTATCTAAATGCCAGGTAATTACAAGTAGACAGAAACAGAATAAAAACTCAGTGTAATTAACATTCAAAGTAGCTGCTAATTTGCCCATTTATTCACAGCTCATGCAACTTCATAATAAAGTTTGTCAGAATAAGCTGTTTAGACACACAGTTGTTGTGTCAGCAGTTATTAAAACAAACAGCACATCTTTCAATCTGCTGAAGCTGAGCAAAAGCACATTTGAAGCTCCGAGACTCACACCCAGCAGTGTCCACTTTAAATAGAAAAATCTCATTGATTGCACGAAACTCGGGTCTCATTTTTGCCCATCGATTCCCTTGGTGACCTTCCACAGCATCAAAGCCCAGAGCGAACCCAATCTGACCCCGACTTTATGTGCATTATTATATTGAGAGACAGGAGCTACTTACAGTCCATGCCATTGTCTCCGTAGATATGTAATAAAGTATTCTAGAACTGCTCCTGCAGAGAACACTTCATGCACTCGGCATTTCCTTTTCTCTGTCTCTGTTTCTCTCTCTCTCTCTCCCCTCCAATCTTAAAATTCTTCTCTTTGCTGTGCTGAATGTTTGGGGTTTTTCCCCCCTCCAGTGGACAGCTCAAATGAGCAACTTCAGACTTTGACTAATACTCACATAACTCTCAGTAAACAACATCCTTCACACAGATCTATAACTAATAATAATGCTCTTTATTAAGCTCTCCTGTGAAACAATATGTCTAATAAAAGCTGCTCTCCATGCTGTTTTAATTATAATAAATCACCTTCATTATGATGCATACTTCAATATAACATGCCTAATGCTTAGCTACCTGGGATACTACAATAATGAGGACAGAGAGCAGACATACCTTGAGGAAAGTTATTTATACACACTGCAAAATTCTACAGTACCGTACTGCTTTGCAACATAAATTTCAACAACTTTTATCTTACCTTACTGCTCATAACATCACGGCTCAGAAGAACCACCCCCCTGAAAAATGCTGTTTACACAAATAACAGGACCTTGAATACATCCACTAGCATGGAAAAAATAAGTCCTTGCAGTGCAATCATTTCTCTATAAATGTATAAAAGTATTTTACCACACTGTGCAACAAATCAGTGATGAGACTATAGGCTGTTGTGTGCCGGTACCTGGGGATTTCATGTCAAAGTCAACTTCCTTGGCAATCCCTAGGGAACTGCGCTGTGCACATTCTCATGAAAGGTGTGAAAATCTGATTTTCTAAAATGGATCAGTAATTCTCTATGAAGGGGAAAAGGATCAATAAATCTTTGCTAAGTAGATTGTAAAGGAAAAATTATTCTTTCAGTGACAGTACATTAGGATCCTCCAAACAATCTCAATAAACTAAAGACATAGCATTTCTCCAGCAGCTACTTTTGACTTCTGATATATTTTTGTAATCTCCGATCATTCTGCAATGCACATACATTTATATGTGCTAAGCAATGTTCCATGTTGATGTTGATTTATGAGTATATGCCATTATAATGCTCAGCTGTGAGTAGAAGAAGAAAATTATTAGCTGCTTGTAAGCTGATAGATGTGATACAAGGAAATGTCATTACACCCCTGCACACATATATGTTTGTTACTATATCACTCTCTCTGTACCTACACAGATATTCTGTATTCTCTCTATATATACCTACACACAGGCAAATATTTACTAGCTTGGGTGTATCCATATGATCTTTTTGTACATGTGCCTATATGGGTACATTTTCAGGCACTGAGCATTCATTATAACACAAATAGCAACTGTTACCTGTGTTAACCTGAAAGGTGTTCATCCAGCTCCTGGAGTAGCACATGCCATCTGGCATTTACACTACCAGATCTTACAGTCACGTTGTCCTTAAACATGTGATTTTTGCATAGAAGCAGAAGCAGCATTTGCCTGAAGACAGCACGATAGCACGGCTTGCAGCGAGCAGTCAAAATATATTGCCAAGTCAGAAGTGGGCTACGCACGCAAGCAGAGGAATTCATTCGTCCTTTTGGCACATTCTCTTTTTTCCTGCTGCAGAGAGTAGGAGGGCCCTGCCAGAAGTGTCTGTAGTGTTGTTTCTGTGGCAGTGGCAACGTGCACACTGTGGGCATTTAAATGTCCATTCCAATTCTAAACGCCGGTGCCGCTCTGAAACTTAACGTGCTGGGCTGCACTGCTATTCCTGGCGCTCCCGGCACACAAGGGTTCTGGGTGCTAATCTTGGAGGGGATACATGCTGAGGAGAGGAAAAAAGAGCTTTGTTCCTCTCACTAATGCTGAGAAACCAGAGAGGAGAGGAGGCAGACTCTGCTGCCCAGAGAAATCTACAGTCTGGAGACCAGGCTCTGTCTTGTGAGTAAGTTTTGGTACAAACACAGAAAACAAGCCTAAAAAATCAGAATAACATGAGAAACCAAATCTGACAGGAAGGCACAAGCAGGAAAAATCTTGAGTTCAGCACTCTGAAACTGCCTCGTGTTCAATAGAGCACCCCCAAAGCAGAGAGGGTTTGAACCCTATGTGCAATTCTGAATATTTCAAGATGAAAATCTCTAGCAGAGCTAGTGACATTCTGAAAACCAAACTATGCAACTGAATAAGTTCCTCTGGCATTTTCCACTTAGTGGAATGATGGTAGAAGCCATCATTTTTGTACTCAGAAGATCCAATGCTTTGTATAACTCCAGAAGTCAAGGAACCTGCTTGCACAATTTCCTAAATCCTTTTAGCTGCTCTTTTGTTGGTTTGGGGGGCAGGGAGTTGTTTCTTTGCTTTGTTTTTATAAACAGGGCAATATTAACAAGAGTGCTTGAGAACAGATGCTGCCTTAGGTCCTAGCTGAGCAGAAGATACCAGGGCAGAGTTGAACAAGCTCGACCACTGCACTGTTTCGTGCTTGAGGGATCACAGAGTGAAAAGTTCTCTCTTTGCCGCCCCCCGTTATCTCTAGCATCCTAGTGTCCACCAGAGCAAATGAGACAGGAGTAAGCAGACTTAGAGTGGACAAAAATATATAAAGAAGAGTAAGAAATTCATTACATCAATTCCCAGTACAGTCAGGTCATTGCCATGAAGAACAAAAGGATAAAATTAAGTAGTCTTGGACTGACAAATCTAATTTTTACCCAAAGACACCATAGTAAAGTATCCCCAGGAGCTCACGGCAGCTTCTCCTCAAACCTGTGTATTTTGAACCGTTTCAGTGGAGCTCCTCAAAGCACTTTGTGCATTTCAGATGATGAAGCTCCACAAGGTCTCCTTGTTGTATGCCAAACAAAAGAAAGGGGAGCTCTGGCCCATATAAATACAATAATATACACAAACAATACTATACATCCTCTCTTCCATCACAGATAGCACAAACCATTTTTGGGTATCTCAGAGAAATATGAAATTGTCTTCTTTTACCATAGGTTTAGGAAAAGAATGTCTTAATTGAAACAAAGCCATCGAAGATTCAGTCTCCGTGCAGCACCACAAGTAAGAAATGAAAAATTCAAAGGGTCTAATAGTACTTGTAAAGAAGCATGCTGGTGCCCCATCAGTTAAAGAAGAATGTGTCTTGCTGAGGTTTGAGTTCATGATCCACCATACCAGGTTTTATGTGATACTGAATAAATCCCATTCTCTCTTATATCAGTATGTATCCTGCATTCCTCTTTTGAGGTTAGCCCCCTCCTGAAGTCATAGTTCAGACCCATGTCCAGAAACCAACTGACCCAGAGCAGCACAAATCATCTGGTTCAGTCTGTAAGCATTTATTCAGACCCTTCTCTAACCTGCATATCCAGCACTTCCAGGTGTTTGGCTTCCTCTGTTATTCACAGAGGTTGCTTTCTTTTGGTTTGTTCAGTGACGTGATTTTCCTGGAGTGCAGGTGGTATCATTTGCTTAGGGGAAAAAAAACCCCAAACCAAAAACAAAACAAACAAGCAAACACAAACCCAAGCAAACTACCAACCAAGCAACGTCCCCATTCAAAAAAAAAACCCCAAGCTACCACCTCACTTTTTATTTTCTTAACGTTTTCTAATATCACAGATTAAAAGAACAGTGAATGCAAGATTAAATACTATATCTGAAATTTGATAATAGTTTCCTCACAGAGCAAACAACACTTACAGACCACTCTCTGCCTACCCAAGGCAAGAGCTACTTGAGTCAAGAAGGGGATGAACAAATCTTTGGTTGGTTGGTCTGGTTTGTTTTGGTTTTCATCTCTTACTTTTCTCATAGTCAGAGATGAATGAAAACCCCTGTGTGTGTTCCTGGAATAACAGGCAATGGAGACCAAGCCCAGTTGTAGGACGCTGCCACTGGGGGCCAGGAGATCAAAGGTGCAGAACAAATTCCACCAGTGATGCAACACAATAAAATTAACCTTACACCAGGCACTTTAAGATGTGTATTTCAGAATACTGAAAAGTTTCTTCCAACTACATTTTAAAGCGGTACTTTTGACTTGTTGTCCCAAACGAATTATGTTAAAAAGACTCACTAACTGAATCATACTTTCTGAACCCTTTTGTGAACGTTATATGCACACATATGGGCAAAATGTGCATAATTCCAGAAAATAATTCTATAGCATACTGAAAGAAAGTTTCAGAAAGAAGCTCTTCTATGTCACAATATAAAAATTGTGTTTGTGCATTTGGATTCAAAGGCATGTTACTCTCATACTAATACAACTAGACAATGTGAATTTTCCAATTAAATTATGGAGCCACCCTGTAGCAAAGGCTGAAACTTACTTCCCCTCTTAACACCAAAAAATTTCACCTGATTTCTCAAAGAAACAGCTCATCACAGAATAAAGCTTTTTCTGAGAATTTTAAAAAATATATAATATAAAGGGTTTGGAAAACAAACCTGTTTTAACCTCTCTTTTCCGCCCTGTAGAAGAACAACCGTCCAGAGGGACTTTGACAGGTTGGAGAAATGGGCTGGCAGAAACCTCATGAAGTTCAACAAGAAGTGCAAAGTCCTGCACCCGAGAAGCAACAACCCCGTGGCAGAAAAGGACCTGGGGTTGTGGTGGACACCAAGCTGAATGTAAGCAAGCTACATTCCCTTTCAGCAAAGAAAGCAAATTGTATCCTGGGCTGAACTAGACAATGCGTAGCCAGCAGGTCAGGGGAGGTGGTCTTCTCCTTCTGCCCAGCCCTGAGGAGCAGTGTCCAGTTCTGGGCTCCCCAGTACAACAGAGAGATGGGCATACTGGAAAGAGTCTAACAAAGGATCACTACGACAGATAAAAAACGGGAGAACCTCATGTGTGAGGGAAGGCTAAGAGAGCCAGGACTGTCCAGCCTGGAGAAGAGCAGGAATCCCACCAACATATAGAAATACCTGAAGGGAGAGCACAAAGGCAGAGCCAGGCTCTCGTCAGTGGGGCCAGTGACTGGGCAAGGAGCACACACTGAAACACAGGAGGTTCCCTCTGAACATCAGGAAATACTTTGTTCAATGGCCAAGCACTGGTTCAGGCTGCCCAAAGAGCCTCTTTCCTTGGAGATACACAAAAGCCATCAGGACATGGTCCTAGGCAGTCAGGTTTAGGTGGTCCTGCCTGAGCAGGAGGTATGGACTAGATGACCTCCAGAGGTCTCTTCCAACCTCAAACCCTCTGATTTTGTGACTTTTTAACATTTTTCTTTCCCATTGGGCAGAAGGAAGGGAAGGAAAGAACAGCAAAAAAGATCCACCATTAACCATACAAAGACTAGTAAAGAAAATTTTGTTTTGTTCTGCTTCAGGTTTTTCTATGTTCTGGTCTAACATAAGAGGGAACTAAAAATGCTGCTTGGGGAACCAAAAAGGGAAACAGCTGAGGAAAATAAGCCTCACAGAGGCTTAAAAGCTGTGTTTGGGAGGGCACAGAAGGCAGAGCAGAGGAAAACAGGGGACCTGGGATGACACCTTGCCTTGAAGTGAACTAATTTCAGCTGTGAGCACAGTGAAGCAGAGTAAGAGTGGAGAGACATCATTTCTGTGTTCTTCCATTACACATTTTGCAAATGGACCTCTTGAAGTCTGCAGGACAAAGTCTGCTTGGAATGGCCTAATAAACCTTCCATTCTTTCATTTATAATAAAGAAAAAAAAATTTAAGTTACCAAAGAGGTTGAGTTCAAACATCTTTTCAGTGCAGTGTTACTGTCAACCTGAAACACTGCAGTGATTTCTGTAAATTTAAAGAACAACTTTAAGATGAAGAATCTGAGAAGAAGACCTAAAGCTTTCCATCACATTCTGACACTTCTGCACTGTTAACTGCCACTGTCACTTGTTTGTATCATCCACCTTCTGTAGTCACCCTCAGGACTGGTTAACTAACCATTAACATGCTAAACCAGTAAATATACTGAGAAAATGTACTAATACTGAAGCCCATATATGTTTTCAGAACCCTACACCCAGATCACTTTGCACTTGACCCATCTCTCAGTTGCTTACACAGGTGATCTGCTTTTGAAATACAAGAAATTTAAAAATTTAAGAAATAGCACGGCAGGCAGGTCCTCTCAGAAAACACCTTTAAAAAGCCCTCAGAACTACAGATTGCAGTGCATTTTTGCAAAGCAGGCCACTGCACTGTAAAACATACAAGCCATTCATATTAACTTCAGCAGACTCCTGGCATGAAGGTACTTAAATCTGTTGAGGGCTGATTAAAGTAGGTGAACATCTAGGTCATGATCCGGGTCACTGACATCAGTAGGAGCAAGTTTACTGTACCCTGTATGCAGATTTGGGCAGCATTCTTAGGATTTTTCACAAGAAGTAACATTTTATTTCAATAAAAGTGCTGTCAGGACTTCCACAACACCTCATGATGAGCCATGCAGTTCATGCAAGCGTCTTTGAAAGGCAGGGGATGTATAGGCAGAATGGACTTTGCAGAGCAAAGCAGCATCACAACACACCTCCAGATTGCTTCACGCACAACCTTGACAAGTCTTTTAAATATTAAGGGCTGTGTTCTACTCTAATTCCACACCTGGGACTCCCATTAATGTCATTGGGTGTTTCAGACAAAGCACGAGAACAGACACAGCCCTTGGCATCTTTTAGTATTAAAGAAAAAAGATTTCAATAAGTTTACTTAATCCATCAAACTGGCAGACTCTAGCATTAGCTCCTGTGATAGTGCTGTCAGTGCTTGGTCAAGCCTAAAAAACCTTCAAGCTTAAGCAAGTCTTGACACAGCAGAGAAGCAGAAGCTCAAGATGGCCAACTGTAGGAAGTAAATAAACTTTTAAAAGCTAAGAGAATAAAGGATTAAAGGATAAAGAAAATTATTTTCGCCCTTTATATCAACTTTTCCCAAAGAAATATATGTTTCAGAAAAAGAAACCCAGAACTTGGCAGACTGGGTGGACAAAGAAAAGCAGAGGCGAGCTGGGGGCTGGGGAGCGGGAAGGAGAGTGTGGCTGCTAATCCTGCTAAGGCAGTTTTACAGAACTGACTCCAGAGAATTGGGGCCATACAGACCTTATGGCCATGCACTAACTAGTTTGCCTGATAGCCTGGAGTCACCAGAGTTAAAGGTCTCAGCACATATCTTAAGTCCATGGGAAGAGTGGATTTGTGTCCAAGAGAGTATTTTGCTCTCAGACACCCAAGTCAGAGCTTATCAATTGGTGTCTGCAAGGGTGGCAAACACAAAACAACTCTACTAATGCCCTCCCTTCCATTGCTCTACTACCCACGCATTCCCAATAGGAACAGTCTCTTAACCACTCGTTCCTGTCACACTTTTAATTCTAATTTTTTTGTTTAGAGATCACAAAAGCCCCATGCACTTGTTAGCCTGGCTTTTGTTGGCCTGGTAGCTACCACTTCGGTTGAAATGTCCTTGGCTTTGGGGTATTAGGCCTCATGATTCTTGCAAGAGACCTAGTTCCTTCGAAAGCTGGTAGAGCCAAATCTGAAATGTTAGGTCCCTTTCTCATTGGCATATTTAGCATCCATCTGGCTCAATTATCACTCAGGGCTGCACTCTGGGATTTCTGTAATGGAGAAACTAACACAGGTACATGGTCTGGCTGACAATTTAGCTAGACAGGCTTGTTGAAAACATATAGAGTTATAGGATATATGACATTAGTAGTTTGACTTTGGTACACAAAACTTTCAAGGCAACTTAAACTGTATTATCATCATCACACAAAGTAGACAATTTGAAGAAAGCAACAGCATGGAGGTACAGGTAGTTGTTGGACAGTGTTATGCAAGCTTTTCCTCTCCCCTGGATAAATCAACATGCTTTATTTATAGTAGTAAAAGCATCTGAGCATGAACAGCATTTGAAGACAAAGTCAAAAATATTACAGAAAGATGAGCCCTACAGCTAACTGTGTCTAACAAGTCGGTTCTCCCTTTGCCTCTTTCTTCTCACCCAGTAAATGGCTGACTTATTCGAACCCATCAGTTCAGCACATGAGCAGTAACAAAGCATAGCAGTTGTCATGTTCCACTCCCTCTTTGTTCAGTTGCTCTTTGGGATGAGCTCCCTCTTACTCACCACTGTCTGTCTTCCCTGTGTAGTTACATCAATCTCTCCTTGGATTGCTACTGAGGAAAAGCAATTGTCCAGAAGCAGAAGTCTACATGTAGCTCTGGATGGGGCAGCTTCCCAATGGCCACTGTAATCAATGGAGTCTCTTTCATTGACTTCTGTAAGAGACAGATCAAAGCAAGACCCTTTCTTTAAGGTCCTTGTGAACAAATTTCACCTGAAAATGACAGAATGCTTCCTGCCAGGAAATCTACAGAGAATTCAGGCAGAACTCTGTTTTCAGTTTCACAACAAACTCAGATTAAGTGAATTGCCTTGTGTAGTTTTCCGGCGTCAGTTCCAATTATGGCCAATGCTGTGCAAACCGTAGGCTTAAAAAGCTACATTGAGAAAAGTAGGGTGAAGGTAAGAATGCATGCGGGAAGCATCATGATTTTGGTCTGAATTCCTTTTGGCGTAGAGATTCTGAATGTTTATGGGGGTTTTTTTACAATTCAGGGAAAGTTACACTGAAAATGGTTTGAAGCAATCTTTGTAAGAGGCAGAGGCAGAGTAGAATGTATAAAATAATTTTAAAGTCACCCTTAACCACTTACTCAGTAATCCATGGAAAAGACTGACCCAAGCACAAACTAATCCACATTCTCTGAATTCCATGGAGGAATTGAGCACTTCAGCCTCAATGGCCTGTGCTTGAACAGGCCTTTTACACACAAACTGACACTAAGGAATTCCTAACCAGTTCTAATATTACGGAAACCACTGCAACTTGCAAACATAAATCCACACTAGTAGAAGGCAACTTGTTTGGACCACTGAGGACTCCTTACTAAAACAACCCTCCTCCCTTCCCTGCTTTCACATACACAGTGCAGTGGGACAAGTCCCAAGAGAAGACACTTTCCATGATTGCTCAGCAGCCACAGTAGATCATGGAAGAAGAGTCTGATCCAGCTACATTTCTGCCAGCCATAAGCTCCTTAAACAGCATAGAAGTTTATCCTTCTCTAGACTCCACCCACTGCTCTGGGGGGAAAAAAAGTCAAGGATCTAAGTAAACCATCATCTTGAATATATAAATTAAGTATATGCATTCTTTATAAACAGGACTCTTTATGGTACATTTAAATTATAACTTGCACTTTTACAGCATCCCCATGGAGTTAATTTTAAAAATGAATGAATGAAATAATGCCACTAAGACTGCAGCATTTCTCACACACACCTGTACACTGACTTATCTAGTTTTAATGTCTAGGACTTACACAGTTGCAAACTACAGATGCTTAAATGACAACTATTGTTCCCTGCATGATATTTGGTGAAATAAATGCTGAAGTATAAAATCCATTAGTGCCACATATACTATACACTGCATTTGCAAAGGCTGAGTTCAGGGGGGATGGAAATTCCTCACCACAGATAAATACAGCTTTTGAAGGGGTTTATTATTATTATTATTATTTTCCTCCAACAAAATATCTGGTTTTTTGGAACATCTCTATCTGCTGGTATTTTGAAACTCAATGAAATACCTCAAGGCAAGTACTCGCTCACTATTTCCTGTTGGAACAGCTCAAAAATGTTCCTTGTGTTATTTGAAGCAAGCAGCAAAAATGGCAACAACACAGGGGTGACTTCACTTCCTTGAGGGAAGAGAAATTCCAACATATATTTAATGTATATTTATATGCTGTATAATTAAAAAGCTAACCCAAAGAGACCAACAGGCACTGATAAGTCCTTGCTATTGAAAAGGGCACACAAACCAAGAAGAGTATGATTGAGAGAGCAGTGGAGCAGAATGAGAGGTGAGGTCCTGCCGGAGCTTCCATGAAAGCCCCTGCTCCAAACTAGGACAGCAGCCCCGTGTCTTTTCTTCAGTTTAGCTTCTCACAGACTCTGGGGGCTGCAGAGCTTGTGCAAACCACACCAATCAGTAAGAGAAACTACAGCAAATTCTGTGTCTCTGTGGTCTTTTCCAAGAAGTTCAGAAGCCAATTGTGCCACCATCTGCCACAGAAAAATGTTGTCCTGGGTTTCTGCCTCTCCTGGAAACTGAATAAACATTAATTTGGATGAGGATAGTTTCCTTTTGCAGTGTTTCATTTGCTCTGTGATCCTAAGCCGAGAGAGACTCTGGGCCAGTTATATTGAGTGCACACACAGTACAAGGAAACACCATGTGCTTTAAAGAAAATAAAATATTCTTCGGGTATTTATGAATGAACTATTCTGCCTTTGAAGGAAAATTCAAGTGTAGATAACAAAATTAGTTTAAGGAAAGCTCTACTCTCATTCACACCCTGTAAAACTGTGATTACCTCTTTTTCCCTTTGTGAAATAAAGCAGTACTCCTCTAAAGTCAATTTGCAAGAGCCACAGCTTATACAAAACCCCAACAAACTTCCCCCCCCCCAATAAAATCATTCAAAGCAAACCCACCTGGACAAAAGGCCCAGTTTCCCTACTGCTTTGTGCTAGGGTGCAAAAAAACTGTTGTCTGCTACATTAGTGAGAAATAACAACTTCAGAGTCAGACACATGCTGAAATGTTTCAGCTGAAATCAAACTCTGAGAAATTTTTTAAATGTTTTCAACACATCAGCATGAAGCATCGACCTAGTTGGAATCACTTAGATCTAAAGCAAATGCACTGATTGTTTTCACAGCATGCTTTTCTTCTTCAAGCTGCAACAGGCAGACTGGCAACTGCTGTTCGGAAAGGTTTTCAGCCCCCTGCCTTGGTCTGCTGTAGCCTCTGACACGATCAATAGCAGGGTTAGAAGGCAGAGGAAGCTGAGGAAAGATTATGAAGATGAGGCGAGTGACAGAATTGCCTTACAGGATTTGTTCTCTCTCTCACCTTGAGTCTTTTCTGCTGAAAAAAAAAAAAAAAGAGAAAAGAGATGGAGAAACATCTCGATTTTTTCACCAAATGGGGACAGAGATGAGGGGGAGACCAGGTGGTGTGAGTGCAGACAGCACTGAACACACTTAGGAACATTCTGCTCGACACATAGAGAAGAAGATCTTGCCAGCAGATGTCTTTTTCTAGTCTAAGTGGGATGGAGATACCACCAAAGAAAACTTTTCTCTCATTAATCAGTTTAATTAGCATGCATGGTGAGAAAAGTTCATGGTGAAATAAAATGTGAGCATTCTCCTTTGATCATTTCACCTCAACCCTGCCCATGCTGTCTGCAGGCCTCTCTGCTCCAGCCCTTCTGGTAGCAACCAGGATCTCTTGAACAAGCCCTGCGTCCTTTGAACTGGTGCATAATGGGAGAGCACTTCAGACACCAGTCCTGCTTAACATGACGCTGCACGGGGCACTTTTGCTGCCATGTTATAAAGACCTTAATGGCTTTCAGTTGTTCAGGTACCACATTATTAAAGAATTTTTATAGCAATCCTAATGACTTTAACACAGTGTAGCTCTTGTTAGAGTCATTATGATGGAAAATGCGATTTTAAGTCCATTACTGTAGATACCACGCTGTTCTACTCTATCCCACCACCAGTCTGTGAAGATGCTTAGCTTGAACTTACTGGAGAAGTGTGAGAAGAGATGGAAATAAACAGTTCAAAGGGAATCAGAGAAGGCCCAGTTTATGCCACTGTCTGTTTGGGCTTTTCAGTCATGCATAGAAAAATCCCAGGAGAAAAACATATTTGGACATTAATAGCATGCAGCAGCCAGAAGATTGTTGGGATGCAGTCAATCCACATTCATATTTTAATATGATAAAAAGATAAGAAATGGACATGAATTTTATATAGTTCTTTTAAGTGTTCTACAGCACCAGCAAACTATTAACAGGCTCAAGTTCAGTGCAACACTCCAGTGAGGACAAGGCTGCCTAGACCCACGGCACGGGCCCATGTACACAGCCCTCCACAGCAGCAATGGAATGAACCCCACTGCTCACCTTTGGGTTACAAACCATTGCAGCGCCATTATTGGTGCTGTGCCTACAGGCATTGCTTTCTATAATTCTTCGTGCCCAAACAGAACACTCTCCCAGTCCAGATGTAGGGGAAAACACAAGCTACCAGTCAATAAAGGATGAGCCCTCTGATATCCATCTTCACATTCTGGCCTGGTTCCAGCATCTCAAAGACAATATTAGCAGGAGCTCCCATGGAGCAGCTTAGTGGAAGGAAACAGCAGAATGGTTGAAGAGGGCTTTTAATTTTTGTTTAAAACCTTTTAATAAAGTGATGGTGGCAGAGACGACCTGGGGAGCACTAAGGGGCTGCATCGAGGAGCCCACCAGCATGGGAAGGCACAGTCCCAGGGTGAGCACAGCAAGCACCCTGCTGGCACAAGAGATGACTGGGCCAAGCACCAAGGGTGGGCATGGTCAGCCTGGCACCTCACAGACAAACAGGGGCTCCTGCAGCAGCCACATTACAGCGGGGGCTGGCAGAGCTCCCGTCTTACAGCACTGACCCTGACCCCTGCTCTTCCCCCACAATAACCCAGCAAGCAGCATTTCACCGTCCTCAACAGAACCTCTTGGATCCACTTCCCAATAGCTTTGTTTAATAAAACACACTCAAGTGACCCCCTTCCCAGTCCTGGACACTGACTACTCCCTCAGTGAAAAGCTTCAACTAGGGTTTCTCCTGAGGACCTGCTACATGGTGCTAGGAAGGTTGGCAGTTCACAAAATTAGTTACAGGGAAACAGTCAGAAAGTTTGCTTTATTTTTTTCTAAATATGAGACAAAAAGCAATATCTGGCTGAAAGACATTCTTCAAGAGGTTCCCAATAGGAGACAAAAAAAAAATATTTATTCAGACCCGTGAAGTTGAGGGCTTTTCTTTTGGCAAGGGAGCTCCCTACAGATGAGTCTGTCACTTGACAGTATCGTCCACGATCAGGCAATATGTTTGGTATTTGTGTCATACTGACATCCAAGCTTTCAATTAATCTCACCTCAGTGTAAGACAGAAGTTTCTTTCACTGCACTGAGTTGCTCGGGCTTGGGGCAAAAGGGTCTGTCTTGTTTTTTTGTGTTCACCTTGGCAGCAACCATCTTTTAAATGTACAATGTAATGGGGGGGATAGACTTGACCTGAACTTCTCAGTCAGATGGACTTTTGCTAGGGTTGGAAGACCTTTGGGAACCAATATACAAGGTCGATACTGTAAAAATCACTGAGAACTTGTCATCACCATCAGCTGACAATTAAACAAGGGTGCATTTGTTCCAACTTTATCCTGCTAACTACCACACTCGAAACACATACCTCTAAAAGGCATGGAATGTAACTCAATCTCATGTGAAGGACACCTACAAAGTCTGCATGGACTGGGTCTTCCACTTAACCCCTCAAAGTGACACACAAGGTATTTAATTAACGAGAAGACTCTTCTGCACAACAATTAATTTCAACCTCAAAAACTAAACCCACTAATTTTCAGTCACAACACAGCTGCTTCCCAGCAGGTGCAGGCTGGACCCCAGCTCTTGCTTGTAGCTACACCATCAGAAACCGCATGGCAAAACAGCAGATAGTCAACAGCTGCATTTTTTTGCCCTTTGCTGAAAACCCCCAGTACGTCCTGAGGAGACAGACAGGAGAGATGAACCCTGAAAAGCAACCCCAGTGTGAGTATCATCGTGGGGAGCGTCTGAAGGCAGGAAGAAGATGGCCAAGCATCTTTGCCCACCCAGCAGAAACATCAGGTCCTGCTGTGGGACCTGGGCTGGAGGCACGCTTCCAACACGGGGTCACTTAGGCACAACTCTCTTATGTATCTCAGGGTGATCGATGGCAGGATGACTGCTCAGAGTCCCAGGTGGGGACACCTTGGCTTTCCTGGGACCTTTCATCTCCAACTCCTGTGGCACAGCACCGACACTCCCCTGGTTCCCTTGGAAACTCACAGCTTCTCTGGCTGTTCCATGCGTGACACTGCACAGCCAGGGAAGTGCAAGGAGCCTGCCTGTGAGTGCTCAGAGCTACCCACACACACAGTGGCACTTCCAGGCCCTCTTTCCTCCCCATAAACTTTCTTATGGACAATATCTGGAAATGTAAAGAACAACAAATGGAGAACTTAAAATTTTTGCTGTGAAGTTTATCATACCAACTATTGTCTACAAAAATCACTGTTTAAGGTTGTCCATTTTTAACTTAGGTAATTTTGAGATTTTTTAAACATTTGGTATTTTTTGCTCCTATTTTACATCCTAACAAGACAGGCATTAGAAAAATCAACACCTTTCATTTCACACTATAACTTTGCCTAAAAGAACAGTAAAACTCTTTACAACAGCCATTGCTGATGGCTGATAAAAAATAACCAACAAACCTGCTGTAACATCCCAGGTTTGTCTCATGAGTTCATCAAAGGGGTTTTACCTTAAAAAGGTACAGGGGTCCCAAAACCCACCTGATGGATTTGCTAAAAGGGGCTTTCAGTTCTTTCCTACCTCAAGGCCACTCATGGGAGAAACCCCACAACACTTCTCAGGGAGCAAAAATAACACACTTTCACTGGCAAACTTTGGAAAATAAGGGAACCTGGCAAAAGCTGGAAACAAGCATTCAATCAACATAAAGCACTTCACAAAGCATGGACTTAGCAAATTCCAACCCATCCAGGTTTAAGTTACCCAAATATCAAAGAAATGAACTTTAGGAGAAGAGGGAGAAGTAAAGAAAGAGACAGACATAGAGAATTATAGCTACCACCTTAGCCCCAGCATAGATCCAGCTACCAGGAGACCAGGACCCACATGGATTTTATTTACTCCGGACTCCTGTGGCCACCAACCCCCAGATGGGGCTTCTGGTCTGCCAGCATATGGGGCTGGGTTTGGAGCCCCAGAGGGTGGGGGGTGAAGCTGCAGGGGTACCAATGGCCATTCTGGGCCGGACTAAAGGCTCCAGGGACGGGGCAGGGATCAGGCATTGCTCCTGGTGTGCCAGGGACTGACAGCTGCACCACGGGCTCTCCAGGAGGAGGGTTTGGGGGACAGAGCACAGTCACACCTGGGCAGAACCCCATCTGCCCCCTTCCCCCACATCGCACAGTTGCTCCACGTCAGTCAGAACTTTGTAATAACTTTTATTTCAGCCCCTCACACCTACTCCAGATATCATTATGCATATAAACTAAAGAATTCCTTGCTGTGAAGAATTACACAACCAGAACTTAAGACAAAGCAGTAATTCTCAAGTCCTGAGAGCTCAGTATCTGGCTCTACAAAGGGACATGATTTTTGGAATGAAACCCTTGGCAAGTTCTGAAATTAATGGTCAAAAGGAGGTTCAGATGACCTGACCAAACAAGAGACCTCCATTTACTGATCATTTCCTTGCACTGGCCAGGAGAAATCACCACAAAGTGATTATATATTATTATAAAGTAATATTTGAGGGGAAAAACCTCTATAAAACTGGAACTTCTTTTGCAAGATGCTTTTCCTTTCCCAAAGAATTACATGGCTGTCAGTACTTGTTCTCTGAAAAATTCTTATTTTGTGGTATTATCCTCACGTACCACATGATTCAGAAAAAAAATCAAAATAATACTTCATATGAGGAAAAAGTCTCTTTTGTATTTTACATAAATGAGCTGTGCCAAGAGACATGTCATCCTCCTCTGATGGAGGACAGTTGGAGCAATTCCCCAACTTTGGCACATTGCTCTTTTTAGATGCCAAAATTGCAGCCTTTATCCTTTGCAATTTACAATAAATTTGCAAGACTCAACCTCCAGGTAGAAATTTTAAAAAGCTTTTTAAGAAATTATTTGGTTTTAATTGCTATATAATGAAAGGCACAACTCATATCTCCTAACTTAAGAGTTACAAGAGTTCAGTAAGACTTTGCCAGTATAACTCTCAGTATTTCCCTTCTTTCATTGTAGTGAGAGAGGAAACAGGCCTTTGAGTGACTGCCTCAGATTTTGACATATAATTTTTAAAATGTCTATGTCAGAGCAGTTATATGCCATGTGAGAAATTAAGCATCAGGAGACGTACAGACACACATTTAAAAGTCTAACCAGGAGGAAGAAACCTACAGACTGACAATTAGAAGATTCATAAAACATGAAAGTGCATCTGGAGAACTGAAAATTCTCCAAAAGTTTCCCTGAATTGTATAGACAGAGGTGTGTTAGGCAATTCTTCCATTAAAATATGTAATTGCACAAAGCATAACATCCCTCCAGTTATCAAGGCATGCTGCAGTTTTATGATGGTCTCCAAATCTAACAATATAAAAATTAATTAGGTCTCTCATTTATGCGATACTTGTAAATGAGTTAAATTTAGGAAATGCTTGTAACAATTTAAAATCCTTTCAGGTAACATTAACACTACATTAATTACTAAAAATTGGGATAAGTGTTAATTCCCATTTGTACTCTTTAACTATCAGAGGGTCCTAATACACACATCCCAAGAAAATGTGTGTAGTGAGACTAAAATATTACATAAAACATAAAAGCACTGTATTGAATATTGCCACAAATTAGATGTTTAATTAACAAGTATCTTGTGCTGAAAGTTCTCATCATTCCTGAAGCAGTAAATGGCTACTGTAAAATGAAGGTACTGCCAGAAAGTAAAAGGGAAGAACAGAAAAAGGTTTGTCCTTGGAAGATGGGCTTCTTAAACCACTGAGAAGGAGCATTTAGGTTTTGGAGCAGTTGGGTTTTTTAACTCCCTTCACGGTACATTGGGTATTAGTCAATACACAGCTTTTGGAAGTTAGAAATTTTTCCTTAATCTCTGTTCATCAAGATCATTCACAGCACATTTGGAATTGTTCTGTCTTCAGTACAGACTGTGTGTACCGTAACTACCATAAATTCTCCAAGTGATACCAGTTAATGAAAAATCCCTGTTGACTTCAGTAAAGCCAGGATTTTCATGCTTTTCCCACAGACATTTGTAAACAGGTGTAATAGATCTGGAGCTTGACAATACAGTAAAGTTGGATAATTGCCCTGTGTTTTATTTAAACAGGTAAGCTTCCTTTATGGCATTCCTTATGCATCAAGACAGGGTTTTCTGCTGCTACTTCTCTGCAGTCAGCTCATGCTTGTTAAGAGCTTACACATGATTTCTACCAAGCTAAAAACAGCGGAGCTTGGGAACGTGGGAGGACTCAGGTAAACAAGAACAGTCCCTCATTAGCAAAGACATTTTCTCAGCTGCAAAGGCAGAACTCTGCTAAAATAGTGATTATTTCTGTACCTTGGGACATGTTCAAAACACATTGAATCTTGCCACAAACTTCAATAGATTTTCGGATTAGGCTCTAATTAGTATTTACACTTGGTCTGACTGTGATCACTGTCTCGTGATAAAGGTTTGTTTAGCAATATTGATAATGGCATGTTTAGCAACAGAATCAGAAGGTTCTGCATTAAAGTCAATGGGACTATGGCATTTTATGTTCTAGGTCGGCTGCCTTTGGGACAAGATTGAAGTGGGCTAGTTGGTCAGGATTTGCTGGAAACAGCAAACACAGAAGAAATGAATGAGTGCTTATTGTGAACTATGAAGTGAGCCCAGTGCCCCTGAACTCCATCTACTGATGCTGTCACCCACCCAAAGTGGAGTCGCAATACTGGGAAAACACTTGAAAAAGGACAGTCTCCTAGAACGGAAAGAGCACATGGTAGAAACCCAGAAGTAAAGAAGATAATAAGTGTTTCAGAAGCTAAACACTACCCCAAGCTTCTAAGCACACATTAGCATCTGTGATCTATTCTCTAAATGACAAACAGTGAGAAACAGAGCCATGTTTTTTCACCTTTTGGCCTTTCAGAGGATGATGGAAATCTTCCACAAAGCACTACTGATATCCTGCCCAAGCTTCACACTGGAATTGGCAGGATCCTTTAGACTCCACTGGCAACACACTCTTCACTTCTGCATGCACACTGCCATGGAAAATTGCTAGGCTCGAATACATATCTTTCCGTTTCATCTCCACAGGTAAGTGAAGGGCTCAGAAGCAGAAAAAGGTTGCATTGTAAAACACTTCAGAATACAGAAGTACATTAAAGAGAGATTCATAGAGTAAGCTGAGTTGGAAGGGTCCTTTCAAGATCGTCGAGTCCAGCTCCTGGCCCTGCACAGGACACCCCAAAAATCACACCATGGGCCTGAGAGTGTTGTCCAAACACTTCTTGAACTCTCTCAGGGTTGGTGCTGTGACCACTGCCCTGCAGAGTCTCTTCCAGAGCCCAGCCACTCTCTGGATGAAGAACCTTTTCCTGATATCCAACCTAAACCTCCCCTGACACAACTTCCTGCTGTTCCCTTGAGTTCTGTCACTGGTCATGACAGTGAAGAGATCAGTGCCTGCCACTCCACGTCCCCTTGTGAGGATGATGAAGACTGCGACCAGGTCTCTCCTTCAGCCTCCAGGCTGAACACACCAAGTGCCCACAGCCACTCATACAACTTCCCCTCCAGACCCTTCACCATCCTCGGGGCCCTCCTTTGGACACTCTCTAATTGCTTAGTGTCTTTTTCACATTGTGGGGCCCAAAACTGCACACACTATTCCAGGTGAGGCCACACCAGTGCAGACACTGCAGAAGTCCTCTACAAGTGGAGAGCGAAGGAGCAGTGGTAGTGAATGGTATTCGTCGTAAGCCCAACACACTTCCTGTTGAGAAGAAAGCTTGTTAGCAATACTGTAATACAACACTTGATGCAGCACAGTAAAGGACAGATTCTCAAAATAATGCAGTTTTGGCCTGACCGTCATTCTCTTTAGCCTAACAGGAATTTTGGAAGTGGTAGTATGAAAGCTGAGGTTTGAGGATGAATCTGGCTTTCTCATCTTTGCAGCTTAAATGTCAAAACCTTCATCAGGCTGTTGGGAAAAAGAATCCAGTATAAAAAAGATTAAACCCATACCCTTGTATGCACTAGCAGAATAATTATTTCTTTGTTCCTCCCTTTAAAAACAGCTTTCAAAGCTCCCTATTAATGTTCTTTTTTTCATCTTTCATGTATCTTTCCTCTTTGAAGAAAAGTTTTCCACCTATGAAAAAACAGTTGGTTTGTTGGGGTTTTTTTGGCCTTTAAACAATAATCCATGGGAAAGTCAGACACTGCCAAAACTAAAAAAAAGGAACCACACACTTTTTCCAAATTTCAACTACATGCAGAATCACAGAATCAGAGAATCATTAGGGTTGGAAGGGATCTCTGGAGATCATCTAATCCAACCTCCTGCCAAGGTAGGTTAGATGAGAATGCATCTAGGTGGGTTTTCAGTGTCTCCAGAAAGGGACACTCCACAACCTGCCTCGGCAGCCTGGTCCAGAGCTCTGCCAGCCTCAATGTAAAGACGTTCTTCCTCATGTTGAGGTGGAATTTCTTGTGTTTAATTTATGGCACCTGGTCCTTGTCCTGTCATTGGGCACAAGAGAAAAGAGTTTGGCACCATCCTCTTCACACTCACCTTTGAGATATTTATATGCATCAAGCCCAGCTCCCTCAGTCTCTCTTCATAAGAGAGGTGCTCCAGACCCCTACTCGTCTTTGTGGCCTCCACTGGACCCTCTCCAGAAGCTCCTTGTCTTTCTTGTACTGATGACACAGCACTCCAGATGTGGCCTCACTAAGGCTGAGGAGAGGGGAAGGATCACCTCCCTCGACCTGCTGGCCACACTCTTCCAAGGTGGAGAAGAGGCTGTACCTCTTTCATGGATCTCTGATCTGTATTTCATAACTGATTTAGGAAGACACTCGAAAAGAAATCATAACCTTTTAACTGAGGTTACCCAAATATTTCCTGACGTGGGACTACAGCATGAAGTGACTCAGTGACATACATACATAGCCCAGATATCAATGTGAGCTTTCTCACAAAACCATTCTTATGAGATCATTTGTGAGGGGGGAAAAACCCTGTTATTTTAGTAAAACTTAATGAAATAATACTTCTCTTTCTCTAGCCTGAAGGGGAGAGATGAAAACATGAAAGGGGAGGTTAAAATATATACTTTATCCTCCTATGCTTTATCCTCCTCTGCTCATGCTGGAGACAGCTGCAGATGCAGTGAGTGTCCAAGGTGGAATTTACCAAGCTGAAGCTGATCCAAAGCAAAGGATGCTGATCCAAAGCAGAAAGGTACTGACCAAGAAACAAACTGTCTTTTAGAAAAACAATTTCAAACAAAATCATTAAAGCACAATGAGGGAGGGGTTGATCCCAGAGCCAGCAACCCCTCTGCTCACAGAACAGCTCTGGATGTAAATCACTTCCAGAGACGGCTTCATAGACTTGGTCTTGGGTTTGTAATCTTTATATGGAACATTGGGGCCCCAGTGTGCCACCAGACAATGTGGTCAATAGCTAAGTATTAATAATGCAATAAAGAGGGTTAACATTAATGGTGGAACAGCTAAAAATTCTGCACAGAACTGATACAGAATAGGAGGGTGATGGGATGGAGCCCCAGCCTTACACTTGCCTCAGTTCTTGCTGCACCACTGCCACAGACGTGCTTTGCTGTGCCTGGGAAAATGGGCCCCTCAACCTGGATCTCAGTGGGATAAAGGTGAAGAGAGGGGATATAAACATGGATATAGTTTTATTATCCTCAGTCTTCCTGTGCACAACTGTTTCACACAGCTCTCTGCCACAGCCTAATCTGGGCTACTAGTCCTAATCTTTCCACCTTTCTGAGTCCGTATTACAATTAGTTCAATATATAAAACTGCCACAAACCTTCTCTAACTGCCAAGCCCTTCTTCCATTCCACATCTCCTGCTTTCTTATAATTTTATAGTCCCACCTGTTCACACACCCGTGTTGGCAGGAACTCCTCCCGTTCTGCACATCGCTCTGGTTTGTAACTATTCCCAGTTCTGCTCCAGGTGATAGCATGCTCTCACTACATCACACATGAGACACATTCACAACTGGAAATAATGCTGAAGAGAAGCCAAATAAGGGCCAGACAATTATCCCCTCCTGTCAGAGATAAAATTGGTGCAGTATAGGAATTAGAGTTACTTCACATTGCTGATAGTACTGGTTATATCTGTTCAGATTATAATCCAGTTTTGTGTCTCCAACAAACCTGAAGCTTTTATTTTGCAGTAAAGGGACACTTGAAGAGAAAAAAGGCACATAGGTTTGCAGTGTTACCATTTTTAACTTTCTAAATAACTAATTGAGGCGGTGGAGATTTAAGAGCCAAGTGTCGCCTATTTAGGGGCTTAATGTATCTACTTTGTACAAAGGCTGGTGTCTATATATGTCAAAAAATCTAGACAGCAATCACTGTTCTGCCAAAACTACTGGGTAAGTTGATAGGTTTTGCCTGTTGGAAATAGTAATGGCAAGATCTCTGGGAAATTTTTCATTCAAAATGAAAAATCAGCTATGTTAGAACCTTTAACCCTACTATTCACATGAAAGAGGAATAAAAGTCCACGTTTTTGTCTGACATCCTATAAGATAGTTTGAGTGCTTTAGTCAAAGTTACTTTTTCTTTGGAAATTGCATTTTTTAATCTTTTAAAATCATGCACATACAGCTCCATCCCCCAATTTAAAATTAAGTAAGACAGTTTTGGAATTTGGTCCAAAATAAATACATACACACAGTATATACATGTGTGCATATGTACACATACATACATAAACTTCCTGCAACTTCTAGGAAGTAAAATAACATTATATATGAAATATAATATTCAGAAAGAAGTCACACTACAGGAACCTAATCTGTGCAGTTGTTACATAAACAATACAGTTGTTTATGTAATGAAAGGGTCATTACTGTGTATATTTACAAGCAAAACAAATGACTCGAATTATGTTGCTTAGCAGGACAAATAGTGTTTTACACTTTTTGTCTTTAGCTTCATACGTTGCAAAGAACTGAGACATTTTGCCGGTGGGATTTGCTAGCAGAAATTTCCAAGCAGCAAGGGCACCTGGGTTTCTGTGTCTGTCTCCATCCCTAACCAGCCCCAGTTGCTCCTTCCATCTCAGCCTGCCCACGGACAGAGCAAGTCCTCCTCCCCACTGTCCCTCACGGCTCCCAGCCTCTCCTGGACCCACTCTTCCCTCGAGCTCCCACGTCTCCTCTCCATCCCTCACCACCCTCTAGCCATGGCTGACCACTTGTGCATTCATTGTTATACCTTCCCTAGCTCTTGTCCTGCCTTCCTTTGAGTCCCACCTTCTGCCTCCTCCATCTACCCCTGAAGATGGTCCCTGAGCACCTGGGACAGTCAGAGGTCCCTGGTGCCACCTCTGCCACTTCCCACAACAGGCCCAGTTGGAAGCAGGTTTTCAAGGAGGGACAGAAATAATCTGATATTCCCAGAAGAGGCTTAACTTGATGCAGTGAATAGCACAAGGATAATGTGGAATTGGCGCTGCCGGAGGTTTCCAGGGAGCACTCGGACAAACACCTGTCAGATGTGACTCAGAGAAGCTGATCCTGTCTATGTGCAGATGACTTTCTGAGGTTCCTTTCACACCTTTGTTTTCTTGGAATCTTCAGGGGGTGTAGCTGTTTAGAGTTGCCAAGTAAACATGTGCCAACTACGCTTCTCAAAAGCTTGGAATAAAGTCAAGGATGGGTGGATTGTCACAGGATACACAAAGAGACATCTCCAGCTCAATGCTCCTACTCCTCATCAAACTCAGAGTTTTGCCCTAATTGTGATGTATTTTTAAAATGGGCAAAACTGCCCCATATTTCCCTAACTTCCTTGGGAACCACTGAAGTATTTTAGCTGAAATTGCCTTCAAAAGCATCCAGGAAGAGTCAGCCAACCAGGTGGAAACACTAACACCAGCAGCAAAGGTCTTAAAATAGGAAATACTGGGCTACTTCAATTATAGAAGGTTCTACAAGCCCTGCCAATATTTTTCCCTTAGGCTCTCACAAAATGGGGAAGCAAAGAGAGAAATATCTCACAACTTCACAGAATCCCTTAAGCCTCCTACATTCCCATTTAAAAGGGATTATGAAATAAAATAGAGCAGGAAGCTTCCCAAAATTTCAAAGAAAACTCTTGGGTCAACCCCCAAATCGCTATTTGAATATATTTTTCCATGTCTGAATAATTTTTAAGATGTTTCCCCTTGGCATCACTGTCTCTCTTGTTTTGCTTTTCTCTGTTTGCTGTTTTTATTCACCCTTTGAATTGGAGTTGAAGAATTCAGCTGGCAATATGAACCATAGAGAGAGGGAATTTAATTGACATTAATTCCTATGAATTCCATTTGTTTTCTTTTTCATTAATCCAGGTATACTAACTGAATAATGCTCTGGAAACACAGATCTTTGGTAAGTGCCACAGTGAGCAACACTGCAGCACATGGGGTAAAAAAGAAGGAAAAAAAAAGAAGAGAGGAATAGATTAAGCCTTTTGTTTTAAGAATACTCATTCTAAAACCAGAGTGACCGAGGAAATATCTCTGCCTACGCTTTGAGTGGTGCTCACTTACCTCCCTTTTATGTTTCCATTACTGCCAGCAAAGGTATAGATGGAGGTCAATAAAACAGGATTTGGACTTTCCACCTTGTCTGTTAATGCCCATCTATTTGTAAATTTATAAATAAGGCTTGCTCCTTTCTCTCTTCCCCCAGTCTGCTTCCTGCCTATTCCTTTTTCATTTGCATCTGAAAAAAAAATGCAAATTCCAGTCCATCTCTCTGGAACCTCTCCCTCTTTACATCATGGTGGGTTTCACGATGTACCATTCATGGAAACAGAAGAGAGCTTTGAAGTACACATAAATAAATTACTCTTACATGTACTTTACAGCTGGTTTGTAGTTCCAGATGGTACAAAGAAGGCTTGGTATAAAGTAGCATCAGGCTACTATCTCCAGGGGCTGAGATTCTCAAAAAAAGGAAAATAACCAAACACAAACACTAAAAAAAATTAAAAAGTAACAGCTATTTTTAATTATTTTTTTTCTTTTCAGTTGCCAATTTCAATCTTGTTTTTTTTCCAGAATTAAGGGAAATAACATGAGAATTCTTACAGTTTGCCTTGGAAGACTGATTGGGAAAAATAATAAAAAGACCAGTTTGAATAGAATGTAATTAATATCAGCCAGGCTGAAGCACAGTGGGTTTAATTTTAGTGTTCTCCTCTTTTGCTTTCTGTGCCTTCTTTCTGGTTAGCTTGGGAATCACTAATTAATCAAGCATTGTAGACTACACTAGCAAATTTGCTCACGTAAGGGCTTCTGGATCTGATGGAGCAAGCTGAAAGGCTGCTGGTGATCCTGTTTGTCCAAATGTGACTCTGTTTAGTTCCACAGATTCACTTCTGAGGAATCCTGGCAAACGTCAGAGCGAAAGGAGACCCCAAGAACACATCCTCAACACACTCACGTTAAACATCTCTTTCAGGTTTATTTTCTTAGGGAAATATGGGGCTGCTTTGCAGCATTTCTTTTTTAGTTCAGAATGGAATTGAAATTTACCTACATACCCTAATGTTGGTTGCATCAGAAATGAATGACATCACAATACCAATGAGGTAAAAAAGTTCTCAACACACCGGCCAGATTAAAAGCACAGATCTTTGTACAGTTCTTAATTCAATAAAATCCTGGGGTACTTCATGGTCAGAAGGAAATATGCTCTCAGCAGCATCTGTTTCTTCTGTGTCCTTCATGAGAGTCAAAGGGTACTTTACAATCCAATCCAATGCTGGATATAACCTTTTAAATAAATAAACCGTGGTTTAAGGATTTAGAAAGCACTAGATCAAAGAATGTAATCTTTGAGATCTAATAACTACAGTGATGGGTCTAGCATAAGGACATGAGCAGAATAGAACAAAGGCTTGCTGAATATCCACAGCGCCTCTTGGGTTACAATTCATTACAGAGTCACTCTAAATCCCTAGCTAGGGGGCAACCCTAAATTGCTCTTCTTGCTAAAATCCAGCATGAACTTAAAAAATAAATAAATCCCAATATATTTAGGGGAAGAAATTCCAATCTTCAGCCCCTTTCGGTTGTTTGACTATTCAAAATCCAGGTCTTATTTTCCAAACACCTGCCAATTTCAGTTGCAGCTTCCAGGTTTTTGGCTGCACACCCCAAACCACAAACACACCCCCCGCCCCCAGACTTCTGTTCTCCAGGATTAACTGAGTGGAGGTGGAGAACTGGTTTATTTTTTTTCCAGCTGTACATGTCTATATCCCATTGAAACCAGGGGAGATAAAAGCCTTTAGCATTACATTATCTAACACACAATATAGTGCTCGGGTGAGCTTTCCCAATAAGTTGTAGGAATACTTCTGGATACGTTCAGATGGTTCCATGATCACCCTTTAAACAAGCAATAGCACTAGAACAACCAAAGAGATCCCTGTGTTCAGAGCTATTGCCAGCCCTTCACATGCTGTTTCAGAGCACTCCAGTTTGTCTTCTGTCTGTCAGGCTTTGAAATTGCAAGCTTTGCTCACCAAGCTGCACACCCAAGGTTTTCTTGCCTACTTTGGTGAGAAGCTGGAGCAGGTGGTGAATGCTGCACCCAGACTTCTGGACAAATCTTGTTATCTTTTTTTATTTCCCACCATGGGCATTACAACACAGAAGCCATCACTTCTGCCTACTACTCAACCAGCATCTTGTCAAATCCGGCTGCAAGATTAAGCTTCCCCAATTCCGAATTCAATATTGTAACCCTAAGGACATAAGAATCAAGCTGGAACATTCTGGGTTTTGGGGTTGTTTTTTCCCTCTTAATGGACAAAATTGTTTCTGCTCCGAGATCACAGTTTGCCCTGACTATAACGATAAATCACCATGACTGACACTAAGCGAAATGAGTTTGATGTTTTCTGCTTTATTCTTCCACATTAGAGGCCACTTCTACATTTGCCACAACTTCCAACCTTTCCTCCAAAATACTAGGATGTTCTTGTTTGCAGATATTATTTTTGCTTTGCATAATCCGTTTGGAGAATGTGAAGTACATTTTGTACACAGAAAGGGATGGGTGCTGTGAAGGGAGGGTAAGACTTCATGACCAGGAGTCCTGCGATAGCTGCTTTTTCCTAGAGCAGCATAATTCTCCTTTATCCCAGACTATTTTATTTCACTGGAGCAGAGTCCTGCCTAACAAAGCTGGGGGGAAGTCCAGGATTCTGGAAGCTTTCAGCACTTGGCAGCATCTGGTTCTGGCAGCACCAGTTAGAGCCATCATGGCAGTACCTCGGAAATACCAGACTTAACCATTGTCAGAATTGTTTGCATCTTTACCCCTTTTTTATTATTATTTTTAGAGGTGGATTTCGTAACAACCAGGCAAAGTTCTCCTTTGCTTTAATTAAAAAAAATAAAAAAATCACAGCCTTTATTGTGATATACAATGAAAAATGAAAGCTGATGCTAGTTTGCCGTTGATGGGAGACAATGTGATTCATAAGCTTGAAACAAGGATATGAAACCAGGACATGAAGCGTTCTGGTCTTTAATGTTGTTGCTTCAGCCTTAATCTATCCTGCCAATTTATATTTACTCATTTATTTTCTCAAAAAAAGAGATGACTTCCAGAGATGGACTAAAGGCATCAGCTCTTTATTCTGGTAAAACTTCATTGCACTTGAAACATGAGAACAGCTCAAATGAAAACGGAGTTGGAGCTCCACAAGTTGGCTCAGCAAGTGGAAAAGCAGTTAGAGATGTAAACAATTTAGTGAAAAGTGCAGCATTCTGATACAAAAGTATCACTTTTAATATGTCTAACAGCAGCTATTGTGTAATACTATTAAAATGACTTCCACTAAAATGTTCGCAAAAACCTCCTGCTCTGTTATTTTCTATTTCTTGAAACTCGTTTCCATGGCAGGGGGCAGCTAAAAAAACACTTTTGCCTTTTACTATTGCCCCTGTAATATTTCCTTTTAGAAAGTGCCATTACACAGCTGGATTGTGTCTTCTAAACACACATGAGTCTGAGATCCTTGAAAATGTTAGAAACTTGTAAAATAAAATTTACTTTATGGAATCAGTGACCGAAATAGAACAAAGTTCTACTTTAACATTGGTTGGGGTTTTTTTCCCTTTTGCTTCAGGTCCTATTTCCCTTTACAAGGCTCTTCCCCATTTTGGGGTTCAGAGCCTCATCCTGTAAACAATTACCTCCAGGAATAGATCATATTTAGCAAGGAGTACAGTTAACACTCTCTGGAAATATCACAGGGCCAAAATGACTGTCTCAAGTGTGATTTTGCAGCACTGCTTATCAAATTATTGGATTTCTTTGACAGGAAGGTGGCACAGGAAGACACACCAAGACAAGACCTGTGTGTTTGGACAAGAACCTCTGTTGGAGTCCCACCCTGTAAATCCTCATTCACAGGCGCAAAGGGCGTGGGACAGCTGAGCACCTCCAGCAGAGAGCAAGAGCCACTTAGGAGGCTCTCATGTCTCATACAGATTTCTTCACCAGTGCTGACAACATCAATTGCTACTGCTCATGGCAGTCAGAGGGAAATTATGCATAAAAGTTTGTTGGACCTAGTTTTGCTGTAGTATAGTATGGCACAGACACATAGAGATAGAAAAAACTAGGCTTATTAGTAACTACAAAATCTATTCTAAACAGCTTAAGAGAATTTAATTCATATCCTTCACCATGTAAGGATTGTTTGGAATAAAGATTTTTGCATTCCCTGCCTCTCTACCCACTCTTTTTTTTTAATTAAACTTTCTCCCACTACCATTTGTAAGAATGGCTGGAAATTTGGAACAGTCTCTTGATGTTCAAAGTTTTCTTTTGATCTAACAGTTAGATAAGGCTCTACTGTGGAACAACACTACCAGTCAACAGAGACTCCGCAGCAAACATCAACAACTAGTATTTCTCTTTTGAAGAGACAGCACTGCCCATCGCAGCAGTTCCAAAGCCAAGCTTAAAGCAAACCCCCTGAAGCTACAGTCCATCCACCTGTAGCCCTGATATCCCCAAAAAGTGAAAGTGTTCAAGATCCTTGAGTTACTACCTTTAATCCTAATAGTCAGCTGTAATTGTAGAACAGTTTGCATGACCATTACTTAGCTAACATTTCAGCCAGACTTTGTTGTATTTGTCAGCAACAGCAGTAACTCAGCAGGCAAGTGGGACCAGGTCCTGCAAGGAATACACACAAGGAATCCCATGGAATTCAGAACCACGCTGTGCGCTTGAAGATTTAGCAAATGCAGCTTCTTTTATGGGCCTGAGTGATTTGCTGACCAACTCTGAAGTAGACACTTAAGTCTAGTTAAGTTTAGTGAGAGATAAACACTCACATATTCTAAACTGCGTGATCAGAGGTTGTTCCAGCCATTTTTACAATTTCAGGGTAAAAAACTGCATTACAAGCAAATGCTGCTGAACGATGTAAATCACAGGAAAAAAGGAATATTTTGCCATGTCCTCATCTAATGTTGAAAGTGCTATATATAATTTCTCTTCGATTGTCCTTTTATTTTCTTCCATTTGAGTTGCAGTTCAGATCAGAGAAGAAAAATAAAAGTCTTGTTGCAGCTACAGGTCAGTGCAAGATAAGAGGCTCAGCACAGTCACTTCTATGTACCGTACATACCAAAATGGCCCAGATTGATATTTAGTTTATCAGTCTAGAATCTAGGAAACATAACAGAGGTACTTGAATGTAAATGCATTGGCAAAAGATAATAATCTACATCACTGGAGGAGTGTCGCTTGCCCAGCAATTTAAAGGTCATCTGACATACTTTATTTTTCTCTTACAATTAGAATATAGTGAGTATACACAGAGTGTAAATCACAGCTGTTTTAAAAATTAGACCTCTAAATTTGCCTGGACCCCAAACTAACAGATGAGACAGCAAACCAGTACAAAACAGAAAAGAATAAAGAAATTCAATCAGAAAAAGTTACTAAATATGTTTTTAGAAGGCTGGTTTCAATTAAATCCTAATTTTGGTGTGAAAAGAAGAAAAATCTCTTTAAGCACGAATCTGAATGAAAAAAGTCCATCTTTTCTGTTGTAAAAACAGAAGTCAACAGAAAAATGCATTCTTTTGCTGGAATCCAGGCCTAGGACCAAAGAATTTACATATATTAAATTAACAAGATCCAAACTTCTCTACAACAAATATTTATACTGTAAAATATTACAGCCACATTCCTGCATCTCCGTACAATAATAATTCTTAGGGACACAGTATTCTAGAGAGTGTACACAACAGCAGGTTTCTGCAAAGATGGAATGCTTCATTATCAGAGTACCAGCTTGTTCATAAATATTAAAAAGTATGTTTTTGAAGTTTTTCAAACATAATTCTTATTGTTTACATTGTCTGTCTACTACTGAAAACAGCAGCCAGTGTGTCCCTGCCCATAAGTCTGTGTCTCAGAGCCCTGAACTGCAGAAAACCACGGCTGGTGGCTGTAAAGGACAACAGTGTCCGTGCTGGACACACACCAAGCAGACGAGGGGACAAGGAGTCTGACCTTCCTTATGCAAGGAGTCCTGCTTACAGTGGGGAGTCTAATTCTTGCTAGAAAGAACAGGATTGGTCCCAAACTGCAGACAAAAGGACATAATTCCTCGTTGTCTTATAAAAGTGGGTCTTAAATGTACGTGTAAGATGGTTCTTTCCTGTTCGTATATGTTATAGGCAATTATTTACATTAGATTAAGGATGGAAACAGGTATTCCACGAGAAAAATGCCTTCTCTACTACTGCAAGGAGAATCACTTAGAGACTGCTCAAGACAAACTAACATTACAAATGTGATCTTCATTTGGTAAAAATTAAACCCCTGGCTACGTATTAATCTGCATTATAAAACAATGCTGACAACAGATGGAACTTCTGAGAAGTGGCCTGTGAGCTACCGAAAGGCAGGGCTTCTCTGGAACGTGTGTCCCCCTGCTCTGCTGTTGTTAATCATGGGGAAGCACACAAACCAAATCTTTTTAAAAAGGCAACAAACTGAAACAGAACAGAAAGATCCACAGTGGCTGCAGCCACGCATTGGTTTCACAAACTGGGCTTCAGAGCAGAACATGCTATGGGAAAAGAGCACGTTTACCTTGCATAAATAGCTTTTACTACATGGGGAGATCATATGGAGGCTGCCGTCGAAACACAGAAAATAAACACAACACTTGCAAGAAGAGAGCTCCAACCCAGCAGTAACAGCTGCAAAGGCACGCTCCTTTGAAGAAGCGTGTTGCCTGATTTGCTTCTTCTCCACAGCCAGAGATGCCCTGGCGCTCCCCCCGCCTGCCCACTGCCCGTGCTCGCAGGACCCCCTGAGCACAGAGATGTGCAGCCAGGCTGGGCTGGGCTGGGCTGGGCTGGGCTAGGCTAGGCTGGGCTAGGCTGGGCTCCCCCGGGGCATTGGGCACAGCGACCTGTCTGCGAGACATGAGACAAAACCAGGAGGGCTGTAATGCTGATGAACTGACCTGTCACTCACAAGCTCAGGTCTGGGGGGAAAAAAATGGAAAGGAAAAATAAAATAAAGATGGGGAGGAAACAAAAAAGAAGAGAAAGGTATAGTACCGTTCGAGAAAGTAGAGTAATTATAGCATAATTGCAATAATTAGATTACACATTTAATTACCTGTGCATTCAGAGGGGCTCAGGATATATAGGGAATATGGCATAAAAATGCAGCTAATAGTTTCTGTGAGATCAACCACAGCTGAAGAAAGCGTGGCTATTGTGGTTCAGCGTGCAAGGAAGGATGCTACAGACACTGCTGGCAGGGATCGGGGTTTCGTGCCAAACACTCCAGTTATGAATCAAAATCACAATGAGCAATGAGCTTCTAGATCTTGACACACTAGGCAAGGTGGTTGTTCTGCAGAGCACTTGGCTGTTTTATTGCTTGCTTGGGGGGGTGGAAATCCAGAGGGAAGTTTCACAAGCGATTGTGCACCCTGGGTCCGGTCCGCCCGGGTGCTGGGGCAGGGGCAGGATTGCAGCACCCTGCCCACCACTGCCATCCCCAGTGGGAGCCACTGTGGGCACTGGTGCCTAGAGACAGGTGCAAATCAGATTAAAAAAAAAATAAAAAAAGATGGAAAATGCAGTTAATGATGACCAAGGACGTGGTGTTGGAAATGCCTTTAAATCAGCATGCTCGGCTATTACATTCATGTCATACACAGACTGGTCTTTGAACTACAAATAGCTGCTCGTGTTGCTGATCTTTGCATCACAGTTCTACATGTATCGTTTGGATTTTTAATTAGGCAAGTTCACCCTCCATTAGCAGTAAACAAGGCTGAATTTAAATCTGCAGGATTAGTCAAAAAATTTTCATTCTCATGGCTGGAGAAAAACACAATTCTGAACTAAAAGCACAAATGATAAACATTTATTTAATGGAGGTTTGAAAGTCAACACAGACTTTTAAGAACTTTTTCCTAATACTGTCAGGAAATAAAGATCTCTTCCAAAAATAAGCAACAACCAAATATACAAATCTTTATTATTTATCAATACTAAATATAGACTTTCAGCATGGAAGGATTTTCCGGCATAGGGTTTGCCTTTTGATAGTTATTGTCTCTGAATTGTCATAAAGTCTATTTCTATTTTCAGCAACATATGGTAATTATATTGATTGCTCTGAGGTTCCCAAGTTTTAACTAACTCTTTTACTACACAACTAGAAAATATAAAATTTTTTATCAGGAAAAAAGAATTATTTTTAAACTTTTGGTTCTATCTTAACACACAGCTGGTAACAACCAAACACTGGACAGTGAGTCAAAACAAAAACACACTTGAAAATCTTGTGGATTTATGAGCAAATTTGGATGTGCACAGTCACACACGTGATATGTAAATATGCACACTCAGACATCCTACCAAAATGTTTGCAACACCTAGGACAGCAAATTTCAGAAGAAGAATATCTATAAATTCTGACATAAAACTCCCAAAGAAGTTAATCACCCAAAATAGCCAAATGTATTTTTCTTTGAAGTCCATGGCCTTGTTACTGACTTTAGGAAATGAAATAACTGACACGATACAAACATTATTCCAGACATTCACTGAACTTTTTTTAATTGATGAAATATGGAATGTTACACAGAGAAAAAAACCCTCCTTCTATCTTTTCGAGCCTCTAAATCACTTTCTGAGTACTGGTAAGCTTTAAAGATAAAATACCTAACTTACACTTTCTTACATGCCAAAACAAAAGTTACATTAAAGAGATGTTTCAAGCTTTGAGATTTATTGAGGTTTCAGCGTACATTTTCTGTCAAGTGTATTTGCTCAAAACCTTACCATTGTATGTGCCTTTGTATCTTTAAACACATATCTTTAAGACTGGCCAAGTAAAACAAAAAGGTAATTAACACGCTCAAAAATACATATTTTCACCCAATGTCATACTGGCAAACATGCCCCACTTTTTAGGTATAAGGCAGCCTAATAGAAAGCTGTTAATGTTTGGAGGATTTTTAATAAAAAATGTATCTTCTATTTTTAAAATATTTAAAGCAATAAAAGTCTGTGGTAAACATGGTATTACATATTTGACATTTTCCGCCCAGAAATGCATTACTGTGTACGATGGTATTAATAAACCATGTGCTTTGAGGGACTTCTGTGCTTTGCCATAATTTAGTTGAAAACAGTGTGTAGAATGCATATTTTTCCTCCATCATATCAACATATAGAAAACAAATACTATGTCATCACCTCAGCAGCATGCGTTCACTACACTGGAAACATATGCAAAAAATGACAAACTTTTGAGAGTTCAGAAAATACCCTTTCCCAGAGACTGATTTACAAGTCAGTGGTTAATGAGAAAGTGTTGAGCACTTAAAATTTTGTCAGAAAAAGAAAAACAGGCACCCTCATCTGACTCTGACTGCATTCATAGGAAAACAGCCCTCCCTGTTCATCAGAACAAAATAATTTAATTTCTTTCCCCACTTCAGGTTATTATTTGAAGCAAATGAAAATACAATGGTTCTTTTCTCTTCTGGCTAAAGCTCAAAACAGCACGGTTAAAACACACATATAAAAACTACAGACTTATCAGAAATCACAAAACAGAAAGAGAAGGACTCACTGACCCATTTGGAAGACAAAGACGACAAAACGGAAAAGCTCTAAAAATCAGCTTGTGAGGCCTTTGAGAGATATTCTTCTGGCATTTCATCACAGCAGCCCCAGACCAGTTCACTTCCCTGGATACAGGGAGGGAGACCTAAATAGAGCTGTTTATTAAAGCTGTTGTGCTGGATTGCATTAGGAAGCACGAGCAGACCACCTGGACCTTTCAGATTGTGGCAGTGTTTAATTTGCAGGCTGCCCCTCTGCAGCAGCAAAGACTACTACATTTACCAAGCTCAATCACACATTATCTGGATTAGGAGTAAAAGAAGAATAAATAAAACATAATAATAATAATAAAAAAAAGCACCACAGCCTGTAGTACAGGAATACAGTCAATATAGAAATAATGAACAGCATTAGAAACAGAAAGCAACTCCCCAGCAAACATAACACTTTCACTCGTCAGTTCTTCTACTTCAGCACATTTAAACAAAATAAAACAGCAAATTAATAAATACATTGATTTGGCAAAGCTAAGTCTAAATTATAAACGGGGTTTATTAGAAGAAAAGCTGGTAATTTAGGTTTATCTAGTAATTCCCTGGCCAGATTATTGTGGTTCTTTTGCCTTTCTCACTTTCAGTGCTACACTTGCTGGTAGCTGAAGATACAGATAGAAAGATGGTACTGTAAATATGAATTATGTGAATCATATGGTTAGACCCTTGTGAAAAAAAAAAATAAAAGGGGAGTTGAGAAATGGCTGACTCCATACCTGACCAATTACAGCTTGCATGGTCCCTGTGTCCTGCTGAGCTGAAAGATCGCAATCCATCATATGTAGTCTTTGAAAAGGAGAATGGGGGTTTCTGGCATGCATCTGTCAATCAACTTCTGCACTCACAACCATCACCAAAAGCAAGGGAAAAAAAGTCAAGCTGCTCCACCAAATAGGATGAAACAGTCATGTGACCTTCAGCACACTCACACACATACATACTTCCATGGAACGTATGAATTTTCTGCAGATATGAAATGACATTGACAAATACCCAATACCAAGTAAATAAAGTGAGACAAACAGCTACTCACCAAAGAAAAAACACTTGCTGTAATCTTCAGCCTAAAGATTTAATATACCTAAAAGGTATTTTAAACCGAGGGTTTTCTTTTGAGCCTAAACTTTTCAGATAAAGTGATATGATTTTATATATGCAGACAGTGGTCAGAACTTTAACCCCTCGTGTTCTCTTGCAGCCTCTATTTTATTCCCTCCTTTATACTTCTACTCCGTGGCTGTTTGACTTCTTGATTATTTTTTTTTCTTTAAGTTTCTTTTGTGTCAAAGTGAAGTGGCTTGTGTTGCCTTCTTTGGATGTGCTCAAATTATGAGAACTTGATAGAAGAAAATTGCTAACAGGAAGAAAAGGAGCAGGGGCTGAGAAACCTGTGTCTGTTCTCACGAGCCAAAACATGTCTCACTGCTTTACTCCACCAGAAGTCAAATGTTTTCTTTACTGGAAATATATATTTAAGTATTAGTTTATGCAAGCTGTGATGAGCACTCAAAATATAAAATATTCAGACTATGTAAATCCTACTAACAGAATCCTTTGCATTTTGAAGGTTAGCAGAGTTTTGGTTCATTCACTGCTCCACTGAACTGACATAAAATGCAGTTACTTACGAAGGCAAACATTACCATTTTTTCTAATGGAAGCAGTTTGTTTCATATATCTTCCCCTCTGAGTTAAGGTTTGCAAGAATTTCCGAGACTATTTTTTCTTCTTGTCAAAATATATCAGCCACTTGTCTCCCAAACCCGAGTGTCCTGAACAACACGCTGCAGCATTGATTGCTGATACGTTATTGGCCAGTGATTTCTGAAGGGTGACATTAATGTAACCTGGTAGCACTTTAACCCTTTGAAGATCAATAGAGTCCTCTGGCAACACAGGAGAATAACAGCCCCTGTACTTTTTGCTGTATTACACCTTCGTATCAATATTAGTGCATCTTGCTGTCCTCCTAGAATTGCATTTCAGTTACTAGTGTAAATAACATGTTTTCCAAAGATTCTCAGGAGCAAAAATGCAGAAAAAAAGCAGTTTAGTCTCTAAACTTAAACCTAACATGCCCTTTCCATCTCAAGTAAGTTTCTGGCAATATTTTGAAGCTATTATCTCATTTTTAAAGGTATTGAAAATATCGATCTTAGCTGTTATAGCCAAAGCAGTGTGAGAATATCAACAATATTCCAATTGTAGGCACAGCACTTGCCAGTCTAATATTTCCTACAGTATAATTTTAAGATCCAACATCCAGGAGTGTTTGGAGTGTCATGGAGTGCATGTGTATGTGTGTATATATATATATATATGTATATCTAATATCTAATATCTAATATATATATGTGTGTATGTGCATATGCATGTGAGTACAGGACAAACAAAATGTATGTTGAGGGAGTGAGATAGGCATGGACTATCCAGTTTACTTTGCATTCTGTAAGTTTTTATAATATAATTATTTTTTTATTCTTATTTTTAAGAAAAAACTTAAGAAAGGAAATTTTGGTATGTATTTAAAAAATTAGAAGCAAGAAGAATTCACATGTTGATGCACGGGGACCCAGAAGCGTTCCTAGGTCAACAAGATATTTTAGCATAGAATAACAAACTTTTCAAATCCAGCATTTTTTTAGAGACACATACAGTATTAACACTGAAACATTGCCTCTGGGATGAGGAAGGAGTACTTCAAATAGTGCTGCCAACATGTTCTCTGCATTTCATTTATAAACATAATTAAAATGCACCATTTGTGCTGAAATGTTATCTGCTTCTTACTGATGAAAGAAAATACACTGAACAAATACCTTGGGCTGCTTTTGGTCAGCTAAGAATTTGCTGCGGTCTCATCCTCGGGGATGGCTCTGTGGAAAACCCAGGCAGTATTGTGAAGGCCATAATCAGCATCCAGATCATTGCAAGCAATTCAAAATACAGCTGGTAAGTGGGCGAGTGAGTAGAGGAGATTGCCTCGGTGTCTCCAGGAAAACACACACACTGGAATCAAACACCGCTTATGAATTTGAAAGGAAAGTTAAGGATGTCTGTTTTATAGTTTCCCTTCAGGAGGAACCTTTCTGTGGTGAATATGCACAAATACCTATCAAATTCCCTTAAGTCATTTAAGTAACTAAACCTGGCACTTTCCACCGGGGTTTTTTATTAGCAAAGGCACTGACACAGATATATGTGTCAGAGTTCTGTATGCACACAGGGCTGCTGCACCCAAGCCAACCAGCCAAGGCAGAGCTGGAAGAGCTTCTTCCTCCCAAAGTGAGGCATGTGCTGCCTCTCTTTTTGCCGTAATTAGCCTACACTTCCAGGAAATGCCAGACTACCCAGTAAAATGTAGAACAACATCCCTGTGCCTGATGCCTCTGCGTAAGTCACAGCAGCGCTGTTAACCTGAACAGAGTTCACCTGCTAGCTCTGCCACCCCTGGAGCTGCCCTTCCCTCTGAGGAGCTGGAGACCTTTACCCTCGGCCAAATCCACCTGCTCCTCTCTGTAGAGGCTGCACAGCTGGTCCCTGGGCACTGCGTCAGCTTTGCTGCTCATCCTTTGGGCTTTCCACTGGCCATCTCCTATGAGGTGTTGGTTCAGTTTTCCCTTTTTACTGACTGTAAGGAATAATCTCCCTAACACCTCCCACCCCTGCAAAGACACGTTTCCTTTGCTGCTGGGGAGGTGATTTAGCTCTCTGGTCAGCAGTCAAAAAGGTGGAAGAGCAAGGTGGTTCCTAATTTGGCACAGGCAGACTCGGATGGAGAGCAGGGTGCAAAGGGGAGCTCCACTGGCCAAGGTCCCTTTAGCACCAGCAACTTGAGGAAAGTTATTGAAGGGCAGAATTACGAATGCTGCTGTATTGCCAACAGAGACCTTCTGGTCTCCTTTGAGAGTTTTTATCCGTGGCTGTCCCTCAGCATACCTGAGAGGGAAATGGTTATGAGGCCGTGGCAATATATATAATAACATAGAGCAGCTACACCATCCTGTATGCATGCCCCTTAGCACCTGGCACAAAGGGCGGGTTGGCATTGCTGAACCTGGGATTACTGAGAGGGGGGCACTGTTCGAGGCTTGCACATGGAGGAGGCTGCTTTAGCACTTACTCTGTGCCAAGGCAATTCAAAGTGATACAAAGCCTGTGTTCTGAGCTGCACACTGAGCCTCTGACAGCCAGGAAGGGTGGTACTCTGCAGTAACACTGAATACTTTTATCTGCAGTAGGCTTTTCCTTTTTAATTGAAACAATAATAAAAAATTAAGGTGGTACTTTTGAATAGAATAATATGCTTGAATTTACCTCTCAGCTACAAAGCTAAGAACCTGTGAAAATAGAGTATATAGTAATTTCTCTTATGATTTCCAGGAAAATATATATTTTCTGGATGACAAAAACAGTATTTAGAATTATACAGCGATGCAAAACTCAATTACTTCATAGCTAAACTGCGTTTAAAAACACATTCTTTTCTTTTCAATGCTCATTATTTATAATTGTTTATGGTTCCTTGCTTCACCGGCTAGAACCCTTGTGACCAACAGAGACCGGGGGTTAACTAAAACCCCTTTAGGCACTTGCCATAGCAGAGCTTGCAGCTGGTTTAGTGAGTCGACCCAGATCCTCCTGCTTCTTACAGCGTTGGTACACTAGAGGGACTCTTCTTCCTCTTTTCTGGAGTGATGGATGCAGGGCACTCTCAGAGCAAGCTGTTGTACCTCACACACAGGCCCTTTACTCACCAGTTAAACATGCAAGGCTCAGCCTTGCGCTCTCCGAAGACTAACAAGCCTAATTCTGCACGGTCAGTGGCTCTTCCTCCCTCTCTCACTCTCTATCCGTCTCTGCCGAACAGACAGTATATTGCATTTTGCATCTTCATTTTCATGGATATGTGAGTGTGTTTTCCATATGGGCAAATTTCTGTCAATTTATGCTAATTCCAAAATAATTGTTTTGAGAGACAGTAATGGATTGCAATCTCTGCCAGTGCAAGCTCATTCTGGTCAATCATTTTTACATTTCGAAGGGCATTTTGCTATTAAAAAAACCTCTGATGCTTCTAATTTCTCCTCCTCCAGATTTCATTAATTTCTGGGTTTCTCCCACTCTCCCAGAGCCCCACTTTTCAAAAATCAAAATACTGGCATATATTCACTCACTTCAGGAATGGCACTTCCTTCCCTTTATAAGTACTCGACTATATCATGGAAAGGAAATTAAGGAAAAGAAGACATTTCTGTGTCTAAATTTCTCGAAGAAGGCCTAAGCATAGTCTACATTATCCTCATTCCTGTGCAACCAGTGGGACAGCTTCTTTTCCATCACTGCTTAACCTTTACTGTCTAGAGAAAATGTCTGCAAAATAACTTTGTTATTTTAGAGAAAAGAGACTTGCTGTATCTTTGGGAAGGTGGGAATAAATTCTCCCCCTTTCCTTCTAGATCTAACAAGCTGATTTGATTGAAGACTTATTTTTTGTGTCTCAGAAAGGACAATTGTTCAACAGGTCTTTTAGTTTCCTGATTAAACTAGAATTCATGTAAGATGAAAATCTAGGAGATGGGGCTAATTCTTCCTACGTAGTGAAGAAACAGCACCTTCCTCCTCCACTCTTATGTAAAGTGATGGGAGGTGACTACAGCAATGATGATGGGATCTGGTTAATCAGAGGACAAACTAATCTCACACCTCTCCAGGTGAAACAGAATTGTGGAGGAAAAACATGTCAGGAGGCAAGATGGATTAGCAAGAAAGAGTGATATTGAGTGGGTAAGGTTTAAGAATGTACTTCCCAGATGGGGAAATAATGACAGCATTGTAATAAAAACACATTTCTCACATCTCATGGTGTCCTCTGCAGTATTGGTCACAATGGGCTTTTTAAAACAACCCCTTACTGGATACAGCATGGACAATAATGGAGATTTACATCATGTGAAGAACAGACTATATTTGGGTGAACTAACATCATTCAAGTGAGGCAAGTAAGAAATCCAAATGGGAAAAAAGTTGGTTCTTACAGTGAGTGGAATCCTCTTTTCCCAAAACTCTTAAAAAATCTTTGGCAGGATTTGAAATATGTTAAGGACAGCAGAAACATAAAAAAGTGACATACCTTTTTCTGTTCACTGAATAACAGGAATTAATTAATGAATCACAATATTAACTGTGTAACTCTTCAGAGCAGGGAAAAGCAGATATTTTCACAGGGTGTGTGATGATCATTAACTTCTTATCCACTGGTATATTTGCTTTTATTTACTTGAGCTTTAAATTGCTCATCTTGCATAGCTGTTACTTCCACTTCGACACAACACAATGAAGTGACACCATCATCGGAGACAAAAGAGCAGAGTGCAGGTGAATGTGGCGGGAAGGGTGTGTAGTGCCAGTGAAAGCAAACATTTCCTACACACTCCATATCCTTTAGATCCCCAACTCCTAAGTAGATGCCTCTCTCCCATGCAAAAAAAAATTAAAACGCCCAAGTAAAATGATGTACCCATATACCTGTGCTTCTCTTGCTCCAAGCACTGTAGATGATGTTCCAATATTTCATGTCTTAAATAAAGGTACACTATATACAGAGAGGTACTTCCTAGCATCACATTAGGACATCTCTCAGTGAGAAATGTTTGATCTTCTGATAGTCAGTTCACATAATTTGGTTATAGACTTTATATCCTGCACAGGATTGCACAGGAGAGGAAATGTGACAGGTTTCAGCTACTGAAAGAGCTGCCATGTACTAATTGTTCTTGAATTTGTTTCATCTGTCACTAAACCGTGTTACTTGCTTATGCATATGGGAAAGTCAGTAAGTGATGATACATAAATGCAGTTAATAGGAAAACCTATATTTAAGTGTAGCTAATATTTTTTCCTTTAAGGTGTTTATGACTCTTTGCCAGACTTTAATGCTCAGACACCTGCTGAGGATCAGTTTGTCGTCCTCCGTTTGGCCATATAGAAACCAGAAGCTTACATGGTGAGGCAGGATATGTTCATGAAGGGCAATCAACTGATGAGTCAACGAATACTTTGTCACCCTCTGGCTACAAAATGCTGAAGGATGAGGGCTGTCAGGGCAGCGACTGCCCGCTGCTCACTAAAGGTGGGCAAGCCAGGAGCTGCTGATGACCCGGGCACAGGCCGTGCCCTCATGGCACCATTCCACATGGGCAGAGCCAGCAGCTGGTAGCCTGCTCCATCAAGAGCCCCTGATACGCAGAGGGAATGAGCCAGGTCCAGCCAGGGAAACTAGCTGTGATACATCTGGAAACTAGCAGGATACATCTGGAAACAGATCTGGAGGCAGGGCTGTGTCATGGGTCCCAGGTCAATCAGGAGACAGGGCTGGAGACAAGCTATGACCTAAGTCTGAGTGGTCCACCCAGGAGAGCAGGTCTCTGCACCAGCTTTACTAACGCATCACCATGTGTGTGCTGGAACAGTTTTTCATATTTTTGACCAATAACTGAAAAGAAAAAGAAGTTTCTTTGTATCTGAATGATGTCATCACTCATTTCACCACACGGACCATCACAGGCGGTTTCAAGTGGGTGTATACAAACCACTCTTCAATCCTTCTTTCAGCTGTCTTCCAAGTGTGTAGGGCCTCTAAAGGGAGGCAGTTGCCCACCTGTCAGATGCCCACCTGTCCAGCCACCTCCTTACCCATGCCAGCATTACCAGCAACAACATTCGTCTTCACTGCATGCCTGCAGAATACATTAAAAGGTTCATCAGCAATCTTTATTCACACTCCTGGACAGAAAAGCGTATCCCCACAGACAGCAGTGACATGAACTGCATCGCACTGACCCACCAGGGTCTGGACTCTTGTTGCTTTTTCAGTATCTGGGCTGGTTTGGCACTTTCTCCCATGAAACTTCACAAATGGAAACTTAGCTAATGCCAGCCATGGATATTTTCTTTTTTAGGAGGCAGATACCAGTTTTGGAAGAGACTGGACAGACACCACCAGTTCACAGCCCACCCACACCCCCCATCTGTGGCTCAGCTGCCCAGCAGAGGCTGGATCTGCTGGCTGTGACTATGTGAAGCTGGACCCCAGCAGGCTACTGATGGGTGGAAGCCCCATTAACATCTCTCAGGCTCCACCCTTCGTGCTTTGCTGTCTTCAAATGTGGGAAACAGGGAAGTTCATGCTCAGGTATTTTGAATTTAGATTGCAGAAAACCATCATTCAAGAAATGCAGGTTTCCTTGTCCACATCAAATTCTGGATTTCATGACACCCGTGAGGCAGAAGAAACTCTAGCTCATGGCATAGTTCTACAGTTCCCAACCTCCCCACCACCTGAGGCTCTGCCAGAAGAGACATCCCCTACATGCTCCTTGTGTGAACAACTGCAGGGTAGAAATAGGTACCACCATGTCAAGTGAAGTGACACAAGATTCTCCTCCGGTCTGGAAACACTGCAGTAGAAAAATGTTACTGGAGACACGAGTGGATCACAGGGTGACTGTGAGCCATGGATGGGATTGAGGCAAAATCATTCCTGTGTGTCAGCCAAGGAAGACAAGCATTGTACAAAGCCCTGGTGAAACCTCACCTGTACCGCTATGGACACTTCTTATTCCTGGGGTTCAAAGAAGACAAATTCCATCTGGAATGAATGCAGACAGACTAAGCACCTGATTTATGGGCATGGATGGCCTACAGAAGAAAAATGATGACTGGAAGGAGCAATGCAAAGGCTGAGAGGACTGCCATCACTTTCAAGAAAGAAATCAAGGATGAAGACCAAAAAAGGAAAAGAGCTATGGAAGTTCAAGGAAAATACAATAAAGAACACAAAACCAGTCAGGACTTCCTTCTAAGTATCAAATGCCCCTTGATGCATTGGTGAGGAATGGTGAGGAAACCATGCATGTCCATTGCATCTCTACAAAGTTCATGCAGACAGAATGAAAACTCTCTCATTTCTGGCATCACTCAACCAAAAGACATGTCTTTGGTATAAATCCCCTTATTTACATAGTTTGAAGTTGCACACCAATTTTGGCACCACTGTCCAAAATTACAATAATAGTACCTCTCTTAATCTTTCAATACTCCAATTGCTACATCTTACAGAACAAGGAGACTTGCCAGGGTTTTAGGTAAGAACTGAACATCTTCCCACAGAGGTAAGCAAATATCTCTCAGAAAGGTTAAAGTGAGAAATGAGCTCTGAAAATTCTACCCCATGGTTGAAGAGTGCGTTGTATTCCACATAAAAACTGCCAATGGGTGTGTTTAACAGAGAAGCTGCATAACTTGGTTTCAGTGGGACAAGGGGACATGACTAAAATAGCAGCAATGAGCTACTTTCCCTGTTTGGAAGAGTCATCATTTGCCTGCCTGTGCTTTGGGAATGGATCCAAGTGTTCAACGCCTGAAAATGACTGATCTTTCCACCACACCACTGTCACCTCTGTTCACTTGTTTTTCAAAGCCTCTATTATTTTCCTGTTCATCTCAACCTATGGCTCTGGTTACACTTTTGTTTTCCCACAGGCTGCAGCTGCCAAAATCACCCCACTTCTGCCCCAGAAAAAGGGTTTGTATCCAGTCAGGTCAACTCCCTGGTCCTCCTTTCTGCAGGACCTCATAGATGTTGGCTCTGGCACAAAGAGGGGTCTGCCATTAGCGGTGGTCTCTGAGCTGCAGAGTTGGTTTCTGCCATGGCTTGAGAGAGGAGAACAGCACAAGCTTGGCCCCTGGGAGCTGAGTGGCAGAGGACATGTCAGGAATACCCAGCAGCTGTGCTCAGCGCATGGCCACCAAGGGCAGGGACAGAGTCCTGGACACAGGGACTGCCTCAGGGGCAGTGTGGCGTTAAGGAATTACCACCAGAAGAAGAAAGTACAGAATGAGACTGTCGCGACCTCGAGGCTGGAGAGGGATTCCAATGAAAGAGCTATCCCAAAGGAAAGAAGAAGGAAAGTTCCTGGACGGACGAACAAGACCCAGTTCCTTACAGTTTACAGTCAATATTACACAGTTGTAATGTAATGTTTTGTACTATTCCAAGTTCTGTAATTTTCCCCTCAGTTGTACCCTTGTCTCTGATTGGTTCATGTTTGCTGCAGCGCGGCATGACCATATAAGGTTATCTCCTCCCTGTTTTCCCCTATTTGGTCTTGTTCCTTCCCTATCTTTCCATATATGGCTCGTCTCCACCCAAGCTCCACCTCCCTTCTAGAAATTTCCCTCAGATCTCTATAAAAGCCTGATGCTCCCATAATAAATTGCCATTCCTGCCTTACCCTATCCAGAGTGTGCTGTCCCTTTATTCCCCTCAAGGATTGTGATTCCCCTCAAGGATTGCGACAGGTCAGTACTCCAAAGACCTAATACTGTGTTCAGTTTTGTGCCTCTCACTGCAGGAAAGACATTGAGCTGCTGGAGCTAGTCCANTTTGCTGCAGCGCGGCATGACCATATAAGGTTATCTCCTCCCTGTTTTCCCCTATTTGGTCTTGTTCCTTCCCTATCTTTCCATATATGGCTCGTCTCCACCCAAGCTCCACCTCCCTTCTAGAAATTTCCCTCAGATCTCTATAAAAGCCTGATGCTCCCATAATAAATTGCCATTCCTGCCTTACCCTATCCAGAGTGTGCTGTCCCTTTATTCCCCTCAAGGATTGTGATTCCCCTCAAGGATTGCGACAGGTCAGTACTCCAAAGACCTAATACTGTGTTCAGTTTTGTGCCTCTCACTGCAGGAAAGACATTGAGCTGCTGGAGCTAGTCCATAGAAGGGCAGCAAAGCTGGTGAAGGTCTGGAGCACAAAGTCTTGTGAGGAGCAGCTGAGGGAGCTGCGGTTGTTTAGCCTGAAGAAAACAAAGTTCAGAGGGGACCTTATTGCTCTCTATGACTACATGAGAGGAAGCTGTAGAAAAGTGGAGGTCAGTCTCTTCTCCCAGGTAACAAGTGACAGGATGAAAGAAAATGGCCTCAAGTTGCACCAGTTTAGATTAGATACTAGGAAACTCTTTTTCACTGAAAGGGTTTTAAAGCATTGAAAGAGACTGCCCAGGGAAGTGGTGACAGCACCATCCCTGGAAGAGCTTAAGAAACANCTGGAGCACAAAGTCTTGTGAGGAGCAGCTGAGGGAGCTGCGGTTGTTTAGCCTGAAGAAAACAAAGTTCAGAGGGGACCTTATTGCTCTCTATGACTACATGAGAGGAAGCTGTAGAAAAGTGGAGGTCAGTCTCTTCTCCCAGGTAACAAGTGACAGGATGAAAGAAAATGGCCTCAAGTTGCACCAGTTTAGATTAGATACTAGGAAACTCTTTTTCACTGAAAGGGTTTTAAAGCATTGAAAGAGACTGCCCAGGGAAGTGGTGACAGCACCATCCCTGGAAGAGCTTAAGAAACATGTGGATATGACACTTGAGGACATGGCTTAATGGGGAACACAATGGTGGTGCTGGGTTGATGGTTAGATGTCATGATCTTAAAGGTCTTTGCCAACCTTAACAATTCTATGATTCCATGATTTGATGAAGGATGTGGGACAGAGGTGTGGTGGGCTGGGCTGCGGTGGATGGGGTTGCACACGGGGGAACAGCACCCTCCTGTGTCCCACTGACACAGATGGCCCAGAGTCAGCCCAAAGACATCCAAGAGAAAGTCCTTAAGGAGCTGGTGTAATTACTTGTTGGGGTCTGAGGGAGGCTGGACAAGGTTGATGGAGGCTCTTTGATGCAAGGCCACCTCCCAATGGGGCCATATTCAAAGCCCATGGGTTGAATAGAAATCCTGCTTCAGCCTTCAGGGGGCAGATGCCAACTTAGCAGGACACAAGAAGCCCCAAGCCCATTGGAAAGACAAAGGAAAATGCCTTCTGGAGGAACACTTGAGAAGCACTGCAGAGTTCTCTGTCCTCAACCCCAGTGGAGACAGGGGCAGCTGCTGTAAGAAATGGGGTGCAGAGATGTTGCCAGGATCCCAGTGCTTTGGAGCACTCATTGGTACCCTGCCAGGCACAGGAAGGATTTTTGCCCCTGAGGTTGATCAGGCTGGGGGCATCTGGCCACTCTTGGAGCTCCTGAGATGGCTCTAGGTAGGGCAAAATGGGTCTTGGGCATCTTCTGGGAGGTGTAACCAGCCTGTGGGAGGAGGAGACAGGTCTTGCTTACTTGCTCAGAGAATAGTTGATTGCCAGCACTGCTGGAAGGAATTTTCTGTCAGGAAGGAATTTTCCCCCAGGGCAGATTGGCACTGGTCCTTGGGGGTCTTGCCTTCCCCTGCAGCATTGAGAATGACCCTTTCTGTATCCTTCCAGTTCCTTTGGCAGCTGCCTGCTGCTCATGCGTCATGAAGATGGCCTGTCATAGTCGTATCCTGCAGCTGAGGGGAGCAAGGCTTTTTTCCCACCGCAGTGGCTGCAAGTGTCTTCAGGGGTTTTCTACCTCCCTCTGTATCACTGAGCACAGCCCCTTGTCAGGGCTCCCCTGTCCCTGCAGCTCGGTTCTTGCTGCCTCCAAGGCACCACTCCTGCCCTGGCTCTCTCTGGCTTTCTTGCCCACTGCAAGCTTGGAGTGGCAGCGAGCTCTGCTCTTCCCTTGGCTCCATTTTCCTGGGGCTTCTTGCTTGTGCAAAACAGCCTGCGCTTGGAAGGGCTCCAGGCTTGCTGCGCCTGTGCTTGGAAGGGCTCCAGGCTTGCTGCCCCATCCAGAGCTGCTGCTTTTCAGCTCTCCCTGCCTGAAACACAAGCACAGGGCAGGCACAAGAGTGCTTTTCATGCATCCCTGGCCAGGAAGCACAGCAGCAAAGCAAGTTTTGGAAGGCAAAAAGTGTGCTTGTGATCGATATGTGTCATGGTTTGTAAAATACCCCACGGTATCACACACTTCTGTTTTTGTGTGAGGTTGGTACAGATCCTCATTCTTCACGTTCTCACCCTTCAAGAAATAGAAGCTACTTGGTCTGTACCTTCTGTAGCTCTGTCACTTGCCCTTGCCAGTCTACAAAGGATGTTTTTTAAAGCTAAACTGAACACATCAACCTGCTCAGCATGCACATTGTGTTAATGCTTACACTGTCTTAATGTGTTAATGTGCATGATGCTTGTGAGCATCAGCTCCAAAACAGATGGAGAAAAATAAAAATTAAAATTATATCCTGTTTCCAGGATAAACCTGTGCATTATGTGTCCTTGAATGTGTCTTTGGAGCTGAAAAGCCCCTGACATTTCAGGGAAATAATGGTCTCATTGTTACTTGACTCATGATGAGCACAGGAAATTGAACAGAAGAGTTATGCCATGTTACACCCAGGGTCCTGCATGACGAGCTGTGACCCAGGGCTGAGGGCTCCATCCCAGAGAGCAGCTCTCTGCAGTGCAGGTCCCAGGCTCATCCAGGTGGCAGGGGCAGGGAGGGGCACATGTGCAGGTTGGCTCAGGCAGGGACTGAAGGCTCCAGGCTGAGTTGGGACACATCCCCTGGGCCCTTGGCAGGAGACAGTGGGGGTCTGACCCTGAACTGTCACAAATCTGAGAAGTGAGAGATGAGTGAATGACAGGAGTCCTATGGAGGAGAGCCCTTAGGAGTCTTTGTCCCAAGGAAAGTATTCCCAGTTTCAAAATTCCAAAACTGTTATCTGAAATGACAACTATTTTTAATTGATTATGACATGCTCAAAGCACACTTAATAGGATGTGAATCATCAGAACAGCTGCTTCGGCAACACGAAACGCAGAGAAACCATTTTGATCCTATTTCACAGAACACGTTCTCTGTCACTTACATGGCATGATCACAGCTACCCAGCCTGCTTTCTTGGGATATCTTTGGGTTTTAATTACCCTGTCAATTAGAGTTAGAGGTATTAATGTGACAGCGAAATGATAAAGATTGCTCATGGGTTCTGTTCTCTACTTGTTTGTATTCATCAGTCTTGAAAGAAGAGGACTTTACACATTGTCTTGACATGATTGCTAATAAGCCTATAATGAGAGATTCACCGCATCAAATAAAATAGGTGCCAGCAGCCATGAAGGGAACAAGCTGAGATAATGGCACAATGCAGTCCAGTAATAAAGAGGTGGAGAGTGTAGTCTCCTGGCTAGGGCAGAACACTCTGTTATTTTTCAGGGATGGATGGATTTAGACAGTGAACGGGTAAAAGCATTTAAGAAGAGGGGAGTGATGACAAAAACCAGCCACGTCTGAAGAAAATGGAGCAGGATGAAAGTGCATTGTATCAACATATGCTCTATGAAGCTATAGAAAGCATTTAAAACTGAGTACTGAGTAAATGGAGGTGATTTTCAACAGAATCCTGAACTAAGCTAAATCAGAAAAGTAATCTTAAAGTACATGAAGCTATGCTGACTTACATCTCCTGAGACCAAAGAAACAGACCAAGTCCCACGTTCATGTGCAAAGCATTTTGGATCAACATTTTTAGTTTCAAATGATCTGGATTAAGTTGGACAGAGTGTAAAAATGAGAACTATTATTAATATTGTATGCCACCAGCTGTATCAACGTATCAAACCTACATCGTTTTGTGCAGGCCAGTCCTTGCTGAGTGCTTTCAGCATCGTTAGTGGAGCAAATGCCTATGGTGTCCCTGGGTGCTTAAACTACATTGGTTTCCAAGGTAAAGTAAAACATGCATAAAGTCCATACACTTCTAGATTATTTATTTGTGTGACTTGTAGAAGTCATATCATGCTGTGATTTTAATGAGTTCTATCTTCACATGTTCTTACTCCTGGAAACCTTTATGGCCTTGCTCTGTAAACTTATTCCCTCAAGCTGCTTTATACAAAAAATAGAACAGTGTCTGAGAAATGGGGTCCTAAGATCTCAATAGATGTATTTGGGTGGAGACAAAATAGTATAAACAGTTGATACTTCTAGCCACATCAATAATAAAATTGAAAGAATCTTAAAATTCAGAGTAATTCCCATTTTTATTTTGCTTTCAGTTTATAGACTATGATTTTCCAGGTTGGGCAAAAGCACAATGCTTCAGTACTTGACATGAACACACTGAAAGGAAAATTATAAGAATTCACACCATGGAATTACTGTTACATATAATCATTAGGTTTTATAAGAATACTAAATATATGTGATATAAGAATATCACACATTCATTCCTTTTCCAAACAGCAGAAGTTAAACTACCTCTCAGCAGTCCCTTTAAGAATTGCAATTATTTCAATGGCCCTTAATATCAGTACAAGTTCCCTCACAGATCAAGGGCAGCAGATCACTTTAAGAGCAGATTCTCTGAGCTAGCATTATGACCCCTCTGCGCTTATTTCAGCAAGACCTTTCTGTTGTTGGAGAAGCTTCTCCGGGCCACGGTAAAAGCATAATAACTCTTCAAAGGGGACAGTTTCAAACACTGACTGAATACATATTAAGCTAGTATTTATTCCATATGCAACAACTTGAGTCTAGGGACTAGATTTTACACTCTTGCAGTTGTACAAAATTATTTACTGAAGTTCCTTGCAGATTGTTTCTTGGATGTCTTTTCCCCATTCCATTTCCACTTCTCACATTAGAAATATCTAGGATAACAGCTTCTCTAGGTTCTGGTGGAGAGCTCTTTGGAGACCTGAAAAGAGACCACAAGCTTCAGCCTCCAGGAATCTCAGTAGATGGATTAAAGAGCTCTTCTCTCAGGCTTCACAGAACCACCTCCTGTGCCTCACCTCTGCACAGTGAGGCTGCCATCTTGCTCATTTGCAGGGCTGTTCCCTCAGCAGGACCACATGCTCAGAACTCAGAGCCTTGCCCTTCACCAGCACCTGCCCTCCCTCAGCTCATACCTGTTCAGCTCATATGGCCCGAGCACCATGAAGTCTGATTGAGTGGAAAAAAAGGAGGGATTTACCTTCACACTTCCTGCAAATGATGGCCAATGTGTTTAGAATGACATCTGGAAAAATCCAGTCCCATCATTAAAAGTATTGTACACTGCTCTTTTATTGATCTGATGGGATATTATTCTCTCTTTTGTGCATTGTAGAAGAAGGGAGAAGCACCTGGAAGGAATTCAGAACTTCAGAAGCCATTAGGATTCATCACTAGCAGCCTCTGAGTCATCAGTGTGCCAGCCTTTGGGCTACTGCATTTCTCTGCACCTAGCCACATCACAATACCAGTGACCAGTGTCATTAGCCTGTTTCACAATAATCAATAAGAAAACACAGAGCCACTAAATGTTCTGGTGGGCAAGAGGTTGATGGGAAACCCTTTCTGTGACGATCATCCCTGCTCTTGGGAGGCGATGCACATAGCAGAGACCACAACCCTGGTGGGCAGTACAGAAAGGTGCCTGGATGACAAAGCAAGTGTACAGCATGTCCATTTGATCTAGCATATATTTTGGATCTAGATCATCATCATGGCTAGGCTT